>JAUOZQ010000114.1:0-294115 GCA_030710315.1 Anomotaenia brevis
TTCTAGGGATTTCTCGATGTCAGAACGCAAAATGAACATCTACCAACCAGTGGCGACCATAACCTTCTTATTTGGGTGGTTATCAATATTTATCAGCATACATTAGACTGTTCCGTGGTGGCCACGGTAATTGATCCTTTGATTCTCATGGGGAGTTATTTTCGCATTTTATAAATTGCTCTAAAGCAAATACAAGTGGGGCATTTTTCCTCCAAAATCTAGAGCTTTTGCCGATATAAATTAAACTGAATTAACTTCAAAGAAGAATTCCTTAATAAATAGTTGAATAGAATTCAGAAATCAAATTGAAGGCATGAGATACTGACAATTGGTAGATTAAGTGTTCAGACGATGTATGTAATTAAAAAATGTCAAGTAAATTATCTTCCTTTTCATACGGCGATAAACGGCTTATCTTATTACAGTTATAGTTTTTAATGTTAAGCAGTCGCTAACTAGGGAATAATTTACTGCTTCTTTATTAAAACATGAGCATAATCTACAAATATGAAACTTCCTCATAATGGAAATATGAAAGTGAGCTTGGCAGGTTGTGAAACAGCAAATATCAAAACTCTGTCACTGCATTTTATGAGTGTAGGTTAGAGTTAACCATAAAAAATAGGAAAAGTCCCTTCTAATTTTTCGAAGCTATTATTGAAACTTCATAGTGTCAAGTAAAGAATTCGCAATCGCTAGTCATCAAAAATTGGAAATTTGCCAAACAACGACGGAGGACCAAAGGTATTCTATCACTTTAGTCTGCATTTATGGCTAAAATCTCAATTTTTGTTCAACTATCATTCAGAACTTGATGGCTTATTATTTGCAAAAGCCAAGACAATAATAAATAATGAAGCGAGGTTTGCACATTAAGGAATGAACAATTGAGAAAACTGCACTTCTAAGCATGGACACTTAAATTATGCTAAAAATCGAATTTTGCATTTTATATTTAGTATTCCATTTACGACTTCATGCTAAATGTAAATCTTTAACTATTTGGCATTAATCCATGGAAAAGACGTCATGACGGAAGAACGTTCCTTTTTTCCAATAATACAAATTCGATATTGTTAAATTAAGAATGGCGTAAGTGGTTACATTTCAAGTTGATTCATGATTGTCGAGAAAGAAACCTAAATGCCAGCAGATTGATTTTCCGAAAACGCTTTGCACATGGCGAATACAGGTTCCACACTTTGAACAAGAGATATGATTTTGGGTCTGCATATAGGACGCATGCTTTTAAATGCAAATGTACAAAAATCTAAACTGATTACATTGATTAAATTCAATTGATACCAAATTAAAAGTGGATGCATTTCTCTTGCGCGTGAGCCTTAAAAAGCTTGCAAATTAAGGCATATAATTGCAGCTCTCATTTTAGTAATTATGTAAGAGCTAGTTTTTCACAATATATATTCTATATTCTGAGCTAAAGCTTGATTTCCTGCTCTAATTTATCAGTATTAGGACATATCATAGGGAAAATTCTACTCACCTGGGTCGATTGCCTCATTATTTTGATACTTTTTCCGATTCCACAATCTTTACAAATGAATCCATTTAACCATTACGTCGACTGACCAATTAATGCTACCGAATGTAATTTCAGTAAATTGTAAAACAGCCTCAATAATACTAAATAATTATTGAGTGAGAAGTCTTTTCCGAATAAAAGTAGCATAGTTTCGTCTTTAATAGGACTAAATATTAAATCACCTTAGAATTCGATTTTTTAAATACTAGGTTTCGATAGACATATATGGATGAAGAAAATCAGCATTGAAATTAACTGATTTGGTGCGATGAAACATATTTGGGGTTGATAACAGCAACAATAGGCATTTGTATTTCCACTTCCGCTGTTTGACTTATGAAAAGCATCTAAAATGTTAGGGCCTTTTTTAGGCTTTGAAATGTATTGCAACATGATGTAGTAATGGGATTTCCCTTAGAAAATAACCTATTACGCCGTATACATATCAAAGCAGACTTATCTCAAATAATTGTTTGATACCAACTAAGTTTTCTGTGCTCAGCAAAGTCTTTGCAAACTTAAATGAAATGGAAACACAATTTTCATAATTCAAGCTTAGTTAATCTAAACAAAACACATAGTGGTTATTGAAAGTCCAAAAGCCTTGAACAAAAAATTTTCCCGCTTGTTGACGTCACAGCCAAGAAGCAGCGGGAGTAATGTTTTAATTAATTTGCCAGCCTTAATGAGCAATTACAGTACTTTTGGACTTAATCTTCATGAATATTCTCTGTGATCAAATGAAACCTGTAAAATCCGTATTGAGTTTATGCAGCTGTGAATGTGTTATGCTTATAACTTGTGGATTAATAAAGCGAAAAATTGATCGTTTGGAAAGGAATCTGCAGGATTACTGCTAGCCATGAAATACCAGGTACATGCAGAACTCCTTACTTGACCTCTGGGGCTGCACGTGACCTCCCAATTGGAGTCGTGCAATTGATCAGGTGTGCATGAGACCATGGAAAGCACTACAGATTCAAGGCCCAGTTTCCATGAGAAAATATGTAATACACTTAGAAATTAGAAACTTCTATAGATTATGAGCTCTGTAAATAAATTGTGACAAGGGAAATATTCAAAGTCATTAATTTGTCGAAAAGTGATAGTTTACTTCTTGGAGATATAGTAACTTGAAAAAGACAAATACGTTTTTAATTTCAAAGTAAATTTGTGAAAGCTGATATCAGGCAAGATGATAGCAATCTGCATGTATAACAATTTTAAAAAATGACTTAAGGCATATAATTTAGACTTGATTTTACTAATTTAAATTACGTCGATCGGATCTGCACTGAGAAGAGAGAGACGTAGAGAAGGTAGAGGTGTAATAAGCCACTGCGCAAAACAACGATCCCGGTGTTATTTGATATTCTAAGCGTCTTCATGACTTCAGTGGTAAGTATGTTGATGTCAGTGGATGCATCATTGCAATATTTTAAGAACAATAAGAGTCTATGCAAGAGTCTGTGGACTTAATTGGCCTAAATATTTTGATCAAATTAGGGAATGCTTGTGAAGTGGCACTAACTTACTACGTATTCAAGTAATCAGGTATTTAAGACAGTTATCTTAGATACCAGTGTTGCACATGAACGCCTTCAGTAAAATAAAAACGTCTTTATTGCATATCTATTTATGATCTATATTTAAAACTGCACGAATGTGGCTATTTTAGAAAATAAAAGTGATTCCAGGCCATCTTCGAACGCAAACCAGATAACCGGTAACGAATTAGTGCAAACTTATGCATTCGTTTGAGGATGCTCATTTTATTTAAATGACCGTTCACCTGAAAAGATATTTGGATTTCGCGAACTGGCTTGGGAATCAATTGAAAACTTCGTCTATCTCTGAGACACTCCAATCGACTGAAGTAATAATTGAAAATCCTTGAGCATTGCACTCGGTAAAAAAGAGCCTCATCTCAGCCTCTCAGACCTGCATTTCTGCTTGTTTACTTGCTTTCAATTCAAGTAAGTAAATAAGTTTTAGGTATTCCAACGACATACAACATTTATGAATTACTCAATTTCTCGAAATTAGTTTCATCGATTTCTGTAAAATTGGTCTGATAGGTGTAATATACCAACTGTTTTTTCCATATTCCTCAACCATTGCGAAATACTTTCCCTCTAGCACATGCAGTATTTCAAATAGCACAGTCTCAATGGATCCCAAATCCGTTAAATGTACAGGATGGTGGTACCTGCTTAAATAGTGCTCCTTTCCAGAGTCTAATACTGAATCGAAATCAATAAAGCAATGAGAAAGGCTTTATCTATCCTGAGAAAACTCAAGATTAGAACTGAGGAATAATTACTTCAGAATAATACCAAAAGAAATAATGAGGCAACTGTGGACGGTGGATGATGCAGAATACATTGCAGCATTTGATGCTGATTAGGGATTTCCGAAAGCTATACCAGCCTGAGACTCAGAGAGTTGGTCACTCTGGTGAAAGCTGTGTTGACACAAAGGAATACAACTATTTAGTTCGTCTTTGAATGCGTTCATAAACTCGTAGGCGTTTCTTAATGGGAATTCGGCTGGCATTACTACGAGATCGCTGGTGCACACATCCACACGAACGAGGTTGACTTTTCCATTGTTGCTAAAAGCGAATGTGGCTCGCAGTTTCAATCCGGTGATATTCAATCTCGCTGAGTAAAAGTTACCGTAAGGCGTAGTTAATGCCTGAAAAATTAAAATCTTTATTTAGAAGAACTTAAAAAATGGAACGAGACTTGGGGCATTGAAATATTGTATGCAAAATCATCATCTTCCACTGTCAAGCGTGAGCATTTAATAACCCAGGATCCTTTAAGTAAGCTCAGAGCCTTGAAATTTGTCATTTCCGTTGAAATATCTTTTAATGCACAGTACATCGCAGCACTTGCTCCATATTTTATATTCGTGTCTCCATTGTTCGCCTCATCATCTCAATCTAAAATCGACTTCTAGAAGAAAGGGACTTATTTAATTTAGGAAAAGCTGTGCTGACAGACAGTACAATAAAAAAGAGTATATTAGTCATTTGCAACTTATGAGTGAGTGAATGAATGAGTCTCTGGATTGGAGGCCTTATAAACTGCTGTTCACTTTTTACGTGAACTTGCAAGAAATTGGATTCATATTGTGACTCACATATTTTCCAACAAGAACGAATTCTCCAATGTTTTGGTAGCTCAAATGATATAGAAAAGTCGATGCAGTAAACGTACTGCAAAAATGAGTTAAGGAATCCTCATAAGGGACAGATCCCCTACTACCCGTCATTGAAAAAAATTTGGCTTAGCTTCACTCTATGTGAACATTAAAACTGGACAGAACCTGCCTCAGAGTATTAAAGGAACGAATTCAATGCTTTTACAGGAATGTTTTCTAATAATATATCAAGTATTTAACGGATTCCAGTGTGCAAGAGTGACCTAACCTTCACAAACCTCAGTTTCATAATATTAGCAATGCCACTCCCTATTGCAAACATTATCTTACATTTCTTATAATACAATTAATATGATATATGTGACATATCTAATATGTTGTATATTTTTATGTGTTATAATTTATATAATCAACGTAACATCAAATGGGGTTGTAACTCCAGAGAAAATACTGTGAATAGTAAATTCTCCACCCTTGACATCAAATATATCATTCCAGCCATATATAACATAAAGAAAGAATTGTGGAGAGTTTCGTTTTCTATGATAGAAGACATTTGAAACGAACAGGTTGCATGTGATATGCATGAATGGCCTGTTTATTATTGTTTTTCTTTCCTAGTTTGATAGAAAAACTGATTGATTATGGAGAACATTCTACCCATCTGTTTTGATTGCCAGATTATTTGGAAATACTGTCATGTTAAATGTGATTAATCTTACTCTCGATTTAAAGTCGACGTGAATATTTTTAAAACGAAAAATGTACTGTTTACGCGTTGCGCTGATGTAGATACTGATTTCAAAGGCAAGGACACGAACGAACCAATCACAGATCGCTTAGTCCTTAAAGTTATAATCACTTTATAAATTCCAATAAGCAGAATTGCGTGTGGTTTGCATGAACGGTCATATCTTCCTCTGCAAAACCACTTTGACAAAGATTCTATAAGACTAACGTAGCATACTAACCCAAGTCAGATAGTATATCTTTAAATAGCAAAATAATACTATGGAATAAATTAATTTCCTAGTAAATGTACAACTTGTTGCCAGTAATACAATGTGCAACATTTACCAGGAGTGACTAGTTATTAATGTAATCTTACATTTTATTTAGCCGGATTCCAGTAGAATTTAGGTTAAGAACTTAAATATGCTAAAATGACCATAAAAGTTGTTAAAGAAAATAATAGAAAGGCTAACTAGAAAAAAGGAAATAAGTTAGGTGAAAGTTAGCGGAGGGTAGAGGATAAACATTCGCAGGCTTCACGTCATCTCATGGTGATTTGCCAATTGGGAGCAAGAAGTTAACTTGAGATACATAAAGTAGTTCAGTTTGATAAAACAGGCTTTAGCTTTCAGAATCTGTTTTTCTAAGAGGCTAGTCGGCTGACAGTTTTGTTCAACTACTCACTACAAAGAACGTGAATGTCGCAAGTGAAATTAGCATCTATTACATTCTAAGGCAAGCAGACCGTAATCCAGGATCCTTAAATAGGTTTTTGACTTTAAATATGTCGCTCCAGTTCCAATTTCCTTTTGTGCATTGTAAACAGCATTACTTGCACCAGTACCATTCTTAAAAACACTTTTTTTAAATAAATTGATTAGAAATGATCTTAGTTAAGGTAAAGCCCTTACCGGTCTGAGAAAAAAGCCAGACGGAATTAAAGTCAAACACGAAATATTGATTTTATCATGAGGAAACTTCATAATTCTGAGGTATTGAGAACTAGTGTGCAACATTCCACCGGCAGAGTAGCCCGACAAGAAAGCAGGTTCACAGTGAAGTTCACCTCCTGTTTGGAAACTGGCATTCCCAAAATGCTTTGCATAGTTGTAGTGAGGTGAAGTAGAAGAGAAAATGAATGCTTGTAGAATTTTTCTTAAAAATGCGTTTTTCAATAAAAATCTAGGATAGATGGGATATTTACATGAGAAGAATACCAAAAGGAAGTGATGAGGTGACTGTGGACGGTGAATGACGCAGAAAGCCATGCAAAATTTAATAATGATTAGGGATTTCCGAAATCAATGCCAACCCGAGGCTTAAAAAATTTGGTTAATCTGGTAAACGCTGTATTGACACATGGGAAGAGGGCTATTCAGTTCGTTTTTGAATGCGTTCACAAATTCGTCAGCGTTTCTAAATTGGAGATCGGCTGGCACTGCGACGAGATCGCTGGTGCACTCATTCACACGAACAAGGTTAACTTTTCCATGTTTGTTAAAGGCGAATATGTCCCGCTGTAGCAATCCAGTGATATTTACTACCCCTGAGTAAAAGTGATCGTAATCTGGTGCGAATGCCTGAAATACATAATCAGTATGTAGAAGAACTTACAAAATGGAACCAGACCTGGGGTATTGATATATAGCAAGCGAAATTATCGCTTTCTCCTGTCAAGCGTGAGCATTTTGTAACCCAGGATCATTTAAGTAAACTCAGAGCCTTGAAATTTGTGATTCCCGTTGAAATTTCCTTCAGTGCACAGTACATCGCAGCACTTTCTCCATTTTCCATATTCGTGTCTCCATTCTTTGCTTCATCATCTGAATCTGAAATCGACTTCTGGAAGAAAGGTACTTACGAAAATTAGAAAAAATCTACTGAGATCCAATAGAATAAGGAAGAGCGTTTTAGCCATTTATAACTTATGAGTGAGTGAATGAATGAGTCTTTGCATTTGAGGCCTTATATACTGCTGTTCAATCTTTACGTGAAATAATAAGAATGTGGGTTCTAATTTGTTTCACATATTTTTTATGTATAAAGAAATTTTCCAATGTTGTGGTAGCTCAAACGATATAGAACAGTCTATGGGGTAACAAACTGTAAAAATGATTACTCTACTCATTCAGATTTTGTAATTTTCATAAGGGATATATACCATATAACCCGTCTTTGAGAAGTCTAGCTTAGCTACACAATACAGGAACATTAATACTGGTCAGAACCTACCTCAGAGTAATAAGGGAACGAAATCAATGTTTGCCAGACTGTCTTCTAATAATGTATCAAGATGTTTCAAAGTATTGTATTGCGCTAACTTGATTTGACCCTTACAAACCGCAGTGGCATAATCTTAGCAATGCCACTCCTTATTTCTTAAATCAAAGTATATCATGTTATTCCTCTTGATCACTCCCTCATATTTAATCGCATTTCATTTCAGCAAATGTGGTCATGAGATCCTTTCGATCCTTTGTCCAATAAGCATATCAGTCCTCCAGATGGACTAATTTTTTTCATTCACTCAAACATAGTAACGAAAGCACCACATCTAATGGCAAATTTTTACACTTATAAATCAAATTTACACCAAAAATGCTGCCAAAGATAAATTACTGCATCGTGAATTATCTGTTTCGTTCAAGCGTTATATAGTGCAATCAAGTGTACGTTGAACTTTGCGTGGTTGATAGTTGGATATCCCATTGGAAATACCATAAATATTTCCTCACACGCTAGCACAAGGCAAGATTTATAAAAAAATTGATACTTATCCAACGCGTTTTAATAATTTTACATCTAGACCGCTTTAAAGGCTTACAATTTTCTTTTTTGTAAAGGAAAAAGATAATAATGGCTTTATTTGCTCAGTTGAGGAGACGGTTCAGACTTATAGTTATTGCATACTTCTATAATGAATGCATTTACTGAAAAACCCCATATTTTGACATACTTTTTCCATCATAAACTAACTCAGTGGCTGGCTGATGAGCTGTTCAAGGCGTATGCCACTGACAACGTGAGTAGGTACACTGCTTGCATACTTGTAACCTGCTCAGATATGAATCGCCCCTATATACTTGCAGCTTCTGCTCAAAGATTGCAACATATATGTTAGGAATGCCTATTCCATAATCTTGCTTTCCGCTTCCATAAACCAAATTATTTCTTCCAGAGTTCAGCGTAACCTTCTTCTCTTCAGATGTTTCTCAGTAGATTCAAGTAATGGTTACTGGTATAGAAATCAGCATTATCTTATAGAATATGGAATCTGTATTTTAAGCAGATTTCGTATTTTACAAATTCACGACAATCTACACCAAAACGCAAAAGGAAACATTGTAAATAATTGCACATGGCTATCAAAGACATGAATCCCATCCTCAGCTTTAACATCCTCGAAAGTAGGAATGATTTACGCATTCTACTTAATCAGGTTGCCACCAAATCGAATTCGCTCTTATGCCTATATCGTGGAGTACATTTTCACGGTTTCAGTGTAACCGGTATGGGGTCGTTTACCGTCATTAGCAGTCTTACTTGGCATTGATTTGGATGCCTTGTGACCGTTGTCATTTGCTTAGCTGTCGTAAACGGAAAATATTTTTTAAATAATGTAAAATTACGTGCGTGTTTTGATAAGCAGTCTGTTGTCATATAAATTGACCTGCAATCTGATTCTTTGAATTTAATGTGACAATTTAACCAGAAGGACAAAATTATCTCCCAAAAATTCAATTCATTTTGTGTTTTACACTCTTTCTCCGATGCAACATTTTTGTGCATAAGCATGATTTTTAAATGTTATACTTTAACTTGTATAAACATTTTTTGAAAAAAATCGAATATTTATATCATTTGAAATTTGAATTTTTATTATTCAAAGCGCAGGTTTAAACTCATTTTCTAATCGTAGCGTATATTTATCTTCTAGGAAAACATGATAAATTTAAGTTTAATCAATTCCAAATTTCACTTTTCCTGATCAAAGATTTATTAATTAAAAATTATCAATAAATATAATTGTAGGAATCATAATTTTTTTAATTAAAGCAATTATACTTGACCGCGGAGTTTCAATTTTTAAATTATTAATTTAATTAAGACTTCTTTTATTATCATATAATTAATCCTAGGTACCTTTATCGTTCGTGGCATTGTTAAACACGCAATATCCTAAAATTTCACGTTTGTACGTGCTTCCGTATGGCTCTCGTCTTATTCAGTGAATTATTTTACTAGCTGGAATTTCAAGATTCGAAGTCCTTAAGTGTAACAAATATCCGATTGTGAAGTTTTTAAGTTGTTCAAATATTAGAGCCCCATTGACCTACGTTTTGAATTTGCTTATAAGCAACAGCACACCTTTTCTAATTATTTCATTAGTGATTTAAATAAATAAATCACTAAATGCTGTGTTTATCTTTAAATTATGAATTAAGCAATAATCTCGAAATTCCTTATATAACCATCATAGATCATTTAAATTTATAAAAAATATTGAAAATTCACATGTTTCTCAAGTTTAGACGATATTAAATTTTTTGAATAAGGCGTACTATTTAAAATGGTTAAATAGTCATCTGTAATTATTACAGATTTCTTTATTTTTCGATTACTTATAATAACAGTTTTTACAACCTTACGAATGAATTCAGTTTATAACGATAAAATACTTGTGACCTCAAAATACTGAAAATAAACTATGCATCTGACTTTTAGATAATTAATTTGGTCGAGTATATTTTAAGATAAACAAATGATATTCATAATCTTTTTTCACGTAATAAGCTTCCTGTCAAGTCAAAGGCTTTGGCGATGTTCACAAAGACATGATCTGCTGGACTACCCTTGTCCAAACACTTAGGAACAAGATTCCGTAAAATATTCATTTTAAAGTTAAGCTTATAACGCAAGATTTAAGAAGTCACTTGCCGTCAATGGGTTTTCTGTCGGATTTTACGTATTAAATTTTTTGCAAACTATGTATGTATTTAATTTTGCAGATTATTAGGATACTGCGTTAAATATATGCAGATAATAAAGATTTTATAAAAATATATGCTTAATTTATCGAGAAAAATAGGGAGACTCTCAAATGAATTTGGTGTTCTTTTATAGTTGCGACTTTCATTGATAATTAAAAAACTTTTTTTAATCAATAGCAACCTAGTTTTTTGGAAAGTTGGAAGTCCTATTAAATCAACCTTTATTACTTTAAATAATTGAAAGAAAAATCGTCATTAAAATCAGTATTAAAATACATATAATTCAAACGTTTTATATCGAAATGAAAAACGTTGCAAAAAAGATCAATTTATGTCTTTTTTCGGCATTATTGGCAAAATATAATCTTAGTTTTAACATTTCCATTATGACAGTTTCGTGAGGGAAAATGCATTCATCGTTACTTCTTAAAGCGTGCATATCTTGCTTTGCATAAAACATTTAAGTAAACTTGTTGAAATTTTGCTCCTTAGACTTGGAAAGGAAAAAGACGCAGAACAAATATATATTTAAAGAATAATCCTGCCTCTGATTTATTCATTTTTTGCAAACCATGATTTAAATTAAAAAATATTGTTATTTATATATCGTTGGATTAAATTTTGATCCAAATTTAATATTTTAGGTCGCTTACGATTAAAAAAACGAAATATTGCATGAACATTTGCGCACTTTTTACAAGAAAATTTCATGTATTGTGTTTGCCATTTTGACATTTTATCTCTTAAAATATGCAAAATATTATAATTTAAATTATTTTATCTAAAATATTGGCAGTTATAATTAATACACGATTTAATGATATAATTTATTAACGGTGTTTATTGGTTTTGAATAAAAAATAAATATAATTCTATACTTGCCATTGATAAATGACTAAAATAGAAGGTTATTTCTCCATTCATTATTTTTAAAGATGCAAAATATTTTCAGGCAGTTGGGGTAATAACTTGGAAATTGATGACGATCTGAAAGCATAGATCTTAAAGTGGCAAAAACGACTTAGAAGTGACATTTTTCAATCTTTTTTTAAATAATCGCACCAAAAAATAATTAGATAAAAATATTTTTTAATATTTATGATTTTAATGCATTTTGTCTTTCGTTTTTTTAACAACACCAAAAGAAGTACATCAACGTGCGGTGTTATATCGTTATTTTAATTTCTAAAAGAAAATGTTTGTTGAATTAGAAATAAACGTTAGTTTACTTAGCTTCTTGTTTCATTTTATATAATGAAATTTACTGTAAATAAGCAAATTGGGCATTAGCACTTCACGCCTTCATTGTTCAAGCTCAGCTATATTGCGCGCATGTTGCCAAGTGTAAACATTGCATATGGATTTAAAGGAAATTGAAAAAAAGCTTGTTTTAATCATTAACACTTTAGACACGAAGTAAAATCTACTAATGAAAAGGAGAGATTAGAAAAAAGAAGAATTACTTGGAAATTTAAGAGAAATTAAAATAGATTTCTTTAATATTGAGAGCTTTCTGTATAATTAATGATCAAATTAAAATTAATGAAGGTAATCTGAAACCGTTGAATGAGTTTTAGCGGAATATACATAAAAGAGCATTTGGTTCACACACGAATTAATCAGAGAATTAGTCTTAAATACGCACATTGTTTTAATGAAGTGCGTCATGTTATTTAAAAATTCGTTTTGCCTTATCTGGTGAAACTGGGATACAAGTTTGAAAGAATTGTCTTGCGTAGCATTTAATATTAAAGCAATTTGTTGTTCCCCGTAGACCATAATGTTATTTACGCGGCTTGAAAACTGATATCGATATGTCTCATTTTGTTTCTTTGTTGCCATAATTTCTGTTTAAGTTGATGGGTCGCAGCTAATTGGGGGCTCACAATCATTTCAAAACATCCAATAACTCTAGAACCGTTATTCATTAAGTACCAAATTTAAGCTTCTACACTAATCTTTTACATCATCTAAAAATTCCCAATATGACCTTTAGCAGAAAGCACAACTCGAAGTCGTATATCCCATTAAAATGCTTTCCCATTTATGGTCTTTTCTTCTGAAAAGCAATAAAGCTTGTAAACATTGTAATTTTTAAAACATGTAATTCAGCTAACTGATTTGTGCTCTCACTGTTATGACTGCTTCAAATTGCTTTTTTTCTGCATATAAGCAAATCGACGTTTTTAAATTCCATAAAACCTTTAACGTTGTTTAAAATTTCGAAAATAAGCCTGACAATTCAAACATTGGTTGTTAATTTACTGTGAAAGATGCTCAACAAATGCCTTTTTAAAAATTTTTTCCAGGAACCGACTTTTTTATTAAGCAGAAGTGCATTTCCATGGTAGACGCTGGGCTTGTATAAGTGATTATTTTGTCGTTAACTGGAAAGTCATACCGTCATGCTAGCAAAAACTGGTAGTTGGTCATAATTAGTTTTCAAAATACAACGAAAATCAGCATTTGGTGTCTGGTTTTAAACAAAAACGAAATTTAATGCATTTGCTCTTCTTAACGCTTCTTTTCACATTTATTAATAACCCAGGTCTGCACAATATTCAAATTCTAAGGATCGATAATAAAATACTAAATATACTCTAATGAAGTTATTTAAAATCACAAGCCTCTAAAACCTTCTCTAGAATAATAAATCCAATTGTAAAATATTTAATTTCCCTGATGCAAATATAAAAATCATATTTCCTAATAAATTTTATGCATCTTACCTAATCCTACGCTGATATTCCTAAATATAATCACCTCCAGATTTTTCAAATAAATTTACTTAATTTTTAATGAAAAAAATTAAATTCCCAACGCTATTGTGATTTACAGATTTTAATTTAAAGAATAACTGTTGAACCGAACTCATATGCTTTATTTTCATTTTAGGTACAAAAATTGCTGAGTTAATGAATGAATTCTATTTTTAAATGTCTGAAAATTCCCTTAGGACTTAAAAAAATTACGGTTCTAAAAATTTTGCTTACTCAGTGGTCCACCTCTATAAAAAAATTTGCAAGAATATACCTTATAAATACGTATTTTTATCAAAGTGCATTTTCTTGCAAATCTCTGAGATTAAATAAGATGTCACTGAGAATCACCATAGCAATCGTGTAAAAATTGGAACGGCAGTCCTCACTTCAGCTCGAGTTTACGTCAGAAGATATTTAACTTCGGGAAATCCGTCACCTGAGAAGAATTACCAAATAAAACGGTTTATTGTATTAAAAATATCATTTTTCCTAATGTTTTGCTAGTTTTGAATTCATATCAGTAATAGCTGATAAGATTATTTGTCATCTTAATAAATTAAATTAAGAAGTAAAGCCGACGGGTACTTATTTCTTGAGTATTTATACCTTTTACGCTACTTAAAAAAATAAGTAGCTACGATCATCACTCGTCGGAGAAAACTATATTGTTTCACCTTTGAATGGACCAACCCTGAATGTTCCTACACCTCTCTAAGCGCATTAAAACATTTGCTCTCATTCTTGGAAACTTGGCTCTTTGGGCGTTTATTGAGCAATGTGACATCTTTTTCAAATAAACCTTAAAAATGGGATGCAAAATATATCAAGTCTTAATTGCCTATGATAAGTTCAAAGATCTGTAAATGCCAAAATTGCCGCACACAAAATCAAAGATAAGTTGTACCTAATATCACACATATTGCTAAAATATTTCACGTAGCGTTGTAAAGACGAATCGTCAATTGCGCAAGCACTAGATGTGCTGAAATGACGTGCAGTATTTCAGATTAGAATGAAATGCTTTTTATAAAGGTGTTCTCAATGACGAATAATGCAAAGGATTGTATATTTATAATTTGATTATGGCTTTAATGAAATTAAATAACAGGTTATGCACATTCTCAAAACAATTTCTTCTCAAGGACGTTTCTGTTGCTAATACGTACGAATGATTGACGTGTTAATGACAAAATGGAGCAGGGATACACGACGTTTATGATTCATGAGATTTGTATGCCTAACTAATTAAATGATTCATCTTATTAATTTAAATTTATTTCTCTAAATGACCTTGATCATCAAGACCGAATTTGTTTGCACTGGGTTCCTTCTAATGATTATTTCTAGGCCTACTTTCGAAAGTAAAATTGAGCATCAAAAGCGCAACAAAGCGATTAATTTAAAAAACGTAAATTTTACTAAATCGTGCACAATTTTATAAAAATATTGAATTAAATTAGAAATTCAATTATAAATACACCTTCCTTGATTACCAAACCAAAGCGCAAACTAGCATATTTAAGGTGGTTTGCACTTTAATTATAATGATAATTATAAGCTTGTATCAGGAGCAACATCTAGCACGCGATGGATGCGGTGTTGCTTACACGCTGCCGTACGGATTTGTGTACGCTTATTCAGGAGGAGGGACAAATTATGAATAAGTGATTTGTGATTGGTCTGTGGTCGTTGCCGTCCTAACCTCGAAAAGCCTATCCATATCAGTGAAGAGGATAAGCGCCACAGATTCTGTATTCATGATCTAATTTTATGATTTTAAGGTGTTTTTCTGAGAAACGATGGTTTAAATTTGCTTTGTGTTTTCATCAAATAAATTTTTACCAGCGAAGGCTTCAAACTCTCTGTATTTAAATTAGAGAGGATTCCAAGACCACGGCTGCGGAAACCACCACAGAGCTTTTCAGTGAAACCCGACAGAATAATTTTCAACAAAGATGGTTCCTTGTCGGGTGCTACACATATCTTGATTGTGTACTTGTATTTTTCAAGAATTTTGATATACGTATTAACAGCAAATGACCATGATAGATACCTCAAATCTGTGATGCTTATTAAAACAAAAAAGTAACTAAAACTATTTTTAATTTTTAACGATTAAACTGAAACTATGGATATATAACCCAATTTGAGGTAAGGAAAATATAAGAGAATTAATTTAATAGTTTGCAATGAAATATAACAAATATCATGGGCCAACTGAAAAGGAGCCAATTGAAATTTCATAAAAGGAATCAAGCAAATGATGCTAAATTTTCCTTAAAAGCTTAAAACATGCTTTTACAAGTCGCTTGATCCCTAAACAGATAGGGTAAAATGAAAATGACTGTCAAAAGTGATCAACGGCGTTTGCAAAAGCACACTTGAGCCAAACTTTCTTCAAAGATAAAAAATCCTAAAATAACTTTTACCTCAAATAAAAGTATATGTAAAATTTATCATTTAAGATTTTTTATGCAATCCGTTTGTACACTACTATTTTTGCTTATCGACAATATATTATGCACTTTGCGATTCTCGACAAATTATGCTGATACCTCAACTCATTTTTAACAACGTCAGATGCTTAATATCTTAAATAAAATAAGACTCTCATAAAAAACACAATGTTAAAACCGTACCTAGTTTTTTTAATTAAAAGGTGTCATTAAATGAGCTTGTGCACCCATTTTTCAAACGAGATCACTGTAAATTTTTAAAACGTTTTCTCTTAAAAAATGCCCAAAACTGTATAGACTTAAAATTTCAGTTTTTAATTGCTCATAAAACTCTACGATTTATTTTAATAACCTCAAAATTCTAGTGTTAGGCCTGGATTTTATTACATGGATGAATAAGCGCGGATATTTTCAGTCGCATCTATCTAATGATCTCTCTTCAAGGGCAGAACTTATAAGCCAGTCAATAAATCCAAGTCTAAACAGATTTAAAATGTAGTTGTTTTTATGGATTACGTTACTAAACAACAATTTTTTCCATATTTTCCATTCACACATATTTATTCACTGTCAATACTGGTATTTGCGGTCAATAATACAAGAATTCACGGGTTCTGAGGAACACAATGGGATGTAAAACAACCTAGGTGTATTCTTAGTATTTTTTCGTTGTTTTTTATCAAAAAATTGTTTCCTTAATCGTGACTTCAGTTGAATTTGTCCTAACGTTTAAGATACGAGCGCCATTCCAACAGCATTACGAGATATGTGAACGAAAACAGATTTAGTTACATTTAGAGAGGTTTTATTAGTCAAAGACATCAGTCACCATTTTAATTAATGACTTTTTAGAAAATGGATCTCGCGATCACGCAGGCAAAGCAAAACTTTACTAATGGCTGATTTTCTTTCAGATTTTCTTTAGAAAAATATTTTGTATAATAAAGGGAATAAATCGTCAACTTTAAACAACTTTTGGCTCAATAAGGCACCTTAAAAACACATTTATTTGCAGTTTAAATGATTCCTATGACATAAATTAAAATTATTATAAGTAGTTTTACTCATAATCGTGCTAAAACATCTTCATTCCATCACAATTTAAACAAAAAAGGAAACTATTAGCACAAAACTGTTTTTCATGGATCATGTGGTATTCAGATGATTAATCACACGCTTAATTCCTAAAATCTAAAGCATTATAGTAGGGATGCATGAAGTCTTTGTCACATCTCTTGTTCTCTAGAAAAAAGTGTAATTGCCTTTGTTTGTGGTCAAATCAAATCGAATTCCGACGACATTTGAGGCAGGAATTTGCAATATCTCCGACGTGGAACTCTTGATTTTCTGCTGACTGTTCCTTGTATTAAAACAAAATTTAGGTGGCCTTATGAACTTGTCCTTTCACGCCAATCAAGGCACCATTCTATGTGCATTTTTGTAAGTTGCCCTGATGGCACTGGTTGCTGATCCTTGATTAAGATTCCTTAACCAGCCTACGCACATATATTTGAGGCTCACACCCAACGACATCTCAGCAGTAGACCACTAGCTATCCCAGCTGAAGCACACGCAAACTAGGCTCATCCTCGTATGCAACTGAAGTTAATACCTGATGCGGACGTCTCATTTTCTCCTTCTGGCCTTGAAATTGTTAAAAAAATCCCGAGAATTTTGATATTAACTACAATAACATATTATCGAGCCAAAATAACAACTTTGATAGACAGTTACACAAAGAATGGCCTTCAAATGGTAATTCATGCTTAAATTTGTACTAGTGTGTCATTGCAGAGTGAATTTAAACCTTAAGGTTGATTTTATTATGATACATTTTAATTGTATTTCAAATATATATAAGCCTTCAGATCTTCATTCCTTTTGCTAGTGGAAAAGGTGGTAGCGTAGTGCTGAAATCTGTCGTTATTCCTCAATCGTTAGGTAAAACAGTGTTTTTATAGAAAGATAATGAAGAAGTGCGTCTTCTTGCTCGTCTTTGGTAAGTCAAGTCAAGATTTAAACTTGATTTATTTCTTTATTAACAAATTTCGTTCTTTTTTAGCGGCTTTCTGTATGGAAGTCAAATGCGAGGCTAATCAGGATGGTAATTAGTTCATTAAGTTTGTTTTCGCTATTTGTTTAATCTTAACAATGGTAGTTATTAAAACTCACCTTACATTATTAAAACTTGTAAATTTACTGTAAAAATTAATATTCTATAGTTCTTTAATAGTTGTCGTCACTTTAATGAAATTGCCAAACATCAAAGGCACATTTCTTTCAAACGCAAACTTTTAAATAAATATTTTTTAATAATTATTAAATTCTTTTAATACTAACAAATTGATATTAAGTTTTGAAAAAAATATTCAATTCCTATTGTGCAGCACAAAATTTTCAAGTCTTACTAGATTTAAACAAGTTTCACCTGCTTCGAAATTCACTTCTCCGACAGGATTTAACAAAAAAGCGATTTTGTTTATAAAAAACATTTTCGCTATTTTAAATTGGAATCTATTTTATTTGCAAAAATGGCAGCATTTTTAATCTCCTACATTTTATCTAAAATAAAGCCACGGCCTCTACAGCTGGTTTAGGTAAATAACTTAAATATTTTTATCAACGTCTAAAACTGTAAATAATTTTTTTAAATAGGATAGATTTTTAGAATATAATTAACTACCTTTCAAAAAATGCATTTTTAAATTAGTGAATGCGAAATATTGGCAAACAACAATATTTCAGCAATCAACACATTATTTGGATTTTTTATAACAAACAGAACTTCACTAGCACAAATATGATATATGTTATTTTAAATATTATTGCCATTATATATCATATATTATAATTTATTATTAGAACGCTTGAATATCCAATTTTAAACAAATTGTTTAAATTTGCAACCAGGAACCACGACTACGACACGTGGTGCAGAAGATATAGAAACCACAGGTATGCTTTTTATTAATGCAGCTTAAAAGAATTAAATTTTTTCGACGAATTTCATTTTATATATAATTGGAATTTATAAAACATTAAACATTTACATTAAATTCAAATCTTTAAAAGGTACACCCGAATGGGGACATGGAGGTGGCCATGGAGGTGGACACGGTGGCCATGGTCCTGGTAATGGACACGGTGCGAGACCAAGAGGTAATGGTTTTTTGTTAGAATATTGAAACGGGAATATAGATAGTCGAAAGTAAAAAATCCTTTGATACATTTGTAAAAAACTAGGTGCTGGATATTTTCATAAAGCCTGTTTATATCTATTTCAAAAATTGAACGATGCTTTATTTCTGCTTCAGCCTCTAACGCTGGGTGTCACTGATAACTCAACAGCTTAATTTGTGTGAATTTGCATGTTCACACAAAATCCTAACCACTTGAGTGTTTGTTTAATTCCATAATACATTCCGAACATGATTAAATGTTTTAATTAAATAAAACGAGGGGACTAAATATGTGTGCATCTTTTGCAGTAAGTGGCTTTTTTACCATTTACTTTAAAATAATAAGTTTATTTAATAAAATGCAATAAGACAATTATATGTATATAATTGTATATATATAATATATCAAGGATTTATTTTTGAAAAATAATGAGAAATGTCATTTTGCTTCAGTGCAATTAGAATTATTTTGGGAGACATTCTTTTAATGGAATATTTCAAAAAGACAGTCGCTTTTTAGTGATATTTAATATAATAACCGGGTTTTTTAAATTAAATAAAAAGAAACTGCTTTCATACAAATAACTATCAAGAAATAATTCAACATAAAACGTTTGAATTTCCAGTAAAAAATTCCGCCTAACCCAATATGTGATAGCCATTTCTATCAGCTAAAGATTTCATTGTATTTTTTAAATGCAGATTTGATGATTTGTCAATTATATAATGAAATATATATTTTTATTTCAATAAAAATACTAATATACTAAATATTGTATCAGATAAGCACTAACGCATTTTAGAATTATAATCCAATAGCTACTTATTTGAATGTTAGTAGCGCAAATGCTAACACATTAAAATGCCAAATTGTTTAATCATTCATTTTTTCCGAATCTTGCGTCTCTACAATAGAATCACCTAAAGTAATATATTTTAAATAAATAATATTTCGAAGTGCAGAATTGATAAAATTTGGGATACAGAACTCTATTTAAAAGTTTTTTACGAAATATGGATAAAAAGGAAACAATGAATTATAAATTTAAAACACAAACATGCAAGCGGGCACAAATTGCTCGCTTTATACTAAATTTTTTGGATATAATTAAACCACTTTTGGCAAAATTATTATAAACCAACCTCCTCAAAAAACCCAAAATGCCAGCAATTTATTTCGCTTTTTTAAGTATAAATTTAAACATAAAAGCATATGTTATAACAAAATTGTGGAGAACAAAACTTATTGTTAAATTATTGACTAATAATAAGAAAAAATTTAGCCACAACCTACTATAACGGTGATTAAAAGCGCTTGCATTAAACAAGGCCACTTCATGCATTTTTATTTTGAAGCTAAAGATGATCCAAGAGATTTTAAACTGGAAATAAATATTAAATTAACATACATAATAATCAAATAATGCATAAAAGCTCTCATTATCTTGTGTTAAAATGAGTTTGAGTTTCGTCCCTCTCAGAATTAAGTAAAGTCACTATTGATGAGTTAATTAAGACTCCATTTTTCAAACAGGACTTATCGTTTCGAAAAATTGTCGTTGTTTTGTAAAAGATAAATTTATTGCTCAGAAAACTTACAGAGAAATCAAGAAGTATTTTTTTGAAAACCCAATCTGTCTTTATGAGGAGTTAATGCTTAATGGGATGGGCAAAAGTACATAACCCGTCATTTTGGATTCAGAGATACCAAACGTAATTTATGTGTTTTCAAAAGAGTTTAACAATCTGTTTAATGAATTTTAATTCATAGTTCTGCAAAAAATGACGAATATTTATGCAACTGCTATTTGGTTCTTTGAATCTAACGCCACAACGATATCGATACGCCTTTAAACTAAGAACATGAAATATTTTATTCGTAAATCACACGGTGACAAAAAGTTGCATAGATGTTTTACATTTTCACTAACGTAGAATCCTAACAACATCCTTACACGTTGACTTTAAAATAATTCTTCTCAACGTTTAGTAAACTTTTTTTGAAAATGGAGAAAGTACTTCATAAAAATTAGTGAACAATTTGAACGACTAATAAATAGAGATCTAAAAATATTAATCAAACCTAGTTCTTAATACTAATTTATTAGGTTTCTAAAATAAAAATACACATTTGTATAGATTTGAGTAAAAATAATCGAATTACAAAAGGTCCAGAAGACGTTTACGGAACCTTTAAGTCAGTTATCAGCTAGCCACAAGAATAAGAAATGGTTATTTAGCCCTATATTTTAATAGAAAAATGTATAACTTCATTTTTGGGTTTACGTTAATTTTTTGATTTAGAGAACATAGCAAAATATCATGACCATCAAATTGCATTTGCTATTGAAATCACAGCTTGTATGTACTCATATTTTTAAAATTGTATTAAAAGATTTTTTACACATTTTACTCAACTTTACAATAAGATTTAAATTTAATAATTTAATAAAATTGATGTTTCATGGTGGAATCCAAATTGAAACCAAAATTCGAATTTCCATGCACTTATCATAGAAGTAAAAATATATTTATTAGCGCAGTATTTGTCTTCACCGTTCATTCTAAATTTCAATTAAGTAAGGAAAAATTCGTCATTTTCGTTAATAATCTGCTTTTCCTTATAAGTTTTATACCCAATCAATTGCAAAACATTATTTTGTTAGCTTTTGTAGTTTATTTAACTAAAATATTCGAATTGAAGCAAGTGCTAGTATAAGCATCAGTTGATATAGAAATCCTGTAGGAAAAGTCATTAATCCATGTAGCAATTGAAAATGAATGTTTAATTTAGTGAGTATTTAGAAAATATATTGCTTCTAAGTGAAAATAGCATTAGCTGAATCTAATTAAAAGAGTGGCCTAATTTAAACAATCCTACATGCGTTTGCAACAGCTACCCAATTTTGAGAAAGATGCAAGTCCAGAAACTACAACGTGAAAAAATCATTAATTTGAAAAAAATTGTCAGAAAAACGAGTTTAACAAAAGTTTGGAGTCCGTCTTGACTTGAAACATTTTTCTCAATACAAGTCCATTCAAGTGGTATTTCAATTTGTCTTGTGTTTAGAGCAGTCACGTATTTCTCACCAAAATTCGAATTATACGGAATTTGTAGTTTTTTCAAATGAATTTCTTGAAAGTTAACTCTCTTTTACCTATTAAAATGCAGAGAGTGTTCATAATGAATCATATGTAAAAACAAATTTTACTGCTTTCCGTGTGTAATTTTTTGTCTTAAAAATGTCTACAATATTTTACAATTTGTTCAATTAACTGAAAATTCAAACACCAAAATTGCTGCCATTTTAATGAATAAGATTAAACAAGATTCAGTATTTTTGCTTCACTGAAGTATTAAAATTCTAAGATTGGCTTAAGCTTTCTGAGAAAGGACTTGCATTCGACGCTTTTTATATCCCATAAAATTTTGAAACGAACATTTAAAAATCACTTTATACCTAAATTAAAAAATAATAAACCACTCTAACCGTCAGTCACTACACGAAATTGGTGGTGAAGATTAATGTCGAGGTAAAAATTAATCATTTTAAAGTCGATTTTGTGTTCTTTAAATTCGAAAGCACATTTTGTATTGCAAAAAACTTCGAATCTCGACTTTTTGGTTTATTTTTCTTTAACAAATACAAAAATGGAACGCGATTACTTTATTATTTATAAGATAAACGCCAGTGAAAAGCATTTAATTTATAGTAGCTTTAAAAGTTTTAACGTAAAAAAGTTCGTGAATTAAAATTTCATTTTTATAAAAAATGACCACTTTTTTATCACTATTTATTTAATTGTGCAAACCAGTTTATTTACTTGAATTATAGCGCCGCGAACTAAAAACTTAAATGCTTACAATTTTTTCATAAAATGTGACACATTTCTTTTGAAAAAAACATTATGTTGATTAAGTGATATTTTCTGATAAAACTTACACTAATTTAACACTTTTAATCACTTACTTGAGGTTCAAACTTGCACAGCATTTTGGTTGCAATATAAACAAATTGAATTTACATAATTTTAAATAAAACTAGATTAATGACTTTGAAGCAGTATTTTTAAGATTATTTTATAAAGTGATTTTTAAATATCGATCCGGAAATGGCCATCTGTTCTATATTTTTTACGACAAAATGTATGTTAATCGAGGAATATTAATCCGGTTTTACTTGAAGGAGATTTTATTTATACAGAAAATTATTTATGCAATCAAACTTATTATTATATTCATAAAAAGATAGGAGACACTAATTTCCATCATTAATGCTGTGATAGACGTTGTTAAAGAGAAATTGACGGAATGGTTAAAAATTAGGACGCCATACGTCATAAGTAGCACATATATATATATATATTACCATTTAACCGCGTTGCAATTATTTTGCATACGGTTAGTCTTTCATATACAATATCACTAATGTTTAAATGTGTAATCCTAAATATAATTTATAAATTAGAAGGCCGTAAATGAGAACCTGCGTCCTTTTCTTGGCTTTTGGTAAGTTTTGCTAGATTTTTTTGTGTGCTCTATGTATTTATTTCGCTTTCTTATTCGATTTTAATTTCAGCGGCTCTATGTCTGGTCGTATGCACGGCACATGGTAGTTGACTTAAAGAACATAATGTGATTTATTTGAAATAGTAGGAAAATTATAATTTATTGCTTTAATAACTTAAGCCCTAAATGAATACATTTTTACAATATTATACGTTAATGCATTCCTACATGTTCATTAAAACAAACACACATTCTTTTTAAAACAATGACAATCGCAAAAATTTAAAAATAGCTCGTATATGATGTGAAGCATCAGGTATAGAAAATATTTTCAGATAATTTAAATTAACGAGTTTAATCAAGTTGTAACTTTTAAAATAAATAATACAAATCCTAATCTAAAATTCAAGTTTTCCTTAATTGCATTGCATTATTTTCATTCAACAAACATTAATTTTTTTCCAGAAGATGAAACAACGGAATCTCCTGCAGGTAGGTGATCTATATTAAATTTAAGAAGATGCTAGTGATATCTAAATATTAATTGTACAATTTATCATCTTAGGTGACCATTAAAAATTTGTTTCATGTATTGTAGTCCATTATCACTTTTAATAAACGGTTTTAATAGAAATGCGTCGTCTAAAATGCAGGCAGTGAGTTGTTTTAAAACCTTGTTAGCAGTGACAGAAGAAAACGGCCACCATGGTAAACATACTAAGCACGGCGGTAAACATCGTGGCAAAAAACATCATAAAAATGGACATGGTAAAAATAAACACCATGAAGGCAAGGAAAACGAAGCTGGCGCCAAACATAACCTTGGAGATGGTCATGGCGGATGGAAAAGTGTGTTTTACGTCCAGTTTTCACAAATTTAAATTAGGTTCTATGACATTACTATTTAAAAATTTATCATCTACCTTATCTAACATAAAATGAGGTCATTAATTTACGAAAAAATTATATATATATAAAACATAATCATTTCAAACATCATCAATTTTTAATATGACTTAGAATTTAGGAGAATCACCTTCGTTTTCGCGATAATTTTAATTTAAATACAATTTAATTGCACATTAATATACCCCAGTCTTGGTTTAATGGAAACGTTTTAATTTTAGACAAATTTCAGAAATGGCTCCACTGAGAAAACGATCTGTCAGGTCAATTTCAAGAGAAGAGAACGACTCTATGACATCACAAACATTTGCAAATTTGCCGTTTATCTTAATGGATCAAGGCCTTTTAACCACTTGTCTTACTAAAAATGAATAAAAAAATTAAGATGTCACAAATAATTATTGTTTTTTAATGACATTATTGCTAAGGTGATACAGTAATAAGAACAATTATAAGGTCCACAATTTTTTGAGAATCAAGTATGTTTCTTTTTAGTAATAAATATAATTGAGACTAATATAAGGTGTTTCAGGTTTCTTTAAAAGCTTAAAATATCATAGCAAACCGAAAATGCAAATTAATATCCAAAATTAATTGAATAGTCCTTATAGAATCAAATTAGGATAAAAAACACGAAATAATGAACCTTAAAAATTTAAAACGGGATAATAAACTTTATTTTGTTAATTTCTAAATACATATTTAATTTCTTGTGTCTATTCCTGTCGAATTCTTGCTTTTGATTAACCAAAATGCAAATTTAAATATAAAGAATTCCTGGAATATTAATGATTTGCTGCTTGCATTCTACCTTTTTCTGTAATTTGACTTTTAAATCGAAATTTTTGTATAAATCATATAAAAAACTCAAGAAGATAAATGTGAAAATTTTAGTGATATTTTTGAGTACGTGTATCATGTAAAATGGACTAGATGGACTCAAATATTTACTCAAGCAGTTTACGCTGTATTTTTTGTAGCAAAATCAATAGAATTTTTACCTTAAATTTCCTACCAAAAGAAAATGTTCGTTTTCAGAATCCAGGTTGCAAAATTTTATTTCATCGCATTAGCTGCAAATTTTCAAATTATAGTTACATTGTTCCTGCTTCAAGTTGTTGGTCCAGTCTTTTAAATTTAAATAATTAATTGCTTAAATCTAGACAATTATTTTTTAATTGCAGACATTGTTAGATAGACGCAATTTCACTGGATTATTCAAAACATGCCTTTTATCAATTAAATATTAATTAATATCTTTGCACAATTAAAGTATCTTTTCTCTGCATAAACGAATCAATTTTAGTGATTAAAAATCTCCTGATAAAATCGCTTCAATTAAGATAAATTTAATTAAGAATTTTCTCTTGTATATAAATAGGTCTAAATTTCTTTAACAGTTTCAAATTAAACACTGAGGACAAACTAAATTCAATAATGTAAATTGTTCTCAAAGAAAATTAACATAAATAAGGCACATTAGTAGTAAAATTCTCTATTAAAATTTAAAGATATGTAGAAACAAGAAGTGTTGTTTCCTGTTATTTTAAAAATTGTTAGCATACAGCTAAATTAACATTGAAGTTACCACTAATTATCACAAAGTGATTTAATTATAGAATACGTTATACCACCTAATTTCATATAGATAAATAATTTAAATTAAATTTTATTTCCAATAATACAGTAGTTTGCACTATTTTTTATTTCGAAATTTTAAAATATTCTTGTTATCAGTTAATTAATATTTAATCCCAACGGTATGGTAAAATGCGGTAAGATAGATTTTCAAAGTCACTTGTATGGTTAGCTTAAATAAGTTGTTTTTTAAAATATCTTCATTTAAATTTACTACCATATAAAATTATTTTTTGCAGACTTATTTAAAAGAGGATTTTTGTCTTTGTTGTCAAAACAAAAAATGATAATGATAATGCCCATAACATTCTTCGTCAAGCTTGGAATATCATTAGATAAATTTCTCTTAAAGACATTACATTTTTAAAAGGGTTTTTTGGGTTTAAGAACAACTGTTAGAAATATAATTGAAAGATTGAATAAGGGGCCAATAATTAATCCCCGTCTATTTGAAAATTTGAAAGGTCCAGGCAAGCAAGTTAATTGCTCAATCTTAGATTGGCAGACATAATTTTTATTGCTTTCTTTTTAAAATTAATATGACAGGCTATAAAATTATTATTACACTTTTTATGTTTCCTTAAATTGCACCTTGTACTTGTTGGTGATAGACAAAAAGATTGTAAAATTAGGTTTAAATTTGGTTAACTATATATCGTTTATATTAATCGAGTGCTCTTACTAAGTGAGCAGACCAAAACTGCTATATTCAGATATCAAGAAAAAAATCGATTTATCTAAATAAATTACTTAAGTTTATGGTAAAATCCAGTTTTTTTCTGTTGAGTTTCCTTTGCTGAAATCTAGCAAAGCATCAAATGATTCTGAATTAAAATCAGTTAAACAGAGCCTATATAAAGCGAATTTCGGGCATTTTTTAGTTTTTTGAAATTAAAATTCAAATAATTAAAATTCATTTTAACATAAAACTTTGCATTAGGAAAAGGTAGAAGATCGGTCCGACTAGAAAATCTAAAATTTTTTAATTCTATTTCGCTAAAAATGCATTATTGACATTTGTGAAATTAAATTTACATATGTTGTCAATTCAACGAGGTAATTGGTTAGTGAATTAGAAAAAATGTTTATATAAATTGATTGCAAAATAAAAGAAAAAAATAAATTAAAATGGCCTCAAACAAACGTTTGCAATAATTATTCGCTAAATTAAATCAATTTTTACAAAATATCTTATCAATTCATTCGGAGTGTTTTTAATTTGTAGATTCAAAGAGTTTAATAGTGTAAAAATGTTGAGTATTCATTGATGGTTTCAAGAAAATTAAAGGCAATCTTAAAAAATTGTGACATTGAAAATTGATAGAACCTGCCAGAAAAGATTACAGTCTCAAGGTCTATCATGCAATTAAACAAATCATTTATATGAAGCAAGTACATATGGTCTCATTTTGATAATTTATTATTATAACTCCATTTTTTCCTAAAGAAAAATGAAAATTACCGTCATGATTTTAGTTCTTCATGAGCTATCGTTATTTTTTAATAATTCAATATATTTTTGCTCCTTCAAATTTTACTTTTAGTAGCCATATGTCTCGCGGTTGTTTGCGGTAAGGATGGTTGTTTAATCAATTATTTTTTTTGAAAATTTGATGCAATTTTAACATCTCACGTACGTATACTCAATATTGTTCGCATTATAAAGGAAAGCTTTCAAAAAATGTATCTTCGAATTTAGAGAACTCTATAAAAGTCTAGTGATTATATAATTTTTAATTCACTATTGAATTATTTTTTTTTCTTTTGCAATTCTTGTTTTAATATCCTTTCAACAAGCACATTTTTTCATGAATGTTCAGTAGTAAAAATTTAATTTTTTGCAGCCTCACTTAAATATTTTTCAACAAAAAATTTAAATCAAAAAAATTAATAGTTACAAAACTACAATATTTCGGACTTCTTAAAAATGTTAATTAAATTTCACTTTTTTCATTTTTTTAAATTCCAATGACTGATCTAGAATTTCCTTGATATTTTTTTCAAAAATAATAAGTGATATGAATGATTTATGAGTCACTTTCGATTACCAAATATTTTAGGCTGAATAGCCTTCTGCACCTTTTTTTCTTACAAAATTTGATTTCTAAATTTTTAAGAATCAATAATTGTTAAACTATTAAGTAAAAGTAATTTTTATTAAGCCTACTTATTTTTTTCATTTGAAGTAAAAATCTGTCTATAAATTATCCTGGGCGAGTTTTAAATACGACGCCTCTTTATTTCATTTAAATAATTTAAGTCAACCGCCATAGCGGAAACGAGGGCCCAAATCCTAAATAGGTATATTTTCCGCAAAGTCGATGAAAAATTATCAACAAATTAAGCAAAGTTTATTCCTTTTTATGCTAAATTATATTTTTTCAACTCATTTTAAAACTGATCATTTAAAAAACGCATTTATATTTTTAAAATCAAACGATTTTTTACAAGGGTCGAAGCCTCTTATCGGATAAAGAATCAGCGTTTCTGTTTTGTTTTACTAAAAAGGGAAGAATATACCAATCGTGCCATCACAAATATTTTGTCCGCTTGTTTTAATGCTTCATTTATAAGAAAAGTTTAACGAAACAATTACAACGTAATAAATAGTTAATTTGCTTTATTAATAGGCACAGCGCATCCATTTAAATAAAATTCATCAAAAACGTAAAAAACGTTTCACAAATTTTATTATGATGAACAATGAGGATTATACGTATTGAATAGTTTGTAAACCGACAAAGAAAAGTTTTCTTTGCATTTCCTAAACAAATTAAATAAGCAAGTTTGCTGAATTAAAAGAAATGAAATCAGAAATTCGACAAGTCTAACTCAGAGAAATTCACACTAATCCTTTATCCAAACGAAATTATTCCATGGGTTTCCTGTATTGATCTTCGTAAAGTGCTTGAAATTTAAACCGTTTCTTTGTTTTAAATGAAAAAATATCAAAAATATCTTTGGTTATATAATCAAAGCAGTTGTTGCTTAACTGGGATTAAATGCATGAAAAATTATATAAAAATCAATGCTTGAATCAATGGAGTAAATTTAGCACCCCATATAGTTCATTATTTAAAATATTTTCAAGAATTCAGCCAATAAAATAAATTGCATATGTGCGAAAAACCTAATCAAAAAATTGAATTAAATTTAATTAATATCAAAAATATTAGAATAATTGCGAAAGTTTCGTCAAAGTTTAATAACGAATCCGACCTAAGCAGAGTTTCCTTATGCAAAATAAATATTTAAACCCTAATATGTAGATAGAAGTAATATTCCTTTTGTTGACAAAATCAAATAATTAAAATTTGTAGTTGCTATTTTGCAAGTACAAAAATCGAAACTGCAAAATATTACCACCAATTTTATAGTACATAAAGTGATTCGCCATTTCACAAAAGGTACGTATGAATCAGTAATTTTGCATTTTATTAAATTAAAAATTAAATATCGAAAAGCTGACAGATAAGGTTTTTTGAAGGATGGTAAGAAGAAAAAACTAAATTTAAATGCAAATCATATGAATTCGTATGCGTTTTTATGCTGACGTAATGTAAAATTTAAATTATTGATAAAGTTATAGGCAGTAAATTAATTTATTTAAACAAAAGTCCAAAAACACCAAAGCCGTAGATAATGTAAAGAGTTTTGCAACAATGTCCAAAATTGGCATACTCGCGCTTATGAAGTGTAAAATTATTTAACGAAATGCATGTTTTTGAACAATGATCCTAAAAAATATTTCAAGAATTTCATATTGCTGTGTTCATAAAATAACTTCTAAATAAAATTACAAATCAGATTTCGGGAAATCTGTCAATAAACGAATGAAAGCCAGCAAAGAACAGAAAGACGTTTTTAAAATTTGAATTTCTGGCAGAGTTTAGGATAAAGCGAAAACTCTTCATTTGTATAAAGAAATACTAGAAATCTCCATTATGGGAAAGCATTTTTAAAAAATTTACATAATACACAGGGATATAATCAATTAAACATGATGCTACTTTTTTCATGTACACATCAATATTTGAAGTAGGAAAACACGTGTATTTTTAAAGCAAAATATTAAGATTACCTGAAACCTCAGAGAAAATTAAAGTCAAAAACGGTGCTACATTTGATGTGCTTTCACGTCGGAAATATTAGCGTTTTTAATTTCCCATTTTTTCGCCTAAAATTTAAATTGTCAAAAGTCATAAAAAGAGTTTCTATATTATTTAATTATTCAATAACACGAAAACAATTAATCATGGCTGAAATCACGGCTTTTAAAAATATATAACATACTTTTAAGACCAACTGAATAATTATTCAGCAACTTTTGCAATATTTGCAGAAAAGCATGAAATCTGGGAAATTCGGCTTAAATGTAATCTTTAATATTAGAAATTAGCAAAAAATTCTGTTATTCCATATTTTTCCAAAAACCTCTACAAAATATATATAACCATTTATTTGAAAATGTTTTTATCTATTTATTAACTATTTTTGACGCTGACAACTCTTATACAAAAAACTCTTTTAAAAGACAGTTTATATCCAATGATTTTTTGAAAAAAAAATTTATATATAATAGTTAGGGCGCTTTTATTAATGCAATGTCGAAACTAGTATTTTTCACTTAGCCAAATTAGCATTTTCACAAATTTTTTATTTTTCCATTGCTAAAATATTTTTGATTTTTTGGGGAATTAAAGTAACTTTACAATTTTACATTAAATCATATACAAAATTTGAAGGCTTCATAAATTTAGTACTGACTTAATCATTTTGTGACTCGGGCACATCGAAAGATATTGCAGTTTAAACAAAAAACAATCGATTTTAATATCCCTGGACCCCAAAGTACCAATTTATCTTTTATGATTACCTTTCAATTAAAATTATATTTATATCAATTATCTTTTTTATTACCATAATTCCATAAAAAAGAGCTAATCCATCACCTTTAATATACCTTTCAATCGAGGTATTATGCCTTTTAAATTTGGAGGCATAAAAAGTGCTCGTTATGTTCAGCAAATAAATTTTACATAGTTATCAATCAAACCTCAGCTTCGTGTAGCGAATTTTAGCGTTAAACGATTAACGATGAAAAGCAAATTTAAATTAGTCCAAAAAATTGAATTTACATGTCATGCATCATTTTTAAATTCCTCATTTTTGCAATGACTTGCAATGCAATTTATTTAAAAACCCTGCAATTGAAGCTTTTTCTCCAATTTATCAAACACTATTATTTCCAACAAATTATTTACTCCTTTAATCATTAATTCTGGAGTTTGGTTAAAATGAGAACCAAGGTTACGGCCGTGTAATTCGTATAGCATGTAATAATTTGTTGAGTTTTAAAACATCGACTGATTAGAAAAAAGCTCTGGACTCAATTATTATTTATTGTGGTAGAGTTTAAGCACGAACCTTTAATGCATGCACCTTAAAATGCTCTCGATTTGTTTCAACATAACAAACACGTTTCCTTAGTCCAAAAAAATATCAAATTACTTTTTTTAGTCAAGGTAAGAAATTTTCATCAATAAGCGAAAATATAGCATATTGATAGAGGAGTAAGGGATGATTAAAGTTATTTATTTGACTCGTTTTCAGGTATTCCTAAATTAAATCCTTCGCGTTTAAATATACTTGTCTTTTTATTCTCGGTGATCAGCGGCTAAAATTGGTTGATCGAATAAGCCGAAATCCACACGATCAAAAGGAAAGGGTTCTTTTTCATTAAAAATGCAAATGTAAATTTAAATTAATTTAATTTTATGAGCCAATAAATTAAGGCTATCCAAAGCATAACGCTGCGCTTTTAGACAAGATAATTCTTTGATTAAAATACAGAACCCATGCACAATTTATTATACAATTTTGGAACGTTTCATTAATCATTGTTTTACCAAATCTATTTCCATTGCTGTGGTAATTTAATTTTTTTACATTTGAGACATTTTTGCAACGTCTCAGAAAGAGAAAGTGAAAACTAAAATTTTTTATAAATAATGTTTTGGGGTAAATAACAAGCTTTTGATGGTGTTATGAAGGCTTAGTTTGACGGAACACAGATAATGCTAAGTGATTTGTGATTGGTTCGAGTCGTTTGCGTCCTTGAACAGCCTATCCATAGCAACACAGCGCATAGGCGCTACTGCTGATTTACGCCAGGAGATTAATAAATTAACTTTTTTACTTAATTTGTAAATGAAAAAAACGTTATTTTCGTTGCAAAGGAAACTTTTTTCTGTGTTTTTCAATTTTTTAAACGAATTTCTAAGTGCTAATATGTAATTTATACTGAGTTATAGATTTCTGTAGTTCCTAATGAAAGGAATTAAAACTTTGTCGGATTCGACATGTTTATAAGTCAGAGCTTCTGCTGACTACATTTTCATCAAAATTTGATCTTTCAGCAAAAAATTAATGAGATTATTCTCAATTTTGACGGAATAAATTTGGGGTTTCACATTAGTTGTCAAACCCTATTTTTTCATGTGTTCTACTATTAAACATGGTATTTATATGAAAGTAAATTTAAAAAGTATAAGTTTCGAAAGATTTTTACAATTTCGCACAAATTCGAAACTTTTTGCATTTATTTATCCTCAAAAATAATAAACCATACAAACTTAGGCAAAATTATAAGTAGCACATGAAAAACAATAAAGAAATCCCATGCATTAAATTGAATAATTAGTGTTTAATATATAATTTATTCAAAACTTGATAAACTACGTTTTAAAACACACACTGTTAAAAGATGGCAAATATGTTGATATTTTAAAATTTGATATTGCTTTTTAATTATAATTCAGTTAATTAAATTAAACAATTTTAATTAAGATTCAATAATTTCTACTGTTTGCTTAAAAACTTTGTTTTTTTCCTTAAATCCTGCTACAAATTCTCTTGCTACAAATTCTCTTCAGTTTGCGTTTAATTTTATTGAGCATACTTTCAAAAAACGTTGTATTTAATTAATAATTTTGTCAATTTGTCAAACATTCACTGCTTGCATCACTTCTGTCAGTTAAATAGACGAAGTAGATTTCGTCAGCGGCAATTATTCAAATTTTGGCTTGAAAATTTTCTTTTTAATTCAAATTGTTCGACTATTCAAATACAACTGAAATATTGCACAAAGAGACATTCTGTTAAAAGTAGTGTTTTTCTCTTGGAAAAATTCTTAGGAAATAACATTTTTTAGCAATCTTATGAGCCAGACACGAACTTTGAAAAAAAAGTTATGAAACCTGTGCATAAAAACAAAGAATCCTTGCGCAGACCATGTAAAATACTTTCTAAAACATCACATTGTTTTTCTTGTCCAAAATTTGAAAATTATTTCTTGGCTGATGCTAAATACTTGCTTTTAAATACACGTTTAAACTAAAATGTGTTGACTGTAACTGAGACTACGTTCATACATTTTCAGCCATATGCTTGAAAATAAATTGCCATAAACGAAACAGCAACTTCTTTGGAGCTTTCTTTACTTCGCATTAGGTTATTTGTCATAGAGAATCTTTTTTGAAAACGCAGTTTAATTAAAATAATTTGCCGGTGCTTTCCGTTAGTAACCACATAAGAAATTACAATGTTTCAAAAACTGAAAGTTAATCCTTAAACATTTCCTATTAAGCAAAATTATTGAAAAATTATTTACGAAGTATTCGCACAATACAGTAAATATTAAAGGTATATTCAGGTAAAAATTTAAGTTTTACGCCGTATAGAGAATAATCTATCAGGCTAGCTAAAAAAAGACACTAATTGTCAAATTATTTAAATAACATTTTTACATAAAAATGAAGCATTTTTTGTGATTGTGACTAAATTATTTATTAAAAATATTTTTGTATTTATCTAAAAAATAATGATGGGTTATCTTTCATTATTCAGCTAATAAAACTTTCGTAAAACAAAATCTGATAACTAACTATTCAAATCAGCATTGGTTGATGCTTCGGTTGATAATAATTTACTATACGTTTCTAGGATTACTGGATGTAAAACAAAACCCAAACATAGCCTCTTCGATAAACTGATTTTTTGTCTAATCTAATGTAGGCCTGTAACGTTTGCTTGAAAGTGATAAACGTTCATCAATCACTGTTCGTTTAGTTTCAATTTGATATTCAATCAGAAAACAGGCAGTTTTATGAATTCATTCTGCAAAAGAGAAGTAAAATTTAGGGAATACTGATGTGTATCACTATTAAATCTGCATAAAACTTGGCTTAAGTACGTTTTTTATATTTTGTTTAAACGCAGCTAATTTACATTTAAAGGTACTTCAAAATTATAAAAGCAATTCTGTGCCCTTTAATTTCGTTTTACTTAAAAAAATGATGCTTTTTCAATTTACTATTTTCTTTAAACGCTAATTTTTAAGACTATACGTATTAACTATTTAAAAATAATAACCTGCCATAGGCTTTATGACCAACAAGAAATGCCTCCTTGATTGACCAGAAAAATGTGTGAAATGCATTTAATATACGCTCGTACAGTTAAATTTACTTAAATTTATTAAATAAGTTTATTATATTTCCAATAAATAGAAAACGCCTAAAGCAATCAGTTAGGTCCTCTCAACCATCAATCAGATTTAAAGTGGATCTCGTTAGAAAGTGCTCAAGATGTATAATAACACTAACCTTGATTTCCACCTTGTATCAATCAAAAAGCGAAGATATATATAAGGTTTTGCACTGCCGTGTGCGTTAACAATTTCGAAGGCCGTAATTACCTTACGCTAGAAAATATAACCAATTTTATTGCTCAAATTAACTCACTATTTTTGTATTTCTAAAGCAGACGATGAGGACTAGCATCGTTGTTTTGGCTTTTGGTTTGTTTTGCCGAAATTTTTTAAAGAAAATTGCCATTTTGCTAATCAGTTATCAAATTTACTGATTTTAGCCGTTCTATATCTCGCGGTCGTTAGCGCTACGCCCGGTAATTAAACCAAGGGTGTTTTTGACGAATTTAAACTTTTTAATAATTATAATCGATTTTGATAAAAATTTTTCATCAAAAAACATATAAAATGAATAGTCGAATATTAGATTAGTTCTTATAATAATTATTGCCACTGAATTACAAATCTAGAAGGCAGTCAAATATTTAGTCAACATATAATTTTATAAATTCTGATAAGATTTCTACAAATTCTGTTCTATAGTGATTTATTTGAGAAAATGATTTAGTATATCTTTTTTTCTATAAAGAGGTTACTTAAATAATTTTGTGTTGGAAATGTTATCGAGATATTGCAGTATTTAAAATTTATTATTTATGTAAAAGCCTTGGAAAATAGTCGAAAGATCGAAATTTAATTATGAGTATTTTTTTCCTTTTAAGAAAATGATGCCACAACCACAGCAGCAACTGGTAAGTTTTGTTTTGAGATCATTCTGATATAATTTATAAGCGAACGTAGAATACAACAGTTTTTCAGACATAAAATGAATACATCTTCAGTTGCTTATAACTACTAGGATTTTTCCCATTTTTTTAAAGGAGAACCTGAAGTGAAACACCATGGACATAAGGTATGGAAACACAAACATGATGGCGAACATAAACACAAATGGTCACTTAAAGATGCTTTTGGCAAATGGTGGAAAAAAGTTAGAGGTAAGATTATTCACTATTTTAACAAAGAAAATAGTAACTAACAGACTAAAACATTAATATAGACATCAATGTAATAGGATTCCAAAACGAGTGAAATTTCTTGGTCATTTAAAGTTGTGACAAGAAGTATTTCAACCCATAAAGTTTAAAGTTGAGCGATAGTTTATAGCAGTATGATTTTTGGCAAACATAAATTCAAGATAATTCCCTATTATTAACTAATGAAAAGCATTTTTTATTTTCAGACTTCTTCAAACGTTTTAAACATTAAAAAAGGCACTTTCATTGCATGCCACCGAAACAGAAGGTTTTGGATACTCGCAACACCACAAAAAAATTCACCATTTGCTTTTCCCCAACATACTGTCAAGTTTGAGTTCCCGGTTTATGATTAATAAAATTAATCAATCGATTGTAGTATCTTTATAAAAAAGAACATGTTGTAAATTGGTTCAATGTGTATACGATGAATGAAAATTTAAGTGCTTGAGTGGATATTTTTTCAAAAAGTGTTACGATAAATTAAAAACGCAACCGTATTCTAGACGAAAAAATATAGTTTTTTAAAAGGCCTATTTTAGTGTTTTTAAAAAAATTTTATTAATGCATAATTAAGGTTTTTTAAAAAAATTTATAAAACTAACGCTTTTGATAGAGCACTAAGTATCTATCAGGATAATTAACGTTATCAAAAATATTCCAATAATATTAATTTAAACCTTAAATAAATTTTTCTTTGAAAACTATTTCAATTGCAAAAATTAATGTAATTTAAAGGATTCAGTTAAAAACAAATGCTTTTCCAATAATATTTCACGCATTATTCTGTCAAGCCACCTTATAGATTCTGGTTGAATAATGCCCTTTAAAAATTCCACTAAAATTTGTGTAGAATTCCACAATTTTCAGTAACAATTTAAGGTAAAAAATTCCTAATAATGGACCAAATTATGCTCAAAAACATGTGGTTTTTATGGTCTCTTTTGTGCTAAAAGGAAAAATATTAAATTTTATTAAAAGAAGAAGCTATTAAATAAAGTATTAAGTTATAGCACTTAAGATATTAGTACATATAGTCATTTAAATCAATAAACCCAAAATAAAAGCAATTCATTGTCTTAAATAAATCTTTCATATAGAATTCAAAGTTAACTGCTAATAAGCATGTTAAAATATATTTTAATAAATGATAACTCAGTAAGTAATATAATTTGCGTTATTCAAGCTTTTATTAAATAATTAATTAAATTCAAATATTTAAAAATTTAAATATAGTCAACAGCATATAAAGCATGATAACTCAAAAGAATTTTAAATGTGAATTTTGGTATGAACACAAACAATAGTTAACTTTTCAGTGTTAAAACGTTCATAGTTAATAACTATAGTAAGAAAAAATTGTTTATTTAATACTGTTTTTTAATATTCATGAGAATATTTTAGGAGTGAACAGGTCATCGAAACGCATCGCTGACTATTATGCATTGCTTAATGATAAATATCAGTAGAATTTGTATGAAATCTAAAACAAAATTCGTGTGTCCTCATTTTCGGCGCTGGTGAAATTTTTTTTAAAAATAAATATTTTCTGAGGAAAAAATTGGCAAAAATTGCGATTCCAATGTGCTGAGGACGACGGATTTTTATCAAAATAAAGTAAAAACCCATAGTAGCAGTGGAAAATACATCGACAACCCTTAAGTCCTATTTCAAATAAATGGAATTTCTCCTGGTCATAACTGCAGAAGACAGTGCACCTCAACCTGGTCTATAAAATTCATTTCAATCCAAAAAAATCTTTGATATCAAATAATGATTATTTTCTGTTTTGTAAAATTTGTGACAAATTTGTCCAACTCTAAAGCCAATGGAAGAGGAAAAATTCTCGTTACTGAAATAACATCAGTAGAAATGTTATTATACTCTAACATAACTGAAAAGAGCGCACGCTGATTCAATCGACCAACACATTCACACGCACACACACAGAGGCATTCGGGAAATAAAGCAGTCACTGTACACCCCCTCCGAGAGAGCAAGACAAAGATGGAGAGAGATGAGGGCTCAACAAGGCTCCTTTGTTCAGCTGTCTTTGTCTCATTGAGCGGGGATTTTCGCATCAATATCTTCGTCCAAATCAAAGTTTTCATCGCCCTCAAAGTCCTCATCGTCCAGATCCTCGCTTTCCGAAGAGGAGGAGTAGGATCCACACTCGAGGGAACGCGATTCCGCTTCGCGGAGACTCCTTAGGACGTGTTCAGGAAGTGCTTTGACTGTGAACTGCAAAAATGAATAAAATTAAGCTCAATCAACTACTTAAATAGATATCAGTAGGCAGTAATTTCGGAAATGTCATATAAAGAGAGTGGTATTTTAAATGCAACCTACGGAGACATTTTCAATGAAATCCAAATCCACGTAGCTGTCGGAACGCAGACAGAGGGTGTACTGATAAACCCCGGGAGTTGTTGGAGCAACAAACTTGAGAATAAACTAAAAATGGATAAAAATAGCCCGTGGGGTAATTCAGACCACAATTTAGCGACTAATGCGTAAGAAATCTGCTGTATAACCTCCTCCTCGTTCTCCAGAAAATCAATGTAGACGGGTTTTGTGACTAGTTGCTTGGTCTTCCTATCCACCATATACAGCCACCATCCCTCGAATTTTTCCTGCAAGCATAAAAAAACCCTTTATTAATCCCAAATCCAAAAATTATAAATTATTTTACAGTATTGCCGATTGAAAGCCCACCGAAGGGAAAAAGGGGCAGTGGACAATATGACTACAGCGCGGTTTATTCTCAAGGGCTCGATTCATCTCCTTCCGCCTTGTCTCTGTGGCAGCATCCAGTTCCGCGGAGATCTTGGAAGCTTCTGCTGCTGCTGAGGAAGCATCTCCGCCTTCCATGGAATGTGGAAACTCGACCGCGTCCACCTTCCCATCACCATTCGGAAACCTCAGATCTATAAACCCAGTCAAAATTTGGTCATAAAATAACACCTACTTAAATGCTTATAAGTAGTGGTTATTTTCCAACCTTGTTCATCTTCAGGAGGTTCTTGTGTGGGAGGTTTGGTGGCGTTGTTTTTGGTCTTTGTCGGCTTCTGGTTGTGTTTCCCTTTGCCCTTGCCACCACCGCGGTTGCCACCACGATTGCCACGGGAGCGCGATTTGTCCCACACGGGTTTGTTGGAGGATTTGGGCGCCTGTGATTGGTTGGTCTCAAATCCCTCCTCGCCCAATTGCTGTGCACAAAAGATAGAATTAATTCGGCACCATCAGCAACCAATGCTAACTACTTAAATCCCCATTTCAGTAGTAGTTCACCTAGGATAGAAAATTGGCCAATCAGGCAACTGGAAGGCGCCTTACCTCTCCAACAAACCCTTCCTCTTCCACGGTACCCCGCGCAGCGGATAAATCCTCAAATCCCGCCGCCATGTACCACGAGGCGTCTCGATCCGTGCAACGCAGGTCCGTGGAAGCATCCACCACTGCACAACCACCTCCCACGCTTTCCATCGTCGTCGAATTCACCAACAGAGGACGTCGCAGAAGTCTCACCGTCACTGTCACCATGGATAGGGGCCAAATCTCCCCTGAACTGGCCTCTGTCTCTTCTCCCAGCACGTCTGTTCTCACTGCCGTGAAACGCACGAGCGGCATTGAGACGAGAACGTTGATGACATCTCGATACTGCTCGTCGGTGAGGAAGGAGAGGAGGGCTTTACGACGACCTTCTGGAAGGCTGGCGAGTTGTCGAAGGCCCCGCAGGTTGCGCTGAAGGAGGAGGTGGAGAAATACATGGGTGAGAGCGACAACACCTGGTGTTTCCATTATTTTGTCTACCCACCTGATTGTGAGTGATCAGGCGCAATTGCGTGGGTCCGATGTGGGGTAGTTGGAGGAGAGGCGTGACAGCGTTGGTTGGGGAGAGCGCCTGGATCACCAGAGAGCTGAGGAGCATGCAGTTCTCCATGGAGGCGAGGATTTGGGGCATCTTCTTCTTACCGCCACCTGAAGGGAATGAGACAATTTGGGGGTGGGACTTACGGTCTTCTGTGGAGATGGCGAGGACAATGAGGAGGCTGTTAATCATCTCTTCGATTAGACGGGGACACTGCGCGATGATGTACTGCTTGTCTGAAGAAAAAAAATGGGAAAAATGAGCGGAAATGGAGCCAAGAAATCGACATACTACTTATAATGGCATTTAAGTAGACACCATTTGGTGAGAGTTATGTTGAATTTTTGTCGAAATGGACACAATAACTCACCGACAAGGAGGGTTTTTGGTGGCAAGTCCAAACGCAGCATGTGAGCGTAGATGAGAACTCGCGCCTTAATTGAGTACGGAGCTCCAACTATGGCTTTTTTGAACATCGTGAACATCGGGATTTGGCTGATAAACTAAAAGAAAATATATTTTGAAACAATTCACAATTGCTATGAAACAATACCACGGGAGAATTGAGCCTATAGCAGATATTTTGTTGGTTTTCCGAGGTGTTTCCATTATTTTGTCCATCCACTGATAACTACCGAGCCCAAATCAACTTAAACAAAATTTTTTAGGCTTTTAGGTAGCATTTTTGGATTTAAAAAACACGAGCCAGACTCACCGGTGGTAACTCCACATTATCACTCGGACGACAGGCGATATTGCGATTAAATTGTCGATTAAACTCGTAGGAGGAGGAGAGCAACTTAATCAACCGGTTGACAGCCATGAAGGGGATGTAGAGGAAGCTGCCGCAGTAGAGACGCACGGTAACTAAGAGCACACTCGTGTGACTGTATCTCATCGACTTTGACCACCAGAGACCCTGAAAAACACGAAAAAATGACCAAGTTTGGGGAGAAGGCAGTGAAGGGGAAAAAACCCTCTAAACTCACCACGACTAGAGGCAAAATGAGCATAAAGACGAGGGCATAGACGCCAACAACCAGAAGTCGGTTCTCTTTCCTTATCATCCATTTGGGGAGAGCCATTCCAAAGTTGATGGCACCGGGCCCATCGGAATTGCCGTACTCCTGCCAGTTTTTGTGTGCCACTTCGTCGGTGAGACTAGAAAAAAGAAGGAATGATGGACATTTGTTTTTACCGCTTACGTGATGTAGGCCTTGTGGATGCGAATGAACTTCTGTTCATCGCCACCACGATCTGGATGGTGGATGAGCGAGAGCCTCTTGTAGGCCTTCTTGATTTCGGTTTTGGAGGCGTCGGGACTGATTTGCAGCTCTTCGTAGGGGTCGAAGCCACTCATGGTGACTTCAATCTGAGAGATCTTGAAGACCAGCATGAGAAAGCCTATCCACGCGATGAATATCGCCAATTTTCTACAGAAAAAGCCGATATGCAATTTAGAAAGGCCTACATTAATCCTCGTTTTATGCATTTAGAGGTAGAAGAGGAGCGTAAACTGGCACGTTTTGCCTGACAAGGAGCACATTGACACCGTCGTTTGAGAGCCTCAATGGAGGGCTTGGGTTCTGGTCTGGGCCAGAAATAATACGTGACTGGTAAAAGTATGACAGTGTAAATAGCAAGAAGGAAGCAATAAAACGTGTCTCCAGTTTCATCAAAGTTAAAACGTTCGGTGGTCATTCTTCATAGGTCTGCTGGACTGGGACAGCCTTCAACCAATGAGATACTTACATCAATGACAATCGTTTGCTGCATCAATGTCATTATAATTTCTATTTTATCTATTTTAAGTAAAATTACATTGTTGTTTTTGAATATTTTTTTATGTTTAATTATATTTTTGAATTTATATTTATCGGTGAGTAAATTGCGATTTATTGTTTGATAAATTAAATGGCCAGGAAGTCATTTCATCATAATTTAAGCCAACAAATAAGAAGTTTGTTAATGTGAAATCTTGATAAATTATACCCCTGCGGATAGTATCTAGAATAATCCTAAGTCATCCACTGATATGACGATAAGTGCGTCCTTTGTTCACTCAACTTTCTTAATTACATTAAATAAATAAATTATTTTTAAAAGATTGGTATTATTTAACTTAAGTGAACTTGTACATAACTGTCATTTAGTTGGAACTCCCTATCACATCCTTCATTGGAAAGATTGACATCAAATGAATTACACTATGGTTTTTGTTTTCAGTTGTAGTTAAAAACATGTTGTGGGATTTCAGTTGAGCCACTTTGGAATTATGATTTATTTATCGAAAAATTCACTAATTACAGGTGCAGTCATGGAACACAAAAAATATGTCAATTTTTTATCCATTGTGCGTTTTAGACCGAAGTGTTGTCGTTTTCTGAGGTATCTCTCACCTCAGTGCGTTCATTCAGTGGCCTCCCACCCTCAGCATCGCCCTTGTCCTCCACCTTCGCTATCACCGTCTTCTTTTCCTTTGTGCCGCACTTGAATCTTCCTTCCCTCATCATTTGCACAATGAAATATCCGACCAATGGTAAAGGTGTAAATATCGACACCACAATCGGCATAGTGGCTCCCATATCGCCCTCGGGCTGAGGCATCGAGTAGATGAGGACGAGGATTGCAATTCCCGCACTCTGAATGCCCGTTTCTATGGAAATGGTCAGGATTTCAGCTCGCGATCTCCGAAAAATCCAGGCAATCAGGCCAGCCAATAGGAAGGCGATCCAGGGCAGAGCGGCAGCCGTGGGAATGAGGACCGGATAGATGCCAAGGAGTCGATAAATGTGGAGATTTGTGTACACTCCAAAGGCGATTATCGTCGCAATGAAGAGGAAGGAGAGAGGACGCATTAGACGAGTCAAAATGCTCCCCACTTTCGGAAGTTTGGCGTTCACAATCATTCCGAGGGTCACTGGAATCGCGATGTAGCACAACTGCCCAGCAATCATTAGGTAGGGAATCCTCAGAGTTTGGATATCAATGAAGAAACGCCCAAACACCCAGAGCATCAGCGGCATCAAGCCTAAAATCGGGGGCGAAATATTCAATCTACTTAAAAATAGTGAGTAGACGTTATTTTAATTTTCAAATTACCGAGGGCTGAGATTGAACTCATAAATGTCATTGTCATGCCCAAATCAATGTCTCCATGGAGCAATAGCGTCCAAATATTCGATCCTCCACCACCAGGACAGCATCCAGTTGTCAGGAGACCAAAACCGAACTCCGTTTTGATTGGAACGCTCATGGCAATCGCGAATGATATCTGATTGGTTAACAGGAGAACGTACTGGTTAAAAGCGCTTTTAAGGAGTAATAATTATACCTTTTTTTCTTTAAATTTACAGTCTTCTCGGAATGGGTTCGACTGAATGCACAACGCTCTTCCTTCTATAAAATTTTTTAACTACTAAAATGGCAGCAATTTTCATTATTTCAAAGGTGCTCAAAATCGCACTTGACAGGTTTTTGACGTTTAAAGACTTCGTAGAGCTGATGATGCCAAATCCAGGCACCACCCTAATTAATCATCACCATGGGAGAGCCAAAATAAGAAGGAGGTCCCAATCGATAGTGCTCACTGACAGCAACAATGCGGTGATATGAAGTGAGTACAAAATCACCTTCGTGCACCTGAGAATGCTGACCTCAAACGAACTCACAAAAGAGCATAGAACGAACTTTGCAAATTCAAGGTCAACAAATGTTGACCTCGGGTGAACTTAAACAAACTTACCAAGGGCATAAGTCCAAACTGACAGACGAAGCCGATGATTGGCCCAACGGGGTGTTTTAAATGTTCCCATATCCGGCGCGCATTCAATTCACAGCCAATCAGAAACGTGATAGCGCAGACCAATATGACAACGACCACTCTAAAGGCCAATTCCAGCACACCGCGTGGCCTGAGGATGCGCAAATGGAAGCCCAGGGCAGCGGTCGAATTATCGATCGACTCATTGGATTCCATCCAATCAGTATAGACCTTTACTTGGCTCTCATTGGTCCGATGGAATGGGTGAATTGACAAGTGTTTTCCACCGTGTTTGGCTGGGTTAACCCAGGCTTTGAGGTAAGTACTGCCCATGCGGAGGCTTTTGATGGTAAAATTTAGTGGGATTGTTGTTGAAACAGCTCTATTTCTTATGTACATCCAGAAGGCGGGCTGTAACCTAGCAACATCTTGGATATCTGTCTCAAATGATAATGCGATTGGGTAGATGATGTCCGCATCGATAGTGAGGTTACAGGTGAGGTTGTACAGGTGTTTGTCGCTGTGTTGAAAGGTCAAATTCTCCCTGAAACAGGACATTGTCAAACCTGTGGCTTTGGAGACAAGTATCGATTGGTTTAGCTGAGTTCTTGCGTCTTCATCGATCCGAACTCGATCCTCTTGAGTCACCTTATCGGAAATCAATCCACCCAAGCCTTCTTTGGCCTCATAGCTGGGAAATGCGTTGGTTTTGATGACTAGAAAGTTGGTTAGCACGAACAGTATGGCGACTCTCATTACTGCATTTACACTGCGTGCGCTACGTGGCATTACCCGTGGACTTATGTGCGCAGAAGCCCCTAGCGCCTTTTATCGAATCAATGTTTGCTTAAGAGTTTGATTTATCGAGAAAATTTCTATTTAAAAATGCAAAATTCGGGCTCTCAGCTCTGCTGAAAGTGAAAAGTCACCTTTTATAATACTCGAGCTTGTAATTGGTCAATGGGAACCAATCACAGGTGTGCTTTAATATAATTGGTCGGTTTGCGGACTAATGGCTGTGGAGGCCCGTGGCCAGATTATTCGAAAAAAAACAATATTTTTTGCAATACATGGGGTTTAAAAAACACCACCGACAACCCGCTAAACGAGAAAAAATAAGTTGAACTGAAAGGTGTCTTACTTGGTAGCCAATAAGATAAATATTGGGACGTTTATCCGACTTGTTTTCAACCTGAATGCTGTGGATTTTCGATCCAGTTCCATCAAAGTCCAGTACCTTTACTGGAAATTTCTTGATGACTTCTAGATTCCCCAATGAACTTTAAGGGCCTTTCGGTGAGCTAAGAGTACGCACACCCGTGGATAATTGAATAAAAGTGCATCCGGAGAATGCAATTTTATGTTTAAATAGTGTTATTTTATCACCCAACAAATTTTTCGCTGCTCTTTAAGGCGTTTTCCCGTGACTTGAGCGAAAAAATCGATGAGAAAGCAGATTGCTGATAAAAAATCGATGCTCGCAGTCGAACAGTGCAAATCGATTGATATGGAAAGTAGCGTCTGAAATCCCGATTGAGGGATTTAATTAGGCAGATTTTTTGTAATTTTTTTTTCTAAATGGCTGAACAGGTTGGAATACTGGCCTCAATCATCACACTGCTTGGATGTGATAGCGTGCACTTAAGCTAATAATTTGATTGGTTGCTTTGATAACATTTTAAGTGCATTAACAACCGGTAGATGGCACCTTGGTGACACTTTAGTCCTTGACTTGCAAAATAATGCGCCTACTCTTCTTCTTCTTCCTCATCCTCATCTTGTTCCAACAAGTCCTCGGCTTCTCAAATGTCCTCATCACAGAATCGATAGGTGGTATCGTTGCTAATGAGAGGGTGCTTGCAGATCGAAGACGGATCGATGACGAACTGGCGAAGCAATTGGAATCACCTATTGTCGCATCTTCGAGCGATAATGCGCTGTGCAATCTCACATTCACCTGTTTTCAGGACAATTTAACTTTCGATCAAAATTCAAGAACGCTACACAGTTTCGTGTGCAACTTGACTGGAAAAATCGATAAACCGATAGTGGTTTCCTTTGACACTGACATCCACGACTTGGCATCTCTTCAACCCCCCTTTTGGATCTACTATTCACCTGGCTTAATCGATAGGAAAATCAATATAACGACCAGTCGACTACGAATGGGCAGTGTCTATTTGAATATTTGGGTAAGAGAGGCCAAGCCAAATGGTCCAAATAATTTGCTGCATTCTTTCGATCGATCAAACGAAACCTCAATAGAGTCCTACACCCGCTGGCTATTAAATGGTAGCGCTGAATTCGAACAGGGACCCGGGTTCGCTGCTATGGGATGTCATTTGAAAATCCTGCGTGCTAGAGGCATTTTGGAGGTGATTTTTCGCATTGTTGTCGCAGTAATGGTTTGCTTTTTAACCCTCATAATGGGCTGTGAATTGGACGCAAAATTGATTTGGGGATTTGTGAAGAAGCCCATTGCACCTCTCGTGGGCTTCATTTGCCAATTTGGACTTATGCCTCTGGTAAATTTCACTTTTTTTCTTATAAAACAAGAGAAATTGTCATTTTGGGTGAATACCGAGGAAAAATCAATAATTTTTTTGAGGAGTCTAAAAAATCGATAATACGTTTTTAGCCCCAATTTAAACAGATTTTAGAAAAAAAAATAAAACTATGGCGAAAAATTCGGAAAATTGGTGATTTAAAAAACTTCAAAAATTTGTTTACATCAAAAAAATTAATCCCAAGTCCAGACCTATTTTTTTCATGTTTTTTTTCCAGTCTTTCTCAACGTTAAGAGAGACATTTGGTAGCCCTGGTATTGAAAAGCTTAGAGATGTTAAGTAATTGGGATATTTACATAACTCCCAAGATGAGATATTCATGTAGCGATTTTGAGGTGCGGTGCTTCGTGATCACGCCAAAAACATGACGCATGCACCTAAAATGTCTTAATTTTGTCATCAAACGCCAATACGTAATTGGATTTAAAGCCGAATGACTTGGTTCATCTTGCAGCTAGCTTTTGGGGTGGCAATGCTAATGCCCATCAAATCGGAATTCGGATTCGGTCTTCTGACAGCCGCCTGTTCTCCAGGTGGTGGTGGATCGAATATTTGGACCCTTCTTCTACGTGGAGACCTCAATTTGAGCATGACAATGACCTTCATTAGCTCAGTCGCCGCATTGGGTTAGCCATTAACGGATTTTGGAAAATACTACCTACTTAATGAATATAAGTAGCACGATTTTTCCAATTTCAGGGATGACGCCCTTGATGCTGCTCATCTATGGAAGGTACTTTCTAGACCCAAAATTAATTAAAATTCCATACCTACAAATCGCTGGACAAGTGTGCTACATCGTTGTGCCCGTGCTCATCGGCATGCTGATCAAATGGCGCTTCCCGGACTTCGCTAAACGCGTTGTGAAGCTCTTGCTTCGTCCCCTTGCTTTCACATTCCTTGCGGTGGTGGTTTTCTTTGGATTCTATGTCAATTTGCAGATTTACGAGCTGATTCTAGTCTACCCACTGCTCTTCCCAGCCGCTGCTCTGCTACCCTGGTGTGGTTTCCTCTTCTCCGCAGTGCTAGCGGCCATTTTGCGACGGTCCAAAGCCGAGGTTGTTACGATTTCCATTGAAACGGGTATCCAGAATATTGGAATAGCCATTCTGGTCCTCCTGTACTCAATGCCTCAACCAGAAGGGGATATTGGAGCAGTGATGCCACTAATTGTCTCGGCTCTAACGCCTCTACCGCTGTTGCTAGCCTACGCAGTGATAACAATTAGAGAAGGAAGGTGCTCTAGATGTTGCAGAAAGAAGACGAAGGAAGTCGATCAGGTGGATGCGGAGGAGAAACAGCAGTTGCGGCGACCGAAGGAGGTCATTTCGTGAGAGAGAAGCGCGTTTCGCATCCCTTGTTGACTAATCTGACTCATAATTTGGACTTGCATTTCATGCCAACGCACTACTACTGATACCGATAAATTTAATATAAGTAGTATAAATGCAAGCAAAAATTAACCTTTAATTGTTTTAAATAATTATAATGAAAATTAAAAGCTATTGCCCAATAAATCGTTTCGTTTCTTCCGAAGATTAGTATCGTAATCAACCAGTCAATCGTGTCGACGCGCTACTACTGATATTGCTAATCCTATTGTAAGTAGTATATTCAGGTCATGGAATAGGGTGCGTTGTTGGCCTAGCAACACCACGAATCATGGTAATTAGGAACAATCAGAAATAATAATTCTCACTAGAATAAAAGAAAAACAAATCTTTTGAGAACGTGCATCGTAATCAACCAATAATTTCGACGTACTACTACTGATAACGGCAAATGCATTATAAGTAGTATACCACGCAGATCAACTTGTTGATATATATCACAATCAATCAATAAATCGGGCTAACAAACTACTACTGATATCGATAGATGTATTGTAAGTAGTATATTAGGGGGCACTCGATGTGCTGTTCTATCGACACTAATCCTGCATTTTAAAAACAAGAAAATTTAGATTTTCGGTGGTTTAAGATCCTAAGAATCAGTGGATTAACTCATGACTCAAAGGAAATCCTGGTTCTTTCGAAAACTCGTGTCTTGATCTGTCAGTAATATCGACGCATTACTACTGATGTTGATGAATGCTTTGTAAGTAGTATATCTTCAATTATTGAAACCAAATACCGATTTGGATGCGCCTTTCGCGGAAAACACATTCCAGATTTTAAACTTAAATTAATGGAAATTTAGGGAGAATTAGATAACGTTTAATGGAGCTGAAAATTACCAAGTTTAATAGCTCTTAGACTCATCAAATTTTACCTTAAAAAACGACAAAATTTGCTATTATGGAATCAGTAGAAAAGCAAAATACAAATCTAAAGGCATTTAAATGGTCTTATTTCGTTAATTGACAAAAAGTAAGAAGCGAAACCAAGCAAAAAAATGCAACACCAGATCGTAGAATAAGCGCATACATTTATAAACATAAACAGGAAGTCTACTTTAGTCTTTTCTGCTCAAATTTGTACAAGGGAGCGTGGTTGTCGTTGCCTTTCCGAACAACTTTGTACCTGATGTCCCGGTTTGTCTAAAACGCCACAGAAAAAGCGTGACAAACAAACAGCCTTTAAAAAATCCGATTTTGATGAAAAAAGGAGTCTCAGGAACTCACCATCAAGCACATCTTCGCCTCGCGTTTTCTGATGGCGAGTTTGAGCATTTGGGCTCGCTTAGTTCTCTCCGCGAGTTCTTTGTAACCTCCCGCCTGCATGTTCATGATTTCCTCGGCATCCTCGGGAGAAATGTTCGAGGAGATCCGTGTGGGGACATCGGAGGCATCGAAAGAGGCTTTGACAGCTCGTGCTTCCGCGATGGACTCCACAAAAACTGTTCGTTTCGGCTTCAGTCGCCTATTGGTTACCGCAGGGTCGGCGGGTAGGAGGTGGAACCGGGACTCTAGATCTCGGACCTTGGACATTTCGACGGCGAGCTCGTGACGGAGGTAGTTTAGGTCGTGAGAAAGCAAGTCAGTCAATTGCTGATCGCTGTAGTCCTTTTGGTTATTCAGTGGAATGTGACCTTTCTCCTCAGAGAGAGCAGCGTTTTGCATGCCGAAATAAAACTCGTCCTCATTTTTCGTCAGAGCTTTGCGTTTAAATTCACGGATTTTGTCACGTTTAGCGTGCTCGTCACGTAACCGACGTTGGACATCTTTCTTTTTCGGCAGAGCTCCCAACTTGGCTCGCGCAGCAGGCTAACAGTATAAAATATGTTTTTAGAATTACGTAATTATACCTGGGATCGTTCTTTGTGCAAGCGAGCGAATCGCTTCTGGATATTCTTAAAGGACGCAAAAGGCATTACAACAAGCTGAGAATGCGTACAACAAACCCACAAATACGGGATTGGTTTAGGTGACAAACTGACGCTTAAGTAAAACAAAGTATTTGCAATAATAGCAGATTAAAAATTTTGGCATAAACAGACATTGCGTTTATTTAAATGCATATTTGTATTTTAAACTATCTAGCTTTACTGCTTTTGGGAATTTTCTGAGATTCCTATACAGGTTTCTCCTCGTCTTGATCAATCGATCTATCTGCAAACTGATGTTATGTGCAACAAACTACTGTGAAACAGTAATTTTGCCCTTAATAACATTTTAAAAATACGGTTCCTATTTTCTAACTGGACTTTACCTAAAATACCAAGTATAGGTCCTGACATTCATTACTAGATAATCAATTTCAAAACCTTAAATGTCTGAATCTTTTTTTCACGGAAATAGGACAGAACGAACTTGAAGGCTATTCTAGTCTTGTACACCTAACTACATGTGTGCATTAACCCCTATTTTCTCATACGTTGACCAGTTAATAAGGTGAATTCAATGTTAACTCACCTTTTAACAATTTAAGTACACTTTAAAATTAACAGCCTCTGCTTCTCCGGTCCTGGGGCTTTTCATCAAGTGATGGGTAGTTGATACGTCTTGGAGACAACTTCGGTGTATCTTCCTGTTAAAAATGTATTATATCGAGCGCCTGAGTATCAAAAAACGGTGATACCAATCAGTGAAGCAGCAATGCGTATTCCATATAATCGAAATTGTACTCAAAAGAGTCTTTTTGATTCGGAGAATGCATTCTTAAATGCTAGGCAAATAGTTTTGTTAAAATTTCAGGTCCCTACTTTAAGCCAACCATTTGAGTAAACTGTGGTGACATAAAGTCAGCTATGAAGTTTCGACAGTCTAGTGATTATCATGTTTTAAAACTCAAATAAAGCGGCCTTAAACCTAGTTACCGTACTGTCGCGATTCGAAGTCTGTGTCGTGCCCTTTCGTTCTTATATCACGAAAAACTCCCAGGTTCATTAATCATCGTCACAGGCCTCTAATAAAAGTTACGTTGTTCATATTCCCTTTTCTTTGTCTGGAACTGGGGCCATCTTATTCATCCATATTGGGATCGATGAATTTTGTAGCCTACCGGTACAAAATCAATTTATATATGACCAATTAATTCATTTAATGTTAAAAACACGACCACTCAAACGATAAAACACTGACGAAGGACTTACCTGTGAATTCGACATTTAGAGAACCAATTCATATCAGATTCAGTGGTTAAGCCATATAATTTCGTAATCATTTTCTCAGTTATTTAAATGAGAATAATCGTTTTAAGCGTCTCGTTACTTCAAAGACAATAAGTGCAGAGGCTGGACAATTATGCAAAAAAAGGCAGAGTGACGAAACTACGGAAAATTTAGGCATCCTACTTACTTTAATCAAGAACATAGTGGGATAAATTCATATAAAATAATTAGGTGTCCATAAAAATTGTGTTTTGGCCGTAACGGTTGCTTCGGACTATGCAAAATATATAAATTGCATTTCTAAATGCATTAGATAACTGAATTTCACTTAACCTGCTCTGTGTGACCACGCTCATAAATAAATACATTACTAATTTCCTAAAGTGCAATATCTCTCGAATTCTAACCGATTCAATTAGTGAAAATATATAACAATTACCACAAACATGTGATAACCCTAAAATTTCCATAAATATCGTCAAGAATTTATCGTATTAAAATCCTGTATGTCCTTGAGGACAACCCTGTGATCTCATGAACCAGCCTTAACGTGACTAGCGCATTTACATACACACGCATGAGCAGAAAGGCGATATCCTTCATTGACCGATTACGGATTTACGTTAAATCCGGTGCCGGAAGTCCCGGAAACCCAAAAATCAAGGGAAAAGGTGGTGATGGCGGTAGTGTCTACCTTCGAAGTGTGGAGGGTCGCACCCTCACTGACATAATTGAACAAAACCCAAAGAAACGGTTTATTGTAACTGTTCTAACAATAATTTAAATGTTTTTAATTACTTTGAAGTTAATAATTTATTTTTAATAATAGGCTAGTTGTGGCCATCCGCCCAGTGCTCGAAAGGGCATTTCTTTAGGCATCAACGCACGTGATATCGAGATACCCGTCCCTGTTGGCGTTTCTGTGTCAATCAGCAATCCTGGAGAGCCATCCAGACTTATTGGAGACTTGAACGAGCCTGATCAGCGCCTGGTTGTTGCCCATGGTGGCATAGGTGGAAGACCAGTCACAAATTATCTCGGTTCTCCTGGCGAATCGCGGTCTATTGTTCTTGATCTCAAGGTTTGTTTATCCCCTCCTCTTATCTCCCTTTTTATTAATGCTAAATGGACGCTTTACATTGTAGTTGATGGCGGATGTTGGTTTGATAGGCTTACCGAATGCCGGTAAATCAAGTTTGCTATCAGCTTTATCAGGAGCCAAGGCCAAAATTGCTTCTTATCCCTTCACAACTCTCAAACCTCAAATCGCAACCATCATGTTTCCCGACCACCGCAAAATCACAATGACAGATTTACCTGGTACGTAAAATCCCCTTTTTACTAAACAATCTCCACTATTTTTGGTATATTAAATCAATTGAGTAAAAAATTAGGTCTAGCCGACATCGCTGCGAAGTTCTCCGCTTCGGATTTATTGAAAGAACCGCCCAAATTGCGTCACACGGGTTTCTTGAAGCACGTCGAACGAACCTCCTGTCTCCTTGTGGTTCTCGACGCCCTCGGATTTCAAGCCAATCAAAACGCACCCTTCAGGAGTGCCCTAGCATCTGCTGTCCTTGTCATCAGTCAACTTCAGAGACACGCTGAAGGAAGACTCCTCGGCAAACCGACGCTCTGTGCCATCAATAAGGTCGGAGTTCTTCCGAAAAATCATCACTACTTATTTAAAATAAGTAGGAGTTATATTTTGAATTTTGCTCCTTTTAGATTGATTTGCCAGGTGCTATGGAGGCAGCCGAGGAAACGAAGGAAATTCTCCTCGGTGGTGACTGTGAGACTATTCTCAAGGCCAGCGGACTCCCCTCGGTCCTCCTACCGCGCCACGAGTTCAAGTTTGAGGACGTCTACCTCATTTCTGCCGCTAGGAATCAGAACCTCTCGGGTTTGTTGCAATGTCGTTGATTTATATTAATATTTCGCCAATTTATAGAGCTGAAAGACGGACTACGAGAGTGGCTGGACGTGCTGGAGAAACGACGGCGAAAAGCCGACTTGGAGGAGGTCGACTCCACCTGTAAAAACGCCCTCCAATCTGCACTGAAAACCCACCTCCCCACCTACGACTAAATCCCAATAAAAAAACTGCCTCTTTGTCCACTTTTGTTTATTTCCCCGTTCCTCTAAGCGAAGGAGAACTGGATGCACTCTCTGCTGGTCTCATTGACCTGGCAAAGTCGTGTTTCGCACTCCACGAAGAGTTTGAGAACTCTTCCGCCTTCAACGGGTTCTGCAGCGCGTTTGAAGTAGGTGGTTTCGAAAGAGAAACCGATGGCTGATCGTGAGATGGGTAGGAGGTGGATTTGCCGATTCACGGGCGTGAAGTTGACGATTACCGGCTCCCGAGTGGCGTTGCTAGACAACCAACAGTTCTGGAGGAGCATTTTGGCGTTTGGCGCGGGATTTTGGAGTGAAACTTTCGTGAAAACCCGACGCTGGGGGAGAATGTTGATGCGGTCGCTCACTCGACGCTGAAACCTGAAAAAGTCAAAGGGATTTTGGACTAGGGTGATACTACTTATAAAGCTCTATTAAGTAGCATCGCTCACAATCGGTCAGCGAAGAAGCCAATCTCCACTGCGGGTGGTTTTCTCGATTCCACTAGCGGGAGAAGGCGACTCGTTGCTATGGCGCTCATGGAGGAGCGAACAGACTCGTATCTGTGCACCAGACACGTCACTGGAAGGAGGAAGACATCGAAGTCCGTCTCGCGTGTTATGTTGATAAACAACGCGATTTGGACAGCGAGAGTTGTGTAGTTGCTCTGAGGGAAACGACAAGTGAAAACCCATTGTATTATGTGCACAGAAGGGTTTTTTAGGAGATACTACTGACCCGCTCATAAGTAGCACCGCACTTTTCCATGGGGAAGGCCACTTCAACTGAATCGTTCGATGGGAAGGTGAAATTGAGGGAACAGCCGGCTGGGAGGCTTCGGTTTAGGTGGATGGTCGTGTAGTCGACCACTGCTCCCAACTGGTCCCTTCGAAAGCGGACGCGGGCGATTTCGGCGTCGCAAGTGAGGTTGGATTCGATTGCTGTGACGAAAAGTGTGATTCTCACTATGGTATGGTCATGAAAATGGCGTTAAATTGAAAAGTACTAGCTTAGAGGCACATACTACTTAAAAAGCACCTGTTAGTAGTATAAGTAACCACAATCGAATAAGAAAAATACCCAAGTAGTGAGGTAGTACTTAAAACCACGCTATTCAGGATGATACTACTTATAAGGCCCCTCTCAGTAGTATGACTGGGTCCACCAAGCGATAACTTTAATCAGGGAGCGGAGATACTACTTATTATTGTCCAAGATGCTACTTAAAATGTCATCGTTAGTAGTTTAATTCACCAGTGTTTGAGTAGATACTACTTACAGAGCCATAGTCAGTAGTACAATTTTGTAAATTAAACTTTTGGTTAGTTAAACCCATGGCAATTGCACTTACTGAGCACATTTACCCTAAAAACCACAAAATTTAATGAATCACATTGTTACTATGGGCAACAAAGAAACAACACAAGAAACAACCAATGGGAATTCGTGAAGCTAAAACGATCGAATAATGGATCGGAACCTCCTCTAGGTGGCGTTTTTTGTGTTAAAGTATGTGAAGAAGTTAGACACACGTCCCCTTAGAAGTTTAGTATTGATTTATTGATTAAATCGCTTCCCTTTGGGAGTGTTTATTCGTGAGACAAAGAATATCGACCGGCCATGTTTTTTACTTAAAAAATGGTATTTTGGTGCATTTTTAAAGCATTTTCGAGGCGGAAATATCTCATTTAGCAATAAATATGACGTCAGTGAGAAATCGTGGCCTGTAAAACAGCAGAAACCGTTCAAACAATGGCAAAGATAAACAAAGACCCCTTAATAGAGAATGTCTCGATAACTGTGTGCCTAAATGAGTCACAAAGAACCGACAGACCAGTTAATAGACGATAAAATACTTTAAGTGCGCCTGAAAGAAAAAATTTGGAAATTGACCAATCAGGTAATTGGAAAGTGCTTTCACAAAGACGACCCTTCAATATAAAAGAAAATGAGTTGCTGAAACATTTTAAGTAAAAAGCACATTTTTTAAAATAATAAAAGACAAAAAATTTGGATATAACGTCAAAAATTAGCACAGAGGTAACTGGTAATTTCGTACTCTCAAAAAATGATATTTAGAATTTTTTAGTATATTTTCAGTAAACAACCTTTTTATGATGAAAAAAATAAACAAAATAAGTCCATGAAACAGCCTTAAAAATTATTAGTATATTTTTTAACGCTCTATACTAGAGATCTCTAATATATATATTTTCTTGCAAGTCAAAATAAAAAGTACTTTTAAAATAAAAGAAAATTAACCAATCAAATAACAGGAAGATGTCTCCATACTTCTAAAGCCAACTAGATGAACCTGTCACAGAAAAATCGATTAATTGACTGGACTCACGCATTCTGCTGGCAGATTTGGCGTCTTCCTCAGGTCCACAGACCACTCCGATGTCCATACCGTGATGACAGCCCCTAACTTCACCCCAACCATCACCAAGACGACAGTCGTTAAGGCTCTGGGCTCCAACCGGACAGGAGACACGTGCCAAATGAATCGGAAATGTCTCATTCTCCACATTTTCCGCCACATTCACAAACGCGTGAGCATATGCCAAGTCGTCCCTAAACAAGTGTTTGCGTTTCCCCTTCAAAAAAAGAAATCGATGTTACCCGCTAGAGCAGAGCATACGACAGACGGCTTTGGCCTCGTTCACTCCGAAGCCGTCGGCACAAACCGTGCCCCAATCACCGGTGACCGGGTGTTTCACTTCCAGACGTCCGGAGAAGGAAGATCCTCGGCTTAGTCGAACTTCGTTCGATTTTCCTTTTGGACCTAAAAATCAGGCTTCGATGGGTGGGAGAGGAAAGTGGGCTTACAGAAAACAGGCGCAAAATTTGCCTGAGGAGGTGAGTAAATTCGAGAAAGATCCATGGACTCTAAGCAGGCGATTGCAACGTGTCTTGTCTCAGGGCAGTCGAAAAAATTGGGTCGCTCCTCGAATTGACAGTAGCCCAGGTGTGTGGAGGAGACATCGGGGATGTTTGGCCCGAGTTTAATGCGTCCAGTGCAATTAAAGTTGGTCAGCCAGGGCTCCAGGGTTGAAACCTGGCGATTATTTAGAATTGGAACGCCGTAAGGTGGACTAGAGAGGAAATAAATAGTAGATAAACTGCTCACTAGCCCATCATAAAGCATGCGGTTGACGCGGCGATGTAATCAAAGCCGTAATTGCAAACGGGAGTCCATCGGTCGAAGAATTTCACCTCAAGTACGCCGTCGCGTCCAAGAGGGAAAATGCCAGTTCCGTGAGCAAAACGGACGGCAGAAATACCGTTTACGTCTAAAAAAATAGTATATAAAGACCTTAGTTACCGAGTGATAGCAGGCAGGGGAAGCAACTAAGGCAGATAAGTAGAAATAAGTCAAATAACAACATAACAGAGCTAGACTAGAAATGCAAAAGACTGGCCAACACTGGGCGTAATCCAATTCGATATATACAAACGCCTTAAGGTCATTCGCCAATAAACGAAAGTAAAGATTTAAACTTCTTTTAGAGTTTTAATTAAATAAACACTAATTATTTATATAAATAGACGCTCAGTCTTATTTAATTAACCCCATGATGAGTGCGTTGTAAACGAGAATATTTCAATGACGAATTTAGTTATCGCAGAAACTGTTTTGTCGTCTCTAAAAGATATAAATCCCGCTAATTCTTTAAATCAAGTGGATTGTTAAAAAGTGCTAGTCTCTAATAGAGCCTCCACTAATATAACTACCGAATAAAAAGAGCAAAACAAATGACATTGTCAGTAGAAAACTTTGGAGAATTTTCACCTGATGGAATGTTATATTAGGTTAATATTAAAGTGCTAAATCCACTGAGAAGGGATAGTGTTCAGATTTTCAGTTTTGTTGACAAATAAAGGGCAATAATTTTTTTCTATGTATTGCTTGTGGGAAGGTTTAGCTCATATAAATATCCAGTAAATTCTTTATAATACTCTAAGATAGTAAATACATGCTACTTTGCTAGAATACCCTTACACACATACGTATAACTTTTGAGCCGATAGAAGATTTGTGGATCTTGACTATTCAAGCTTGGGAACCTATGCTCAAAATGTTTTATGATTCAGAATCAAACTGGCAAAATCTCATTGCTTTCTCTCTACTTCAGTTTCGTTCAACAATGCTAAGAAGAAATCACTTCGGCGAATATTCTGGTTATCAGGCCTCCGCCAAGTTTTGAGATCCATTTAGCCTAAATAACGATTTTAAAGAAACGGAGACTTGGCTACTTAATTGGCAATTATTAAAGGCTATTATATCATCAAATGAACAAAGAGCAGTTGTGCGTCACTCACCCAAGAAATAGAGGTCAGCGTCTACATGAGCCCTTCCCAAGTGTCTTGATGATCAAGTTTCAGATCAAATCATTAAACTTTAGATAGTAAAGCAGAACATGGAATATCAAAGATACCAAATGGGAGTTAAAAGGAAAATGTTTTCGATAACCAGGGTGTTTTAATTTTTACTATCAAGTAAATCGTCCTACGATTTCCCATCAATATATATATATATATATTTATATTGGCTCAAAAAGCTTTAAAAAGCTTTCCTTATCCATGTAAAGTAAGAGAAAACGGGATGAATGATACAAGGGAATTTATGTATCAATGATTCATCACACCATTGACTTATTTTAATATCAAAATTAATTTTTTGTAGCATCAAAAACACTTACCAAACTATAAGTTAGGTTCCAGAGATATTTATCAGTCGAAACCCGATAGACACCATTTTAAAACTTCAAAACTGTATAATTTCAAAGCCAACTATCAAATGTTCGTCCTAAGCTATGAAGTTCTTATCAAATGGTTCTGCATTTACAAACTCGATCATGAGGTTACGTTTTATGAATCTTTATTAACGAAATTAAAATATAGATCTGATTAGCTAAATAAAAATCATAATGTTTTTCTGGATATTTACATAATATGTATCTAAGTTTTAGTATGTAATTTTTTCAAATTGTCGTCTTGTTAAAATAAACTTATAGTTAACCGGTTGATTTTTACTCTGTTGGTCGTGTTCTCATGTGGGTCGTCCTTACATATTGCCGGTGTATTCTCATTGTAAATTATGCATGCAAGTCATTTCGGCATTGCTTTAATAATTTCTTTCTGAAAAATTACTCATTTTGGTTTTTTAGACTTTTACGATGCGTCCAAAGAAGGAAGGCACTTCTGCAAAACCAGACGACGAGGCTGAAAGCTACTATGTCAGCATCCGCGACTTGCCATTTGACGTTCTTCGTCAACGAGCCACTTGTTCAACTCTAACTCCTGCCGAAAGACGAGCGGCTCGTCGAGATCTGCTGCTGAAAATGGGAGCGAAGCCACCCAAAGGAACTGCCATGAATTATCGTGTCCTTATGGAAACCAGGAAACGCGAGAAGGAGGCCGCCAAATTGAATTACCATAACGTAAGTCCTTTGAGTTCGTTTGTCTTCATTTACTGCCATTTCCTTGTCTTATTTTTGCCATTCTACACTCTGTAGGAGCGTCTTAAAAAGACGATAATAGAACGACAACTCGGGCAAAAGGTGAAGAACAAGAAGAAACTGAGGCAGCAGAAGCGAAAGGGCAAAAAGTACGTGTCCACCTTTCAATGATTTTGTATTCCTTTAACCCGTTTCTAGTCTATGGTGGTTTTTGTCTCTTAACCAGGCAAAGCAAGAGTAAACCTGGTGCCGTTATGCAGATTTCCAAGAATTTGGCCAAGAAAATCCGCCAGAAGAAGAGGAAGTGAATTTCCTACAAAATCGCCCCCTGTACATACGTATTTTGTGTAAATAAATTTTCATTCTGATTGGGCAAACCATGAAGGAATTGTATTATAATTATCTCTTTCACACCACAACTTTTGTCGATTCTAACTTAAACAAATCACTGGCCAGGAGACGCACTTCCAAGAAACAGCACCAGAAATTCAGTGAATCTCATCTTCTAGAAGTGCTTACAGTTCTCATCTACAGTTTATTCCATCGACATTCCTGTAACTGCGCTCTGGAACTTGCTTATTGTTCAATTTGTTTAAATGCTTGTCAGCAATTTACCGGAAATTTAAAACCCCAACCCTCCCCGCGGGGTTGGACCGCCAACCGACTGAAGAATAATTCAAATTAAACAAAGAGATAGGTGAGGGACCACACACACCTCCCTCTCTCTCTAATACCGGAAGAGGTTTAAATAAGTGACACACTCGTATTTAAACAAAAACCCACCACCATCAGCAACACCTCTGGGACACAAAGGCTGCTTGACAAAACTCTCGTTGTCACCAAGACGACGACGACGACGTCGACAAAGCCACCTCAAAAGTGCACTCACACACACACACAAAAAAACCCGTTCGCACAACGACCTCCGTTCCCCTCAGTCCCAATCGCTCCCCACGTCGCCCTACTTTTGTTTTATTGCACACACGCATACCTCGAGCGCGCAGTTTGCAAAAAAACCGACTTACGAGCGAGTTTCTAAAGGTCACACCAACTTAACCAACTCAGTCACACTCAAACACGACGTCATCTAAACGAACCGAGGCCTCGTAAAGATGACGCCTTAAGGTATCGACGATATTCACTCAGTCAACGACTGACAATGTGACTGTTCTCTCTCTCTCTCAGCACCATAACACCTGATTGACCCTGAGGTTTCAGTTAGTTGAGAAAATATTGCTCGCATAAACGCCACCGCTGACGCAAAGTCGAACTTGTTAGAATTAACAGACGAGTCCTTGTTGCGTGATCTGGCTTATTGCGAAGGGAAATTTTTCTTACCAAGTGTTGAATTTAAGTAGAGATTCAATCAACGATAAGTGTACCGTCTATCAACTAGATTAATCATTTGGTTTTGAGCATTCAAAGAACTCAGGGATGCTAGTATGAAGTACATCCTATGGCGTTGTTTTACCTCATTCCTCAGACACAAAGACTCTGTCTTCTGGTTGCTATGAACGGAACTCCGGGTGGTAACTCTGGCTAATCAGAAAGCAGATCTCATTCAGAGTCTTGAGTAGACTTCGTTGCTATCTCAAATTGGATCAATACACTTTGTACCCATTTGACTCAAACAAGGCTCAGTGTAGCTCTAAGTGATTCTTCTATGACAACATCGATTTAAACAAAAGCGCAATAAATGCAAACAACATATTCTTCATGCCCTCAGAAACTGTCAAACGACTCAGAAATCGTTTATAAAATAGCCTCCTTGATTTAAACAAAATCAAAAAATTTCCGGTTAATTAATGTGCATCTGCAAAGTGCCAAGAAAAACCAACTACAAAATAGGAATCTGCTGTTTTTGATGATATTCTCGCTCAAATTTGCATGAATTATAAACAGACCAATCAAATCACAGAGTTTTCACAATGAAAAAAGGAGAGGAAGAGAAGTGTATGTTTTGGGGTGGGTGAGTTGGTGAATGGGAAACAGCTCCTAGCTTTTCTTCAAACTCAGGCCAATAATCAGCGCGATGATGATGAGCGCAACCAGGATGATTGCCGCACAAACGCACTTCTTGCGACGCGCGGATTTTCGGTGTTGAACCGCCGTCTGCAACTGCTGAACACCTGTTTGGACCTGGGAAAAATCGGTACTACTTATAGCCAATTCAGTAGTTGATGCGTTTTATAATCGAGCGTACGAACCTGAACATAGGCGGCTTCGGTGTTTGCTTCAATGGAGTCGACAATTTCGCCCTGATCGTGGACGTAGGTCGCGAGAGTAGTGAATAACTCGTTCACGGTGACGATATCCGCCTCAAGAGCCTCCATTTCGCGCGCCATTTGCTCCTCCTGTTCTTGAGATGCTACAATCTGCTGTTGTTGTTGTTGCTGCTGCTGTTGCTGAGTTTGGAATTCACCAGCATTTCCGCCTGAAAAACGGAAAAAGAGCGAATTTTAGAAGACAAACAGTCGCCCAACTCGAGGCGGTGGACTTTTGGGGCCATGTGATCATGGTGAAATGAACTGCGTGACAGCACAAAAAAGAACCCTTAAAATTACATGTCAGGTGAATTGGAGACTGAATGATGCACTTCGAGTCATATTTGTGTAAGAAACAAAGAAAAATTTCGATTTTTTTACCTTCAAGGTCCACCAAATTGTAGCCCTGGGCTTGGGAAGCAATGGATGCCGAACGAGCGAGAGAAGTGGAAATTCGTTGGGTCTCTCGACCGATTTTTTGGACTCTAGTTGTTTGATTGATAGCTTGTTCGAGCAGCAGCCGTGCACGTGAACGAACTTCTTCACTAACACCAACGGCGTTTGTTGTGCTACAAGAATAAATAGTTACGATTTAAAAAGGCGAAAGTTACCATATTTTTGATACCAACTTAACCTAAAGGTGATTTTAAATGCTCGTGACATTGACTAGAGCGAGACAAGTAACTACACTAAATCCCCTAATGAAGCTTAAGTGGCTAAATAAATACACAAAACCTTAATTCAAAATACAAAACAACATGATTTGTTAATAAATATGTTGAAAACAAAGAACATACGCTCGAAGTTCCTTCAAGTGTTGGGAGATATCTTTTGCGGCCAGAATGATAGCATGATATTTCTCGTTGAGATAGGGGACTGAAGCATGACCAGACTCAGCACTCTTGAGTATTTCCTCATATTGGTCAATTTGCTGCTTGATTCCCTGTATACTAACTTCTATCTTATCAATATCAGCCGTTCCTTCGCTGTACACTGCCATCATTAAAATGCCCGATTTGCGCGGGATAAATATTACAAAAAATAATAAAATTTTATAAAAGACTATTATTTACAAATATTTTGTTATTAAAAATTTAGAATTTTAATATTTTGATAAGAAAGGTGTTTTTGATTTTAAGGTAATCGTTATGGAAGCTTAGTTCACCTTGAGCATGCTTTGCGCGTAGTGTGACTGGGAGGTTGCATCACATATGAACTCGACAGGAGACGAGAGTGCATGTACGGACGAATTAAAGGTCTACAAAGATGAAGGCGAGGAAGAAGAACAAAAGAAATCGTCCGAAAATTTAACAGAGGATAAAGTTGGCCTTGTTATTGAAGGGGAGGGTCATGTAAGCCTATTTTTTATTTTTTATTATTTTGTCTACAATTTCGAGTTAAATTATACCGGAGAGATAAAATATTTTTATTTGTTCATTATTTCTACTTTTTAGGCTATTTTTCATTACCATAATTTTTTCCCTATAATAAACCATATCCTAGCCTCCCGTATTCTAGTTATAAACCCTTTTCTTATTCTTCTACTCAATGTAGTACAAATTATGCCATTTGTTGCCATCTGATCACTTAAATTTTTTTTTCTTATTTTTAATCTAACTTCCCCCTTTTTATTTTTCATTTCTCTAATGCAACGTTAATTTTATAAATAAGTGGCTTCCGTGCTACTATTCCCCTTACCAGTAACGTTTTAATCTATTTAATTGCTAAATGATGGCAAAATCAGCCAGCCACAGTCTCTGTCTACAGACAAATTATTTATTAGCTTATCAACTGAATCGGTTGCATTTCCTCTTTCGGGTGGAGATTGTTTTTTGTTGTCTGTTGTCGTCTCTATGGGCGTCTCGCCTGCCATTAAGCACAGTGTGTCTCTGGCTCTGGTGTTTTGCTAATTCCTTCTTCCTCCTTCGCCTCCTCGTCTCCCCTCTTGTTTCCTGCGTCCAAATGCAATATTTATTAAACACACCCCTCCCACCACGATGTACCCGTGCTCTGCAAAGCCAAAATTCACCGCTTCCTACAATTTTTCCTTCTTTCTCCCAGTGGAATTAATATTACGTCCTGGATTTAGCATTCTATGCCATGTAATGTGTTTCCGTGGTGGCTATGCGTTTTCGCGCTACTCATAAAACCCCATTTCTTTTTCTCAGAACTCAATTATTATGCATTTTTAAACTTAATTAGTGTCAAACAAGAATATTTACATTTGTATTAGCCCATATTTTGCCGGAAATATTCGTATTTTCAAATGCTGCAGATTAAGCCGAATAAAATGCCTTCAAGTTGGAACTAGGTAGATTATCCCACTTTATCCTCCTCCCAAAGAGTACTTGAGGTTCATTTTGTGTTTTATTTGTGTTTTTGTCGACTCAAAAACTGCGCATTCCTCAATTACCTACTCATCCTGTTGGATTGCTTCCATCAGTGATTAGAGAGATACAGGAGAATCAGTAGTAGTAACTTCGTTTGCGTCAACTAGGAACTTTTATCGCCGCTTTAACTCATAAACCTGCTTGCGAGTTTATTGCCGTATTGTTCTCGTCGCAGTCAATCAAGCCAAGGCTTGGCGGAAATGCGCTGTTATGTCTTTTAGTAATCAAAGACATTAAAAAAATAATCCCCCAAAAAATCATCTCTTCTCCTAATTATCGTTTATTATTCTGCGCAAAAAGAAATCCAAAAAAACGCGCTCTTCCTCCCCCCCGGCACCCAATTGGTTATCGATTTTTTATTCCGCTCAGGCGAATCAATCGATACTCCTATCAGCTGTTTCAATTTGGTGATTGGTTCCTTTTTTATGTTGTAGACTCGCTACGACTACAATTTCATCGACCATAGAGCTCCAAGTAAGTCGCGATCTTGTCTACCCGTAAATTTTTCAAAGTGTAAACACCACAGACAAGCTACTGGTGTCAATCAGTCGGTTCTTTGTTCGCGGTCAAACCCAGGAAGGAATGATTGGCAGTACCTGACCATCATTACGATGAGAGAGGAAAGTGGGGTGTACAGGGGACTTGTTTGTGGCATCATCAAACACCGCCAACTGTGAGTGCGCACGTGCTACCCTGCGCGCAGCCGTGCGACACGCTGATTGGCTAGGTCGAATGTCTGCGCCTTTGAGTCTCTAGTGTCGGTTTTTTTCTAGCGAGAGCGCGCGCGCGCTCATTGATTGGTGGCTAGCCGCATCATCGGACTTTCATTCATCCCAGGACCTTGATTGGTCAGTGGAGGAGAACGAAAATGCCGCCTTTTATCGATCTCGTTGGCGCTCAATCTGGCGCATTTGGCTTCTCCAAAATCGGAGTCATGACAATTAGAGCTCTGTTGTTTGTCATACACATGCTCTCTTCATCACACACATGCACACGCGATAGCGTTGACAGCTTGTTGCTGTAAGAACACAGCAGCAAAACACTGAGTGGAGGAGCTGTAGTTTGCCTTCTCCCCAACATTTCCCGCCCAAAAGTACCGTGTCGAACCTGCGGGTTGATAAATGCGAATACCGGAGTGTGTACTTGACCCACGCGAACTAGTGGTGCATCTTTTGGTAAAAAAATCAGCTTAGCTAGCAATTTCGGCACTCTGGAGCACTTTAAATATTTGAAATCGACTGTTTTTTTGCCGAAAAAGCACAAATTTTCCCTTAAACAGGTGGTTGAATAGGTATTGATTTTTTACTGCTCGAAGTACAAGTCGATCGATACGCCGCAATTCGGGCAGATTTCGATTGATTTTTAGCGAATTTTCGATTTAGAGAGCTAATTTTTGAGGCAAAATTTATTCTCTCTATACCAATTTTCTGGCGGAATTTTGTGGCAGCCACTAGCCAAATTTTATCTACCCGCTCTCATCTGAATAAACCGCTTAGAGGAAGAAAAAAGCGATAGCCGAGGAGGAGTAGGATTTGGCGGTTAGGGAGATTCCTTTGGGGAGATAAGTCAGCGAGTGAAGATCGCTTCAGCGAAAGCCTTCTGCCTATAGCATAGAGCGGCTGGTCGTCCTAGCTTGGCCCTATTTCCAGGCCTGCCTATACCCTGCTTAGTCATAGCCGGCTACCTACTACAAATGACTCACTCCAGACATCTGCTGTGCGTGCGTGCATCTCTGCGCGCTCAGTCAACTAAAGTAGGCCCCTCCACCCCATTCGATACGGCTCAATCTGCACGTTCCAACTCGCTGGCTAAATCAAACGCCATGAGTCATGCTACCACGGCCAACAGTATTGGTAGTCTCAGTGTGCCCCAAACTAACGATTTTTGCAGCCGTAGCAGCTGTGTTTCCGTGTAAGAACATGTGTACAATGTTTCCGCCATGCGCGTGTGTAACCAACAATCAACCCTCCCCCCGTGTGGTCTGTGTGTGTTTTGTACTTTTTATAGTGTTCACAACCACCCTGTCTTAGATCTAGTCGCTTTTCCCATTCTATTCGGCTAAAATTGAAGCATTTTTGCATTATATATTCACCATTACTCCGTAGGTGGTAGTATCGATTTTTCGCTTAATTGAGTTGTATTCACGCTGCAGGGTAAATCACGTAGGTGGTCGTATCGATTTCTCCTCCGCTCACTGAAAAATCGTATTGATTTTTGCGTTAATTGAGTTTAACTCAGTAGGAAAAAGCGCGTGAATTGGAGTATTTTCGTGATATCTGTGTGTTTTTTAAACGAGAAAAAAAGCGTGAGTGTGTCTGTGGACTTTATTTATGAACACTAATTGCACAGGAGAGCTCTTGCCCCCTAGTGGAGGTGGTAGAAGCAATTTTCGGCTTTGCAAGCCGCCCTCTTGACAGTTGGTTCCCGCAGCTAGCGGCTGGTATTTACTAGGCTTCCGCCTTTCGCATTCGCGTGTGTGCGCGTGCGCCCAGTGTTGTGCGAGGGGGTGGAGCAGAGTGGGGGGTGGAAGGGCGGATTCTTCTGGTTCTACTGTCAAGTCGCGGCTGTCAGACTTAGCGTGGACAAAAGAGCAAACTCTCCTTCTTCTCCTCGTTTCCGGCGCTTTACAGACAGACCCAGAACCTGGAAATCACCTCCTCCTCTAGACCCAATGTTTATTGTTCCCTCCCTCGCAAAAATGCGAGTACTGGTCTGTCGTCGATCAATCCTTCGGTTTTCCGTGACATGAATAATTAATCAGGTTCCGCTCTAGTGCTGGAAGTACTTCGTTTTGCATTAGGACACTCATTCTGTGCCTGCGTGAGTGTGGTCGCTTGGGTTAGTGGGTACGCTCGCCGACCAATCAGAAATTGAGCAGCGTTTTTTCCCCCAACAGTGTTCAAAGTGCCCCATGGAGCCCCAGTGGCGAAGCGGCCACCCACCACGGGGGGTCTCTCGGTCGATGGAATAATCAATAATCAGACAGTAGCCGCCAGCGCTTACGCCGCCGGTTTGCAGGCCGCTGCCGCCGCCTTCGGACACCTAGCGGATTTTTCGGCCGTCTACCGACAAGCAGACCAGGTGAGTCTATCTTTTATCCCATCAACACTCCCGTTTCGTTGGATTCGCGTTTTCTACCCGCTTTTTTGTGGTCGCCGACAATCTTGTCTCTGATTGGTCCGTTTGAAGTGAGCGCGCGTGCGCAGAGGGAGGCATCGATTAAAAGGTGGAGGAGGAGGTGGTGGTGGAGGCAGAGAGGAGCATTTGCCGCTCCTACTTCACGTGTTTTCTTTGTCTCAAAAAAGGCGGGAGCTCACAACTTTTATGATGCTGCCTTGGCAACCACGGTGACATTTTTCCTTCCTCCGCAGAAATTGAGGTGATATGTGCTCAAATTGGGTTTTTTTGGGGTTCTTCGCAAACTCTCGAGGTAGTCAGTCAATCATTCGCTAGGCGCCGAACAATGAGTCAGACAAAGACCTCGTTGGTTCCTGTGTGTTTCGCGCGCTGTTGTGTGCGCAAGTTAGTGTGCATTTGACCTTGAGAACCAGACAGAGACATGACAAACAGGCGGGGGACGCCTGGCATTGATTTGTGTGATTGTGTTTGTGCCTGGAGGCACCTGGTGTATCCTTTGTTACTTACTGTAAATTCAAGTTCTATTTGATCGATAATCAATCGATTAGTGCATCAACAAGACTTGGAATTCTTGTATATCAAGTGTAAACTGTTCTAAGAGGAAGGCCTACGTCTGAGACGGCTCAAAATTATTGATTTTTCTCCTGAAAAACTGCAGATTTATCGACTAATTCGAGGTTCTTCTCGTGTTAGAATTGAACAACAGCAAGAGTTTGTACAGTTGTGATGAATTACTTGTTTTTTTCCGATATGGGATCCAAACCCACACACCACCATCATTATGATCATCACCTGCTTTTGAAGGCTACGGCAGTAGCAATGGCCTAAGCTAAATTGCGCGCGCGCACCCAAAAACACCGTTGACAATATAGAAGGCAGCCGAAAGAGAGACTGCTCAGCCAATCAGATCGCAGCCTGAGGGTCGCACCTCAGCACTCGGAGCGTGTACGCGGACTGGGCTTTTTTGAACAAGTTGTAGTAGCAACCATGGCTGAACACTGCCTCTGATGCTGTTAATGTTGCCTTTTTCTTCGATTGGATTGTCTACTAGAATCCGGCTTCTAAAATTCACCGAAAAAACGCATTTCTTTCATCTGATTGGTCGCTTATAACTCCTGAGATCGATATTGATTGGCTGGGACAATCACAAAATAGAATTTATCGATCCCCACTGTTGCTGCTGTTGCCTTTTTCTTCGTCTGGATTGTCGACTAGAATCCAGCATTGGAAATCGATCGATTGGCCGTTTATAACGGCTACGATCGATATTGATTGGCTAAGGCAATTAATTTGTCGACCAGCACTCCCCCAACCCCGCCAGCTGTTGTAATTAAATAAAAGTGCATGTGTGTAGAGTTTGTTTTTCTACTCATATGTAATTAGTCCATAATGCAATTATCAACCAGTCTAGACGGTGCCTAGTGTATCGATTCTTCTGAGGCGGTTAACAGGTAGTTCCTATGATGCTTTATCTATCGACAGCGAATTGTTTTTTTTCCATTTTCTGCCGAAGAAAATCAGAGCGTTTCCGCTTCGATTACGCACCAATTTCCCCGGATCATCGACCTGATTTGGCATTTTGGGGGGTTTAATGCCAATTCCAATTGATTAATCGATCTGGGGTCAATTTCCCCCACCTCCTTACGTCACGCTATGACCTTTAAAAAGGGTGAGGGGAAGCCGGTGCTGACCTCCACGCAATACTACTTATATCCGATATTAGTAGATTCGTACCTATAAAAGTCACCTAGTGAAGCACTCCAACACATTTTTAATCGTGGTTTTGAGTTGCAAGGTCTCTACCGATAAATACTACTTATTTTTGCCCATAAATTGCCCAAAGTGATTTGATATTTAATGACATTTAATAAATCGCTTTGGTGCATGTCTGTGGCATTTTGCGCAAATGCAAATTGACCCAGCTAGACTTGGGTCAGGAGTTTCTCTAAACAAGCTTTAAATCTGATGCTCTCTCGATACTACTCACCGGGCATTTCAGTAGTTTTGGAGTTTTAAATTTCTCGATCGATCGTCCGAATCCCTCTATTTATATCGATTTCCACTACACCACAAAATGGCGATCCAACGAAGACGATTATTTAACCAGATCCAAGTTGAGATGTCAACGAAGTCTACTCAAGACTCTGGATGAGATCTGCTTTCTGATTGGCCAGAGTTACCACCTGGAGTTCCGTTCATAGCAACCAGAAGACAAACTATTTGTGTCGGAGAATTAAGGTAGAGCAACGCCTTAGCATCCCTGAGTTCTTTGAATGCTCAATACCAAATGATTAATCTAGTTGATTGACGGTACACTTATCGTTGATTGAATCTTTACTTAAATTCAACACTTGGTAAGAAAAATTTCCCTTCACAATAAGCCAGATTACGCAACAAGGACTCGTCTGTGAATTTTAACAAGTTCGACTTTGCGTCAGCGGTGGCGTTAGGGGTAAACAAGCTGCCCCGTTTCGCAGTCGCCAAATGCGATGTTTATGCGAGCAATAATTTCTCAACTAACTGAAACCTCAGGGTCAATCAGGTGTTATGGTGCTGAGAGAGAGAGAACAGTCACATTATCAGTCGTTGACTGAGTGAATATCGTCGATACCTTAAGGCGTCATCTTTGGGAGGCTTCGGCTCGTTTAGACAACGTCGTGCTTGAGTTGGTTAAGTTGGTGTGACCTTTAGAAACTCGCTCGTAAGTCGGTTTTTTTTGCAAACTGCGCGCTCGAGGTATGCGTGTGTGCAATAAAACAAAAGTAGGGCGACGTGGGGTGCGATTGGGACTGAGGAGAACGGAGGTCGTTGTGAGTGTGTGTGGGTTTTTTGTGTGTGAGTGTGAGTGCACTTTTGAGGTGGCTTTGTCGACGTCGTCGTCGTCGTCTTGGTGACAACGAGAGTTTTGTCAAGCAGCCTTTGTGTCCCAGAGGTGTTGCTGATGGTGGTGGTGGGTCTTTTTGTTTAAATCCGAGTGTGTCACTTATTCAAACCTTTTCCGGTATTAGAGAGAGGGGGGGAGGTGTGTGTGGTCCCTCACCTATCTCTTTGTTTAATTTGAATTATTCTTCAGTCGGTTGGCGGTCCAACCCCGCGGGGAGGGTTGGGGTTTTAAATTTCCGGTAAATTGGTGACAAGCATTTAAACAAATTGAACAATAAGCGAATTCCAGAGCGCAGTTACAGGGAGTGCGTAGCTCTGTGGACGAATGTCGATGGAATAGAATGTAGATAAGAACTGGAAGCACTTCTAGAATCAACGGTTCACAATTTGTTTAAATCAACACCCAGGAGAATTGAGGCTATGGTGGCCGCGATAGGTGATGGACCTAAAACCGTATTAAAACCTATGTTTTGTTGGTTTTTGCAATGTGTTTCCGCTATGTTGTCCAGCTGAGGTTATACACTTGTTGTTTAAATGCTACTGGTTCCTTTGTAGGCGACGCATTTAAACCCCAAGTCTGCCTCTTTGTTTCTACTTGAATTCCAGTGATTTATTCACTGACACCCCCTTTTTGACTGTCCTTGTGGTTTTTTGGTAAATCCGGTGGGTTTCATGAAAACACACGCTGTCTGTTTGTGTGTGTTTACTTTAACGCAGTGTGTCGTTAAATGCGGTTGGAAAATACCGAATTTTGATGCGATTTAAAAAACAAACAAAGTAGCACAGGATGAATGATGTGAGCACATCGTTTGCACGCCGTCACACGATGTTGTGTACACCACTTATCGTGACAGAGCACAAACTGTGACTAAGCGAACCCTGATTGGTTCGTTCGTGTCCTTGTCCTTGTCCTTGAAATCAGTATCCACATCAGTGCAACGCATAAGCACTACAGTGTTTACTAATCAGACCACTTTAGTTTACATGATGGTGACGCAATTGAGATTGAAAAGCTAGCGCATTAAATAAGCAAACGAGAACTCCAGATGAAATCGTTCACCAGATCGCGATTTCAGATCCATCCCGGGTTCAATTTCCAGTTGTCATTGTCGTCGTAGTATCGAGGTGTTCTTCTCTGAGTTCTCCTGGCTTCATGGCCGAAGGATATTTCATCGTTTCTAAATATTCCAAAGATGTTCCAGTTGTTTGGCTGTGGAGTTCATCCCTATATTTTTGTCTTAAGTAAAATGTGCCACATTATCCAAAAACAAACTCACTCATATCCCACCTCATTTACGTAAATTCTAGACAATGGAAATAGTTATTTAATTGATGGTTTTTTCGAATTTATTGCATTTTCTAGCAAAAATGAAAGATTTAAGACTTCATTTGCACTAGAAATGCTTTCAAAAATGCTCTCCGAATGGCCAATAGTTGGGTTCACATGAGTGACCAAAAATGCCAATTTATTTTGGAATTTAATCAATTTTCTCTACCATCTTCGGAAATTTTTTATATTTTCGTTAATGGAACACGTTTAAATTATCTCAAAATGCTTCTCCAACTGGATTTCATTAATATTAATGGGCTGTCATAACGGAGGCACTTTCCAGCCACCTGATTGGTCAATTTGCAGTTTTCAGGTGCATTTAAACAAAATCAATACCTATTTCTTCTCTCTCGCTTCTGAGAGAAACATCTCCTCCGTGGATGTCAGCCCGAGAGACATCTGAGCCCAACCGATAGTTTAGGGGAGTTTTGAGCACTTCTAACCCGTATCTCCTCTTGATTCGCCTTCCAGGTTGAAAAGACCGCCAGTCGGATGTACGGGGGTCTCCTGTCTCCTGGAATGATTCCACCCTTCGGCGGATTCATGCCTCCAACGGCTGGAACAGCACCTCCACCGGTTTCCAGCTTCTACGACCTCTCCGCTTTCCAACAGCATCACCAGCAGCGGCTTCTGGATGCTGCGGCCTCTCAGCAGAGGTCCCTGGCCACCACGGCGACCACGTCCACGTCGTCTGCAGCGACTAGCTCCACAACAACGCCGTCGACTTGCGTTGGTGGTGATGGCGTTGGAGTTCCCACGACGACTTCGGTGTCTGAGGCGCTCTCGCCTTCGGTGTCGTCGTCGTCGGCGGCGGCGGCGGCGGCAGCGGCAGCGGCCACTTCCGCACTGCATTCCGACCTCTTCAACGCGGCATGTGAGTGCATATACCATCCAGTTCGCTGATTGGTTCATTTCGGAATTTGTGAATATCTCGTTTTACATCTGTAAATTTTGTAAAATCCTAAAATCACTTTAAAATTCGGTTAGAATGGCAACGATTATTCTGGTTTTTTAATAACTCTTTTATTTCATTTCGTGCATTTTCGGAAATTAATGGACTTTAAAAATTGGTCTATGAGCAGTCTTGTTAAATTAATTGAAATTCTTTTTTGTTTACACTTTAATAACTTTCCTCCCAAAATGACATATATTTTAGATATATTTATATTATTTTTCCAATAAAATTCGGTTTATTTTTTTATAATTTTTTTTGATACTAAATCGGTAAAGCACGTATTCAGTTATCCATTTGGCTAATTACGTTCTTTTTGAAATTTATAATATTTTCGACCAAATTTCGCCACTATTTTATGATTGCTAATTAAAAAAAGGTTAAAAATTTATTGGAAAAATTCCGTTATTAGGTGGAAGAAAAAATTCCACTTAATTAATTGATGAATTTCGTATTTTATCTTAAAATTACAACTAATTTTCTTCTTTTCATTAAAATATGTTTAATTTTACTTAAATTTTCCTTTAACTCATTTTCTTTATTATTAAACGGGGTCGTTTTAACAGAGGCACTTTCCCGTCACGTGATTGGTCAATTTCTATTACTCCGCTTTCTAGTCGCATTTAAAACAGAGTTAATAAATATTTCGGGTCTCCATGAGAGAGGTGTTTTCTTCCTCTTCTCATGAGAGAAGGGTCTAACAGACTCCTCGATTTCTGTCTTCGACCTAATAGTTTAAATCTACGTTTCCACGTTACTTCGATACCACCGCTAAGTTTGAATGGTTCCGCAGTGTACTTCTCGCGTGCCTGTGTGACTTACTTACCCTTTTTGCGTGTGTGTGAGTGAGTGAGCGACTCAACCGAATAGGCTGAGTTCTCTCTGACTTTTTCTACGTCCCCTTTCCCTCCTCTGAGTACGGAACTGAGCCAATTTTTTCCAGCCAAAGCACAGTTCTCCTTCTTCTTCTTCTTCTTCTCTTCCCCTCCTTGCCGTTTCTGCTGGGAACGAGCCTTCTTTTTGATGGAGAGAGAGAGGGGGAGGAGAAGAGACGGGGTTACCGCGATTTAGGGGGAAAATAATTAAGTTCTGAGTGGAGTTTCTATTCTCGCTTTTTCACCTAAAGAGCGAGAGAATCAAATTGTGGAGCTGATTTGGGGATCTTGTACAAAAACTTTGGAATTACTTGATTTGGCATTATTTCGAGCGAATTATTTGCACTTTTTAATGCGAATCAGATGGTTAAACGCGAAATTGAAGAATGTGGTTTCGATCGTTTTCTCCTGTTACTCGATGTAGTGGTTACCCCATCATTTGCATTAGTAATTATGAAAAATATTGCTCTTTTTTCTCAAAAAAGACACGCACTAGGGTTATTTATTATTTAATTAATTAGATTTTTTGTTGGCCTTCATATATTATGGGAAAAAATAGCAGAAATATTATTTTCTGATGGTAAACGTGGGTCCAGTGATATTTTCGAAGTAGATTTGCATCAACTTGTTTAATTTAATCAAAATAAAAAATTAAACAATCCACATTGAAGACTCTTTGAAATTGTTTACTTTTTTCTGGTTAGTTTATACAAGGAATAGCAATTAATTTCTTTCGAACTAGATAAAAAACACTTTAGAAAAAATTATTGCGTAACTACAGAACTCATTGTTTGATTTTAATTTTAAATTACTATTTTCAACGAAAGAATGAACAAAGTGCGCTTGTTTATCTATTGATAAATTTCTTTGTATTCTTGCATAAATAAGGAGACTAGCCTATTGTGTTACCATCCCTAGAGAAAGAGGACTATTAAAATATTTTTCAACCGAATAAAGGAAAATTTAATAAATTTAACTTGAAGTGTATTGAAATTATTATTATTTTTCAATTTTTTTGCTTACCAATGATTTATTTCTTTTTGATTCTCGGTATATTTACAAGGCTTTGACTTTATTACTACCTCATTAAGATTTATCTAAAGGACAGAAAACTTAAAAACGATTGATTAAATCGTAAAAAATATTTTTTGAATTAATTCATTCCGTTTTTAATTGGCTTGTCCAGTTATCGATTGGTGACTTATTTAAACAAAATAAATATATTTTCTCTTTTGCCCTAAATTTCAACGGTTAATAAACAATCCTTTAATTATTTAAATTTTATTTTCTCCATAAAATATCATCAAACTGTCTTTTTATATTTAATATTTAGTATTTTTCACAAACTTCAACCAATAAAACCGAGCTTTTTATTTTTCTGATTCATCGAATTAAAAATCAATCTTGCAACAATTTTTAAGTTAAAAATTTCGGTTTCACTTACTAATAATTTTAGAAATAAATTACTTATTACTTAAGAAAATGCTATGATCACCTCTTATTTAGTGTCAAACTACCTTTAATTTTTCTTTTCAATATAATTAATAGTACTTTTTTAACGAAATTCACGGTTTATTTGTGATTTTTAACAATTCGCCACTTTGCTGTTTCGTGTAGATTTAACAAAATCAAAATAGACAAATCTCGAAATGTTTCTTTTAAGATTTAAATGTAAATAGGTAAATCCTTCATCTTTATCTCATTTTGGTAGTGTTATCACCCAATAACTGGTTCCCGATTTCCCATTGGCCAATTCACTTACTGATTATCGATTTCTACTCGACCCAGTCCAATCAGATTAGCCCTTTTCTGTGCATCAAGTTCTAACACCACAGCCAGGGTATCTTGTTCGTATTTCCGCGGTCTCATAAGCATCTGCTGTCCCGTCTCCCCAACAACAATAGCAACAACAACAATAACTAATTCATCGCACCACACGCCTTGTCCGTGGGAACTTTGTGGGCCAAGCTGCTGCCACCGGCAACGACCACGTTAATTACGTTTGTTTCCCTCATGTCTGGCGTCATCGCCATCACAGTCTTTCATGTGCGCATGTCCAAACACAACCACCACAACCACAGCAGACACAGAGCTGTTGAGAGGTGTGTGTGCCACTCTAGTGACACAGGATGTGATGAATTTGGAGGTAGTTCTGAATGTCTTTATAGCTTGGTGACTACCTTGGAACGTGCGGGAACCCAGTGCATTAAAACAAATAAAGAAAACGAGTCTTAGCTGGAAGCTCAGTGCCTCCCTCGCTTGTGATTCCAGTGAGGAGCTCTCTCGTGCTTTTTTTCCTCGCTTTTCTAACCTTTCCACCGTGACCTCTTAGACGGCAACGCAAAAAAGACCCAATCATACGCGCACACGCCAGTTGAAGCAACAGTAGTTTTAGTGGTGGTGGTGGTGGTACGCGTATGACAGCCACCATCTTTTGGAAGGTACTGATGGACCGACACCAGAGTTCCTCTTCGAAGATCTGCTCAATTAGTCTATGACAGAATTAACGGAGGAGATCTTTTCCTCAGAAGCTAGAAGGGAAAAAAGAGGTACTGAATTTGTTTAAATGCACCTGAAAACTGCAAATTGACCAATCAGGTAACTGGAAAGTGCCTCGTTATGACAGCCCATTAATATTAATGAAATCCAGTTGGAGGAACATTTTGAGATAATTTAAACGTGTTCCATTAATGAAAATATAAAAAATTTTCGATGATGGTAGAGAAAATTGATTAAAATTCCAAAATAAATTGGCATTTTTGGTCACTCATGTGAACTCAGTCATTGGCCTTTCAGAAAGCATTTTTGAAGGCATTTCTAGTGCAAATGAAATGCTAAATCTTTCATTTATGATAGAAAATGCAATAAAATCGAAAAAACCATCAATTAAATAACTATTTCCATTGTCTAGAATTTATGTAAATGAGATGGAAAATTGTGTGGAATAATGTGGCGCATTTTACTTAAGACAAAGATATAGGGATGAACTCCACAGCCAAACAACTTGAACATCTTTGGAATATCTAGAAACGATGAAATATCCTTCGACCATGAAGCCAGGAGAACTCAGAGGAGAACACCTTCGATACTACTAATAACCTCAAAAGCGTCACGACGCTATTCCCCGCTTCGAATGTTTGGCGTCTCCTCGCCGAATACTCCACATCATCATCTCAACCCGCAAACTTGTTTGTGCATTTCTCTCCCTATTAAACGTCGTTTCTGTGCACGCCCAGTTTTGAGCCGATGGGGAAAATGAAGGAGGAGGTAATTGGGACCAGACAAAAGCTGCAGCCCCACCCAATGGCGTCAAATGTGGGAGCCATTATCGCGTCTTCCTCCTCCTCTTCTCTTCTCTCTGTCACGACGAGAGAACGAGATAAACCCCGTGGTTTTTCTGCGCTTGTTTTGGCGTCCCTTAGCTTTTTTTGAGACACCTTCAGAGTTGACGTCGTCGGCGTCACCTCAGCAACCAAATATTGCCGTATAAAGGCCCGTAAACACGAAGCGGTGATGTCATTTCGAATGACGCTTCGGCTTTCTTCTCTCCCAAGAAAGAGCGCACCACAAAGCATCGGTATTTTCCTCTGTGGAAGTGGATTTGACTCCATTACCGATTTTGTGACTAGACGCAATGGGGTGTGCTCTGTAATGTCTGATTGATTTGCGAAAGTTTTTTTTTTTGGTGGCGGGGAAGGATGGAGCTGGTTTGCTGTTTGTTTTAATGCAATTAAGGCGCTCTGCCTGCCTGTCATAGTCTGGGAGCCATGGAGACAATGATAATAATAGGGGCTGATTACACGCAATTAGGTCAGGCTTAAAGTACTCTCGATTGACGTATGTAAAAACAAATCGACAAACTCATTAATGCTGTTGCAGGAATTGCTCTGTGCTAAGCTGCAGCTCATTTAAACAACGAAATTTCTAGAGTACTTCATGAAAACAATCACTTAAAACCTCTTTCTCTCTTCTAACTTGTTTCTTCTACCACGGTCGTATTAGGGAAGGAATCAAAGACAGTAATTGTGCTATCCTGTCTCGACTCATGTTTTTCTTTCCTTCTCTCGAGGGCAGCAAAAATGCCTCCTTTTTTTGCGTATCCCAGACAGTCCAAATCGATGTCGGATAAGTGGGGTTGGGTTTGGGGGAGGGGGAGTCATGGGTAGATGCATTTTTGTGTGTTTGTCTGTGTGTGCACGCCCAGTGTCTGACAAGCGGATGCATTTGAATGTGGCGCGCCCCCTTGATGCACGCATTAAAACAACAACACCAACAGCAGTCGTCGTTGGGGCATATCAGGCCCCCTGCCTCTGCCTTCGCTTCCTCTTTTTTTTGAAATGTGCGCGCGTATGCCCACCTCAACTAAACACGAGCAACAACAACAACAACTAGAGCGACTGTTTCGGCGCGTGGATGAATTTGTTTAACATAAATTACCACGGCGACGGCGACTGTGTGTGTGCTAATTTATGTCCTGTCAAAACTTCGTAAATTAGGCAGCATCTGTGATTCGATTAATGCCTGTTAGCAGATCTGACTCCTCGTTGCTACTGGCTCGAGACCCGCGGAAATTTTGAACCATTTAAACAAATCGGACGCGTTTTCTGTCCCTATTGGGTTTTCAACCCCCATTGCTGTTAAACAGATGTTTGTAACCTTTCATGCAGAGCAAATCTCCAATCTGGTCCGTTTTCCACGTAATTGCATGTACTACTTATATCCTACTAAGGCTGATTTCAGTAGCATCGGTAATTGATGCTCAAAGCCAGACCATTTTCCCGTATACTGCCTTTCTTTAGTCCATAGCTATTTCAGTAGTATAGGCACAATTTTAATCATTACCACCTTTGCTGTTTACTACTTATAAGTCGAGCTCTCAGTAGTAGGTTGTTCAATCTAGTCTACATTTATTACCAATATTTCCGTCAACCCATTTCAGTTAGGTTTTAAATCCAATCGATTTTTTCCCCGTGATTTGAATCTACTACTTATATCGTACTTCTCCCGATTTCAGTAGTATCTGCACCAGTAGATTGTCCCCTATGAAATCTAGGTGATTCTGAAGCCATTTAAACGCCGATTTGACCTCTCTTTCAGCCGGCCTCTACGGGATCACAGCCTACGGCCAGCCAACCGTGGGGTCTCCTTTCGGTCCCATGGCACCGCCGACCTCCCCCTACGCGTCCGCTGGCACCACTCCGCCGACTGGCCGCCAGTTTGCTGCCGCTGCGGCTGCGGCCGCGGCAGTTCTCAACCGCTGCTTCTACCCCAACCGGTCGCCACCCGAAGCTCCGACTTCGGCTGCAGCGGCACCAAACGCCTCCGTCTTCTCTCCTCCGCCACCGCCACCGCCGCATGTCCCGCCCGCGACCTCCGCTAACGCGGGAACCCTCTCCGCTCCACCCACGCCCACGCAACACTCCTCCAACGCTGCCCAGGCGGCGGTGGCAGCGGCTGCGGCGTGGTTCTCGAGTCCTCTGGGCCCCTCCTTCACGCCCAAGTGAGTCTACTGAAATGGATTTAAGTAGTTGGATCGAAGACCTTGAATTTCTTCATTTCGGTGGACTTCTTCTGTCCGTGGTTTATCACCACAACTTAGAAAGGCTCAGAAACTAAAAAACCGGTTATGCTCCTCTTTCAGTCTACTGAAATGCATTTAAGTAGGTTGGGTCGATCTGTTCGTTTTTCCAGTATTTTTAGTCACGTTCCAACACACAACCGACAAGCCGCCGCCGTTCACTTCCTCTCGAGTTTGACGGCTGCGGCGGCCGCATCGTCGGCGGCTTCCTCTTCTGCGAGTTCCCCACTGCCCCCATCCGCGCCAACCAATCAGAATCCTGCGACGGTGGGGCCTGGGGGTCCCTTCTCCGCCTTCCACAATCACCCGTTGGCTGTTGCCACCAACAACGGCGGTGCCGCCGCTGCGGGGGGTGGTGCAAGTCCCCACGCCACCGCGCTCTCTCTATTGGCTCTCTCGCCTTCCTCAACTGCAGCTGCAGCGGCTGCGGCGGCAGCTTATTGGTGGGTTGGAGCACTGGTGCACTTCTGATTGGGTGATTGGGAAATGGGGTGGATTTGATTGGGTGATGTCATGTTTGGAGTTTGAGGTGTTCCGGGAATTTGATGGGCTGTTAGACAGTGTGGAGTCCACTCACAGTGTTTGTAAAGATAGTGAGTTTTAATTTACTGGGTATTCTGAGGCAACTAACTCTGTGTTATTGATTATTCAAATTAAGGCTCTATGTTACTCTAAATTCTATAGCCAATCAAGAGCGAAAGTAACCATCAATTTTTTTCAGAGGTACAAGTCGCCTATAATTGTGTTCCCCTTTCCTTAATGGTAATTCTCAACTCTGAAGGCTTAAATCTTGCAGTCTTTTGATTAGCCAATCATATAGCGGCTCTTCGCTTCTCTAATTTCTCCAGCCAATCAGAAGCGAGGATATCTTTCGTCTGTTTATATCTTAAAATCCCTCTATATTCCTTGTCTGCCTGACAACCAATGCTACAAAAACACTGGGAGTTTTAAATCTACTAATTTATGGCGAAAAAACCCGTCTTCATTTTTTAGCTATTAAAATTTCCTAAAAGTCTTTTGCGATTAGCGATGACTGAAAAACCACTTCCTGCAATTGGCCAATCAAATAACGGCTCCCCCATTCCTTTCAGAACACATCTTCTTTCGCAAATCTAAAAACGGAATCGTCTAATTGGCAAAGCAAATAACAACTCCTATTTGTTAGCATTTATCTAGCCAATCAAAAGCGGGGCTATTAAAAAAAGGGATTTTTCCAAATGGGCTTTATCCAAAGGCAGTACTTTTAAATCACTCATCGAACCAATCAAAGTCGAGAAAATCTGTCGCCTTTTTATAGTTATTAAAAATATTCTTTAAGTCTTTCTTTTCCAATTAACAAGCTCTCAAAGTCCTAGTAGTTTTAAGCCTGCCGATACGTTTGATTAGCCAATCAAATAACGGCTCCTCGTTTCCTCCACTTCTCCAGCCAATCAAAAGCGGGCATGCCTTTCGGACCATCAATGCTTAGTGCGGCGGAAATGCAGGCTCCCACCGGTTCACCTCTGACCTACACCCAACTCCAACCAGCCTCCCAGCCACAACAACAGACGTCGTCGTCATCGAAAGACGCTGACTTCCTGACAGACACCAATCGATCGTTATTCACTACTGGCGCCGCCAATGAGTCTAGTTCCTCCAAAAGGTGGGTTTGAGTTCCCTAGGTCTGTCTCTTACCCCCTTTGAAGGCTTTGTTTTTTGAGATCATCCACCTAGACACTCGTTTTCTTAATTTGTTTGAATGCACTGGGTTCCCGCAGGTTCCAAGGTAGTCACCAAGCTATAAAGACATTCAGAACTATCTCCAAATTCATCACATCCTGTCAGTAGACTGCTTTTAACTACTTTAACCCTCACTAGAGTGGCACACACACCTCTCAACAGCTCTGTGTCTGCTGTGGTTGTGGTGGTTGTGTTTGGACATGCGCACATGAAAGACTGTGATGGCGATGACGCCAGACATGAGGGAAACAAACGTAATTAATGTGGCCGTTGCCGGTGGCAGCAGCTTGGCCCACAAAGTTCCCACGGACAAGGCGTGTGGTGCGATGAATTACTATCATTGTTGTTGTTGCTATTGTTGTTTGGGGAGACGGGACAGCAGATGCTTGATGAGACCGCGGAAACACGAACAAGATACCCTGGCTGTGGTGTCAGAACTTGATGCACAGAAAAGGGCTAATCTGATTGGACTGGGTCGAGTAGAAAATCGATAATCAGTAAGTGAATTGGCCAATGGAAAATCAGGAACCAGTTATTGGTTGGTAATGCTTGTGAAACTTTAAATAAAATGAGGTATTTTCATATTTTTCCTAAAATATCGTCTAGAAATGGTCTTTTTTAATTTTGTTGAATCCTTAGTAAATAATATAAATTAACTTTCTTTATTTTTGAGCGACAATTAATGATAGTGATATTTTATAATACAAATTTTCAATTTGGGGTTAAAATAACATTCTAAAGATAAAAATTATTTTTTTTTTGAAAATTTCCTTTTTATAGGATTAATTTGAAGCTCGGCTTTAGCAGTAGAAAACTGTGTTCCATTTTTCCTTTTTATTCCATAGTCCATGTTTGTTTCTTTTTAAGAAAAGTCAAATGCAATTTTTCTTAATAGATATTCATTTTCTAACCTTTGTAATTAATGGCCAAAATGGAGAAATATTAATGGTTTCCTTTTGCTGAAGTCACCAGTAACCGTTATTCGATAAATGTATACCAATCAGAGAAATTGAAATAGTTATGTGCTGTTATAACATACGATTTTTCTCAAAATTTAAATGTTGTAATTAGACCCGTTATTTTTTAAAATGCTTTTTTCCCTAGATAATCACGATTTCTTTTTGTGTAACAACAAGATAATCGAGGTTCCTTGAATATACGGGAAATTAAAAGCGATTTATCAAATAACAAATAAGCATTGCACATTTTTGTTTTTAAAGAAAAAGATATTTTGATTTTTAAATTTGTTCTTTAATGATGTAGGTTTATTCATAAGGTCCGCGCGGAAATAGAAAGACTTATTATAAATAAGTAAATATATTTATTTTCCTCATTTTGTCATTTAAATTGATACTTTAAAATGAAAATCAAGTAGTTTGTTCAATAGCTGGACTATAGAAAATACAAACATTATTTTCTGCCTGTTTTTCAATAGATTTACAAGATTTTTCGTTAACTTAGACATTTTTTTCTTTTTTTCACTTTGAAACAATTGCAAAAATTGGGGCACATTTCTTTTCAAATTTTTTATAGAAGAATAGAACTAGATGAGTGATAGTTATACCGGTATAAAATAGTAATTTTAGCATGTCCTTATTTTATTAAATTTGTTAACCAACAATGCAATTCAGTAAATAATTAATTTCCTGTGTGTGCCTTTTTCACTGAATAAAAGCGCAATTTTTTCATAATAATCCTGTCATTTACTAGAACAAATGATTGTACAGTCATTCCGAAATAAATGTTTTATTTTAGTAAACCAACAAAATAATTATTTTTGCATTTTTATTTCATCTCTAATTTTGATAAATAAAAACGCAGTCGAAACAGTGCAGTTAAATAAACCTCGCAATTTCATTTTATTTAAATAAAAAAGAAAGGAAACCTTTTTTTAAAATTGGATCAAAATTATGAAAAAAATTATTTGCGAAATCCAACTTAGTCAGGCTTAATCAATATTCGAATTCATCCATTAAAACAAGCTCCATGATTCGACTTTAAGCACTTTTGTAAAGCAAGGTGGAAATCAGACGCAAAAATCAGCTCAAAAGTTAATTTTTTCTTTCTTTGCATCCTAATTAAAAAAAGGAAAGATGTAGGAAGGGGAGGATGCGGAAAACGTCTCAAAAGAGTGAAAAGACTTCCAAGTTTCTCGGCTGTCTCCAAAATCGATTTTTAACCGCTTCCGTTTGTTTGTTTTAATCAGGTGTCCCTCAAACAACAACAGCCGGTCTTCCAACTCCCTGAGCGGCGGTGAAAAGCACTCCCCCTCGCGGAAACTCATGCGGATCGGTTCTGTGGGCAGCGGCGGCTCCCCCCTGACCGCGACCTCATCGATCGATCAGTGCTGCTGTTCCCCCACCTCACCGGGCGGCACTCCCGCCACCGCCACCACCGAAAAATCGAAGAACCCCACCACCAGGTCCTCCTCTCCCGGTCTCACGATCGATGCCGCGACCTTGGCGCAGTATCGACGGGAAATTACCACGGAGAACAGTGGAACCGGGGTTCCCACGAAACGGGTGCACATCAAGAAGCCGCTGAATGCCTTCATGCTCTTCATGAAGGAGATGCGCCCGAAGATCCAGGAGGAATGCACTCTGAAGGAGTCCGCGGCGATCAATCAGATTCTGGGGAAGAAATGGCATGAATTATCCAAGCCCGAGCAGTCCAAGTACTATGACCTGGCGAGGAAGGAGAAGGAGATTCATCGGCAGGTGTGTTCACCTGAAATTAGGTTTCAAAAACGGCTGATAATTTAGTTCAGTCATGTTATTCGACATGTTACTCTAATTATTCTGTTATTCTTTTGGTTAAATCTGGGAATTGCAAACTTTATTAGGTCTTCTATCACAAAGTGAATGATCTGACATTGTTTTAATGGGGTTGTGTGATTGCGTTTTATTTTTAAATAAATGGCGTAATTATCGTTTTTTAAGTAAAACTAGTAATTAAAATTTCCAAAAAAATCACACAATTTATCTTATTGATGATATAAATGGAATTCTGTAATAATGGCGTACTAAATCACTTAATTTTTAAAATTTATCAAGTCCATTATCAAAAGTAAAACGTTTTTAAAGCTTTTTCGTTGTGATTTTATTTTTTGTTTAACTAAAAATTGTTGGAAATTTAATGAAAAATATTATATATTTATTTACTAAGTACCAATTTTGAGTGGAAGATGTATTCAACTCACCTGATCGGCCATTTCTACAAATTTACCTATTTTTTTCTATCGAATTTCAAAAATAAATTTATTCAGATTTTTGGAAAAAAGTTTAAATTAGCTTTAAATGTTTTAGCGGTTTCTTTAATTTATGTTTGGTTGTATAATTCCCCACTATTTTCAAAAATTTGTACTAGAAAAGGTTTCAAAATGCTCTGAGAAAGGCCAGTAGCTGAGTTCACATTAGTGACCAAAAATGCCAATTTATTTTTTAAATTTTAACCAATTTTCTCAACCATCTTCAGATATTTTTTATATTTTCAATAATGGAACAAGTTTAAATTATCTTAAAATGTTTCTCAAACTGGATTTCATTAATATTAATGGGCTGTCATAACGAGGCACTTTCCAGTCACCTTATTGGTCAATTTGCAGTTTTCAGTTGCATTTAAACAAATTTAGTCCCTTTGATTTCCGTTTTTCAGTGGCATTTAAAAGGATTTGTAATCATTAAAATTCAAATTGTGTTTGATTTTACATCGTAAATAACAATTTTTTGACTTCCTCCTCGATAAAATGTTATATTTTTCATCGACAAAAATTCTACATTGATGTAATTGTGATCCTTTGTTAACAGCGTGTATTTATTTTACTTAATTGTTTAATTTTTCAATTCGTATACCACGCTTTTTTTGTATGGCACTTAAAATGTTCGAGACATTGTTTTACTATGCTAAACCGATTTTGTTTAATTGGAAAACCTTAAAAGTCATTGTAATGTATCGTACATTGAGTGGAGGCATTATGTCATTTACCTAATCGGTAAATTTTGAAAATTTACCCATTCTTCTGATAAAATATTATAAAATTTAGTTCCTTTCTTATTAAAAAGGTGTATAATTTGCTTAAAATGTTTCATTAAAGTCGATTTTATGCATGTTAAATGGTTGTCTTAGCGGAAGCACTCTCCAGTTACCTAATTGATCACACCGACTACTTAAATACAATTTAAGTAATTTACCGCCTTATAACCCTTTTTCCTTCCCTCTCCAGCTGTTTCCCGGTTGGTCCGCACGCGATAACTACGCGATCCACTCCAAACGCCGTCGAAAACGCAAGTTAGCTGCCGCTGTCGCTGCCGCTTCGGTCTTGAACTCCGATGGTAGTGGAGGGAGTGGTGGTGGCGGTGCCGGTGGTGGTTCCAACAGACGAGATCTCTTCGACGGCGCCTCATCGGACGCCTTTTTCAGCACCGGAGGAGCTTCCACGCCCGGTGGAGGCGGTTCCAGCCTGAATGCCTCCACTCTGGCCGCTGCAGCTGCCGCAGGAGTGGATCTCGGTAACCCTAAAAAGTGTCGCGCCCGATTTGGCCTGGAACAGCAGACCCGTTGGTGCAAACCCTGTCGTCGGAAGAAAAAGTGCGTCCGCTTCCTTACCGACGCTGAATACGAGGAGGCGTTGAAGTCGGGGAAGCTCCAATCCGAGCCACCATCACCACAGAACTCCTCTGGGAAGAAAGATACCCCCTCGGCAACAGCGAACTCCAAGAGCCCGGTCTCCAACTCGGCTTTCCTCTCACCCACCGCCTCTAGTTCTGGTGGAGTGGCCTTCAATATCCCCGCCTCGTCCAATGACAACTTTGGAATGCCTGGCACGGCGGAGCCGGACTTCACTGGACTTCCGTTCGCCTACGGTCAACACTTTCCCGGCTATGGCGACTTCCACAGAGGTTCCTTGTCCTTCCAACATGGTCGGAGTACCTTCTCCAGCTTCCCCACAACCACCTCCAACACCGCTGAAGAGAGACAGGGTGAGGAGGAGGAAGACGAGGATGATATGAAGAACGAGACGCTATGTGTTTTCGCGACCGAGACCTCCCCAGCCGGTAGCTGTCACCATGGCAACGGACAGGATGACGATGATGACGACGAGGGAGACACCTTCCCGCACATCAAACAGGAACCCAGTCCGTTGAATGGAATGTTCTCGAACAGCACAGTGGCTGCTGTGGCCGCTGCACTAGTGGCCTCGAAATCCTCCGAGGGCAATACTACTACAACTACTGAAATGGGTTTAAGTAGTACGAGTAATACCACCACAACTGCTGCTGGTGGTGGTGGTGGTAATAATGGAGAGAAGCGCCCAATCATCTTCTCTGCGGCAGTTCTGAGTCGATGTGAGGAGAATTTGTCATCGGGGAATGGAGCTGTTGAGACGGGAACCACGGCCACCTGATAAACAAAAAACGATCTATATTTATAAGTGCACACACACGCAGCAATCGATATTCGCATTTTTCTCACCTCATCTAATCCTAACCCCCCCCTCCCCGACCCACACATCATGTCATCATTGTCTCAATTCGGTTTAACGCTCTCTCTTTCTCAGTGTGCGTGCTCGTGTGTGTGAGCAAAACATCTATAAGACAGGGTTATATTTCACTTCCCCCAACTCTACCACTTTGCACATTTGGCATCCACAGGGTTGTTTTCAGGAGTTTGAAAGGAATTGTGCCTCTTTGTGCGTGTGTCTCTCTTTTATCACGTACCAACGCACCACACACTCATTACAAAGTTTTACTACCACCCACCGCTACTTACTATTCTCTGTCTGTCAGTCTGTTAGTATATTGTGTCTCACCCCGTTTGGAGGGTTTCGTGATCAAATTCTCCACCTCTTCTTCTTCTGTCATCACAGCGAGTTGGGTGGTTTAGTGTAAATAGAGCGCGCCAATGAAATTTTTACTTCCTTTCCTAGGGGCACCTTCTCTTTGTCTGTAAATCCCCATTTTGTGTGCTTGCACGCACTGATAATGGATCAATGGACTTTTTCTCTCTCCTCTGTCGTTCCTTGTCCTACTTCCTTCCTCTCTTCTCCCCACCCAACCACCTCTATCGGCCCAATCAATATACAGGGTAAAGTTGTTGACAGTATACGAATACGCGCATATACACAAATAAATACAAACCAAAAAGCAACAATCGGCCTTGTTTTTCCCGTATTTTGAGAGCTACATAGCTTGTCTACAGCCTCAATTGTTATTTTGGGTTTAAAAAAATTCCACGATTTCGCGTTTAAAATGGCCAAAATTTGACCCTTTTAAAGTGGTAAATTAAATGCTTTTTTGAGCGCTTATCAGAACGTGGCGAAAATTTGTACGTTTTCGGGCACAGCTACCGAAAAAAAAATCGATCGCAAGTATTGATTTTTAGGCCATCAGCCAAGTGTGACTTGAATTTGGGCGCGTAATTTTGTTTAGCTTAGGTGAATTAAATGCGCAATAAACGAAATGCTCTAGATTTTAGATAAGGTATTTGAAATGCAAAAAATAAGGATATTTAAAAAAATGATGAAGGCGTGAAAGTGATAAAAAATGATTGTGAGAAAAATGGTTTCTGCCTATTGGATTAGGGTAAATATTAAAAAATATGGATAGATGGAATAACCATGATCGAAACTGCTAAAATTGGTTACATGGAAGGGATTTTTCCTTCAATTTATCGAAATTTAGCTAAAATTATTTATAATTTTATGCTTAGCTGCCGAAAGATGAAGTCGAAAATTTGCGGCCACATTTTTCATAATTTTGAGCATTATTTTGTCTCGCTGGCTTGCTAGAGGCCTCAGCTCCTACTACGCAATCAAAACCTATAATTAGTTTGTGACTGTCCAAGATTTTGCCAATTTTAAATAGTAAATAAAAGCTTTTTTCCAGCTCTTTTATTAAAGGTAGTCGAAAATCGCGCAATTTTGGGCTTCGCTGTTAAAAAATCGATCTCGAGTATTGATTTTTAAGACATCAGCTCAGAATTATGCGAATTTAGGCGAATTGTTTCGAGTAGCTTAGATGCGTTGAATCGCACAAAACACAGCTTTCTAATTATTTGGTTAAGTCACTAGAAATCCAAAAAATTGGACTAGAATGATGAAGGCGTGGACATTGCTACGGTTTTATTTAATACCTATTTAATATTCCAAAGAAATCATTATTGAGACAGTCAAAATTGAACACCGAAATTAAGAAGGTTTCCTCTGAGAGCCTGTGAAAATCTAGTCGAAATTTGTTCGCTGAGGAGAGATCGATCACATGTATTGATTTTTAAGTCATTGTGCATGTGGATAGGGCTCAGAATGACTATAAATTAATGGCGAATTATTTCGCGTTGCTGATAAAATAATTTACCGATATTTGGTTAAGACATTTACAATTCCTGGAAAATAAAAGTTGGAAAAATTCAAAAAACCCATGAAGGCATGTGAATGGCTACTATGTCTCGGATTGAAACAAATAATTGGCAAAAATATGACTGAATAAGCTCCCGGATTATCTCAGGAAAATGATTGTATTAGCGATAGTATCAAAATGCAGATGTGGGGTGATTCATCTACTGATAAGCGTTAATGTATAGAAATGAATGGGTGAAAAAACAGACGATTTCCCTTATTTGGCACAATTAGACTCTTTACGTTATGGCAAAAATGACTCTGCTTTCATAATACCGACCACTTTGAGTTCTGGAATTGAAATCAGCTCATTCGAAATCACTAATGACGTGGAATTCAAGGAATTGAATACATTTACAAGCTGCTATAGCTAAAAGAAATTGTTCAACATACCTAGAACTAAAATAACGCATTACCTCACTGAAAATATGACTAAAAGAGGAAACTGAATTCATTCTTATTTAGGAGACCTTATATAAAATAAAATTAAGTTAATTACGGCCAAACGTCGTCCAAATTAGCTCCAACCGTGATTATAACAAATTAACCAAGTTGGGAGGATTTTCTCTACAAAACCAAAGCGAAATCAGCCTGAAAGTTGAGTTTAGTATAACTCTGCTGAAAATTCGTTTCAAAACCTCTAAAAATATACTAAAAAATTAATGATACTAAATATTGCCGCAAAATTCTAGAACCTTCTATGTCAGCATCAGGTTAGTTATACGCAGCGCGTGCGTACGTATGTGCAGTAGTGCGTGCGTGTGTGTCGCTGCAACATGCTAGCGAATCACATCACACGCACGCCCTCTTATGCGCACGCACGTACGCACACAATGCCGACTCAGCCACTGACGCCGCCATGGAAACGGGTGCGTTTGTTTTGCCGACCAGACTTGTGCGCTGCGGCCATTGGCCGAAGCCTTCGCCAATCAGCGCGGCGGCTGTAATTACAGCAGATATCATATCGATCGCGCGTGCTTTTCAAAGGCTGCTCTTCGCCTCTATTAGAAGTTGGTAGAAAAAAAGAAGACGAGGAAATATGGCGGAAGAAGGCGAAAATGCCGAGGCCGGTGATAGCAATAAGGGAGCCAATAACTTCCCCATTGTTAACGTGGGTACTTAAATTGTTTTTTTTTCTCAATAGTTTTGGCCTTAGATCCCGTGTGGCATTTAGTTCAACTTAAGCGCTGTTATTCTGGTATTTGGTGGAGTTTTAAATGGCTAGGATTTAAAAAAAGAACATCTTTTTTCTAAGTAGTTGAATGCGGACTTGACTTGAAAAGGTCAGAATAATTCATGCATGGGATGGTTCGGTTTTAAATGCGATTTTTTCCTCTCAAAACGTATTTCCAAGGGGAGAGAAAGACTCGATTAGAAACAGCTTTTTTTGTAACCTTCTTTGGTGCCTCACCTCGGCTTAAAACCAGGCCAATTTGCCTCTTTAGCTTATCCGAGATCTAGGCCATATCGCGCAGGTGACTGCCCCATAGCGTTACAAAGTTCCCTTTTTAAAATTGCTAAAATAAATCCCCTTTTTAGTACTCAGATATGAATGAAGAAATGGTAGCAGAAGCCAGTGAATTATGCGTAACGGCTTGTGAAAAGTACCCCGAAGATAACTGCGTGAGTAACTAATCGTAAATCCTATAAATCGGATAATTTGATGAACTTCTCTACATCCAAGTGGGTTAATTTAAGGAATTTGAGAAAATGTAGTTTTTAATTCAATGGATTTTTTAAAAAACCGCCTTAAATTACGGTAGTTATGTGGTATTGCTATAACATAGGAGCTTCAAAGGCTAAATCAATCTTAGGTTATAAATTTAGAAGTTCGAAAATAACAGGTTAAAAAAGAAAACCTTCAACATTAAAAATATGATGGTTTAACAATTAGTTGGGTCTTTGTGGCTTTTAAAACAGTACTACTGAATCAATTATCAGTAGTTGGTTCGTTTCAAAGTTTTTTATTGCACTACTCTTTAGGCAGCAGCTAAGATGGTGAAGCGCCAATTTGAGCAGAAGGCCGGTCTTGGATGGCAGGTGGTGATTGGTCAGGGCTTCGGTTTTGAGGTCACCTACGATTTGAACTCAATTCTACTGCTTTACGTGGGAGGCAACACTGGTGTCCTTATCTGGAAGTGCGCTTAGTTTTAGGCTAATTTTGGTGTACATAATTTATGGCGAATACAGTAGAGTTGAATAAAATGTGTTCATGAAACGGGACTTCTGCTCTGTATCAAAATTTAATTGTTTTTTTTTGAGTGTTAATCAGGTAGTGACAGGGGACATATCCTTTCTCCTGACGCTGGAGCGTTTTTTCGATTTTTTTTTATCACGAATGAGTGATTAAAAACGGCGCTTATTTTAAAAGGAATGTACAACATTTAAGTAAATTACTATTGAGCTGAATTCAAAATTTTAGTTATGATGAGCCTCCATAGAGAGTTAAATTTTAGTAATCGTATAAATATGGAAATTATAGCTAAAAAATTAGTAAGTTAGACATTGAAAACGAACTAATGAAATTTTGTAGTGCTCAATAAGTTTGTTAGTTGCACTTTGCTTGTCTTTGAAGGTCTCTTGGCACAATATTGTAATTAAAAAATGTTTTTACTCTTGGGCTTATGTTACATCAAGTTAGTTTTTCAATTTATAATATAGCTACGAGAAAATATTCCTACAAGCAAACGCTTAATAAACATTATATTCTTTCTTGTTTCAAGACGAAATTATTTCCATTTTCTTAATCATCACAATCTGCATTGTCGTCTTATGTCCTCTTCTTGTGGTACTCAAATTTTGACAGTCCTGCCCATTTTAGCTAGTTTATTTTTAAAATTACATACATAGACTTTGATATTTCAGACATGGCTCATAAATTTTCGTTATCCCGTTTCTAAAATGTAAATGGCTTGAAACCTTTTCGCTTGTAATAATTAATTTTACCTTAGTTTATTCCTTTCAAGTCGAAAACATCGATGCCTTAAATGTAAATTTTGTGAGAATACGAAAGGCAGATTCAGTGTAGTGTTTATGCGTTGCGCTGATGTGGATACTGATTTCAAGGACAAGGACACAAACGAACCAATCACAGATCGCCTAGTCACAATTTGTGCCCTATCACGATAATTGGTGAACACAACTTCGTACGACGGCGTGCAACCACCACCAACACCACCACCACCAGCAGAACTTGTGGGATAATCGAAAGAAAGTGTTGTTTCTTTAAAGTTGGGATTATTTTTTACCCCACAATTAGAGATTAATGGTAAAACTTTAATTTACAACACGAGTACAACGGTTTCGTTATCTTGTTCACCGTCTGAATACGTCAAATCACCACTATCAGCAAAGGCGTGATGCTAGTGGTGGTGATGATGATGACGACGATGTCTACAGCACTCGCGAATGAGGATGACGGCGAAGATGATAGTGATGATGACGGCGATTCCGAGTCCGATGTAGTATCCAAGGGGTTCCAAGTAGATGTGCAGACCAGTGGAAGGAATTCGCTTGGACACCTCAAGGGCATATCCTGTCTGCCAGTTTGCTAGGTTCCCTTTGATCTGTCGAAACGATTTAGACCATTTCTGGGTGAAATTAATGATAAATAAATGTATGTTAAAATTTGAATTTAATTGCGAAGAGCGAAATCACTTAGATTAAAACAAAGTGGGGTTATTGAGAGCGAAATTAGCTATTTTAAAGAAATAAATTTATATTGTAGAAAATTTTCATTAAAATTTTTAAATATTTTCAAATTAAATTTAAGTTAATTTCCGGAAAATTAAATTGCATTATTTTTACGACAGATTCAAACAATAGAAAAAATATTAAATTATTAGATTTTATATAAGCAAAATGTATTGACGATTATTCGAATTTCGAATCTTTATAAATAGGTTATATATTTTTTGTAAAATTTCACCATTTAGTGATAAAATTGATAAAAATCGGTGTATTTTACCAGTTATCTAAATGTTGCATTATTAGTAGAATAATTTCAGTCCGTTTGGAAGTCCTTTAAAATGATAACCACTTTAGTATAATCTTGCATATTCGATACCAATTTGATTGCAACTTTCAGTTAAATTTAAACAAAGGATGTTTGATGATTGGTTTAAACTTGGGGGGCCAAAAATTTGAAAACTATAAGACAAAAACCCTCCAAAAATGGAGTTAAACAACGTTCAACATTACTTCGCAACATTTTAAACAACAAGCGATTTTGTATAACGTGCAAATTCATGCATTTTGAAATTTATTTGCTGGGTTTCTGGGTTTTTTGCCATTGTTTGAAACTGCCGTTTTAAACTCAACATAACGCATTTGTGAAGATGAGGAAATTTTAAGAAAAAACTCACTTTTTTATAATTTTTTTACAATAGAAAATACAAGCGTTAAAGTTATGAAATTGTTTAGATAGAAAATAGCTTTAAATAAAAACACTTGTAAATTACATTAAGTATTAAATTTTCTAATAAATTAAAGTAATCATTTAATATGTATTTCCCACCTTCCCATTTTTAATGAGAACCTTTAATAAATTGCGTGTCAAATTCCGAAGCTGGGTGTAGATGAGGAAAAATGTACAAATTGCAGTTACTTTTTTGTAGTTAATTCAATTTCTTGAAAACAAACAAGCAGCCAAAACAAGCTAATTATTTCATGAGATGTTTAACGTTTGTTCTTTTGAAATTTTATATTGAAACACCTTAAAACCCATTTCGCAATATTTTTCGCACCGATTTAAAACCTCTTATACGGATTAAATGAATGATACAGTATGATTTTACTTGAAATTATTTCAATATCTTCCTATCTTTTAATAAAATACACATATGCTTGTATTATTTAAAGAATAATCTAGCAGAATTTTTGAATGCAGAAATAGTTAAGGATTTATAATAAGAAATAAGGCGACATTTGAGGTTATTCCAACTTGGCTTTGATTAAAACTCAATTTAAAAAAAGTTAGACCGACTTAATTGGAGCATTAATGCTTCAAAATTTATAAATTTAATCACATACAATAAAAAAGACTTTACAGAGCCAAGAGTTTAAATTTATCAGTATGACTCCAACATTTTAAAACATGATTTATACAGCAGTGCTTACATGCGTGCTTGTGCATAAACTTAGTATAATCACGCTCGATTTTAAATATATTTTCCAAACATACTTAATCAACTAAAAAGGTTTTTGTTTTAATATTCATGGGCAATAAAAAAGTCTAAAAGATTTTAAAACACCATTTATTGAATACTTAATGATACAGTGGTGAAAGGCGGTTGATAGGTGATGAATAAATGAAAGATTCTTGACAATTTCAAAATATTAATAAAACGTGAAATTAAATAAATTTTTGAAAAACCTACGAATTTTTAAAAATATTTCACGATTTAATTTTTGAGATTATTAAATTTAGGTAAACTGAAATGTTGAGACATCATTCGATTTATACCTCTAGCGGTTACTTAAAAAATTCGAGTGAAAAACGAAATCTGAGTCTATACAAAAATGACCTTATTTTATGCAAAAATTATACCAGTTTTTACTATTTATCAGCATAATATGCAAAAAATTGTTCTCAGCTTTTTTAAATTATATTAAGACTCCTTGAAAATGTTCTTTGAAATATGAAATTAACCTTATTTTACAATATTACGGAAAAAATTATTAATCACACCGAATTTCAACTTACGTTTATGTAAAATAAGACAAAAACGGTCAGTTTTACATTTTTAAAATAATTAAACCGTCTTAAAAAGTATTTCAAATTGTCGAATCATGTAAATATATAATGGACAATTTTTTCCACGCTTTTTTGCATTAAAATATGAAAAAATGTTGCATTAAGAAGAGTAATAATCTTATATATTCTGAATCGCAATCTTGATTCTTGAACAAACAATGTTGAGCAATTTGATAGGTATATAAAATTTTTTCTCTCGGAAAAGTAAGACAGGGGAAAAATTTCACCAAAAACAGAAGATAAATAATTTATTCAACTAACTTGGTTTAGAAAGATGAGTTGGCGCCATTCTGAGTCATTTTCGAAGCCAAAAGCCTCGAGGATTCCCAACCCTAGCCAACCGTAGAGACACTTGTTGGGCGATCTCACAGATTCATCTGGCGGAAGCTTGAAAAAAATTTGAAAAAATTATATATATATTTTTAATTTTAAAATCCAATGTCCAAAAATTGGCCCCAGAGGAAATTTAAGCATTTCGATAAAATACTCACGTAAACCCAGCCTACTAATCAATTTTATTCATAAATTTAGTATATTTTAATATTTAGAGGATATTAAAGAATTTTTATTCATTAACTAGTTTTAGGGGACATTTTACTATTCATGGAATATTGAAGAATTCTTAGTCAGGGGATATTTAAGCATTTCGATAAAAAACTCACGAAAACCCAGCTAATTAATTAATTAATTTAAATCATTTAAAATTAAAATTATCATTTTTAGATGTGAATTAAATAAAAAATTAATTATAATTACATAAATCTTATAAAATTATAATAATGTCATAATTATTATAATCATATTATATTATTATACTACATTATAATTATGAAATGTTTTATTTTTATTATTTACAGAACATCAAAGAATTTTTGCAAAACAAAAATAAGACAGAAAACTCACAACGACCCAGCTGAGTTTGCAGAAGTTGTCAACTGATTCTATGTAAACTGTCTTTGAAACCTTCACTTTTTGTGCGGCTTCTTCGAACTCGAAAGCCAAGTTCGATAACCATCCAACTCCCTTCAAAATATAAAAAATATTTTTTTTAGGAATTGTGATCGTCAAATTCCCCCCATGACAGACGAAATTTCGAAACCTCTAACTGCCATCTTTTCCATCTTTAAAGATGACTACAAATTCAAGAAGGAGGGCGCATGATAGCGATACGCTTTTCAAGGTCAGGACGCTAGTGACAACGGACCAATCACAAATCGCTTAGTCATAATTTGTGTTCTGTCCCCAAAACAGGCTTACACAACCCTTATATATATGTAAATAATTTAAAAATATGAACTAGAAACTGATAATAATTTAACTAAGGGTTCGTGTTTTTTATAATATAATGAGATGAACTTAGATTGTGATTGGTCGAATTTAATTGAGTCTCATGCTCAAACTAACCGCAATTGGGCCATAAGTTCGAGGTCGATTGATTTCTGTCGGCGAAGCCTCAACTACAACCGTAACAGCCTGCCTACATTTCGATTTGAAATAGTCTCCCTTGAGTAGCACGACCGACGGTAGGTTCTAAACAAGAATTTGTTACATTTTCAGAACTAAATCACTCAAAACCTACATTTTTAAGAATCTTTAACTCTCCCTGATGGCCAACAATGCAGGGATTGTTAAAAATCTGCCCTGTTGTGATATTCGCCTCATATCCGCGTAAATGACAAGGACTGGAAATTGACGGCTAAAATCGATAGCGAATTCAACGGCGAAATAAACGAGCTACTTATAAAATTTAAGTACACATTATATTACCGCTCCTTTATTTATGGATATCACGTAGAGGAGGTAGATGAGACGCAGAGTTTCGAAGCCGGAACAGGGGTAAAAGCCGTTGAAAACCCTGAAAATCTGACCGAAAACGTCGTGGGATTCCAGTGGATAGCCAGGCATATCTGCTTCCTCAAAAGGCAAAGTTAATCGGGCACTTGAAGCGTCTGCATCGATTGTTCCATAGAAGGGGAATTCATATGTGCGTCCCTTTAAAAATTTAGAGGGAAACCAAAAAATATTTAGAAGAAATGATTTGTTATAAAGGTTTGTAGATTAATATGCTGAGATCTTATTGCAATTTTTGTATCAATTGCTTATGAAAATGAAATAATTTGACAAAAATAATAAATGAGGAATAAATAAAGAATAATTAACCCGTTTCTAATCTTTAGTTATTTATTATATATTTTCAAGAAAAGAAAATCTGGGTTGAAAATCAAACCACTTTATTTTAACAAAACAGCAAACACGGTAGATTTCAATTTCCAAAAGGTAGAGTAAAGTCAACAATAAATGCCCACATTTATTAAATAATTAACTTTAGCATTTTCTTAATGAAATATATATATTCAAATAAGTTAATAAATTATTTATTATTAAAAATCATTTATCAATATATTGTGAAAATTATGTAATTTTGCGTTGATTGAACTCGAAAAAATGTTTAGGCTAAAATTAGAGTATTTTTTAAAATAAAACATAAACAGTTTAGTTTAACAAGATTGTTTAATCTGTTATTCGAATTGAAAATTTTCCCCAAATCCTTAATTAGAATTAAATAATTATTTTGTGTCGTTCTGATCCAAAAATGTAATTTATAAATTAAATTAAATAAAAATTCTATATAAATTAAATGTAAAATGATGACTTTTAATTTTATTGTCTAATAATTTATTCAAAAAATTTGCTCATGACAATTTTACCAGAATACTTTAAATTAAAAATACAAAACATATTTATATGCAGAAAAGTTTTAAAAAGTAATTACCATTCTTAATTTCTGTTTTTTCCCTACAAATATTTTTTTGAAGTAAATTTTTATTCCAAAGCTCAGCTGCTACGTCCCGATATACTGAGTTAATAAATTTTTAAAATGAACTAAAGATTTAAGAAAAGTATAGTTCGAACTTTAAAAAATGGATTAATTTATTGTTTTGAAACAAGCTGTATCTGTTTTACTATCGTTCCCATTATTAAAAAGAGGTATATCATCATAATCGAATGAAAATTTACACGTTGGAACAGAGAGATAGTGTATAAATATATATTTATATAAACATTTCTTAAACATTGATTCTACTTTAATTTTAACTAAAGATTATAGGGAGTTTTTATCTATTGCAATTTTCTTCCTTTAAAATGTAATAATTATCCTTCTCATTCATCGTCTAGTCAAAGTGTTTTTGAGTTTCATCAAAAATTGCCTAAGAACGGCGTCAATTTTATTTTTGTCTATGAATTTTTTAATTCTCAAAATTTCTTTACACTAATTTGTGTATTTTTTTAAAAATATTCCTGTTTATGCTTCAAAATCGTGATTTTTAGTTGATCTTAAAGCAAAAAAGAAATTTTTAAGGATTTTTTCGTGACTTTAAAAAGGAAACTTACAGACTGAAAGCGTCCTTCCACGTAGTTTGTTGCCATCCAAGCGAAGATGCTTTGCTGGTTTCCAAGAATCATCTGGACATCTCGAAGTGGTTCAGCGACATATCCTATCAGATCGGGCTCACTAAGTGCCTGACGGAAAATCGTCAGGAGCGCTTCGTCGCTAAGGTTGGCATTTCTTAATAAAAACACAAAATTTAATTTGTTTAAGTGTTAGTACAAATGGTTCAATACAAATTCGTTCAATTCAGAGAAAAAATTGGAAGAGAGGCAAAATTGTGTCTTCAACAAAATAAATGTCAGAAATTGTGTTTATGTATTTTAAAATAAGTTTTGTTATCTATTTGAATATTATTGACTAATTTATTAAGGAATTTCTTGGAAACGGTAATTTATACAACAAAATAAAGTACGAAAAGTTTTATCTCGCATATTAAATGCTTAATAATCTATTTTACATAAAAATTTTTGAATAAAAAATTCGTCATCATTTAGTAATGCGGATTATTTCTCTTTTCAAAGAAATGAGATGATTTTTGGTAAAAATACCTTATTAATCAATTTTATTTATAAACCACTTATAAATGCAGCGTTTCTTAAAATATTTATTGAATTTACAATTTCGCAAGCACTTCGGCAAAAATTTGCAGTGTTCAATTTACAAAGTACATTTTAACCACGATGACAATTTGCTTTGGTCGATTTATACACCAAAATTAACGCTAAGACTTTAAAATAAACTTTATATGGAGAAAAAATTACTCAACCAGTTTTAAATAAGTTTAAAGTTTAAATGTTATTAATAATCATTAGGCTACATTTTATTTGTAAAATTTGGGTTGCGAAATGATTGCATGCAAAATTTTCAACACCAGTTCACACTTCTTTGAAATGTGGAATAGTTTAATAACAAAACAAGTTTTTAGCATACAAATAGTAAAAATACTGAATTTTTCTCTTAAATAAATAATGAAGATTTTCAGTTGAAGTGCACTTCTTCCGAAAAGAATAATTAATGGAGTTTATTTTGAAATAACGCGCTTAGTAAAAGGCGAAATCTATTACTAAAGCGTTTTATTTATTCATTTATTTTATTTATTGCATTTATTTATTTTTATTTTTGCAGTCATTAAAAGAATGTAAGTTCGATTTCGTAAAAAATGCAGTGCTCCATTTCTAAAGTATATTTTTTACCATCCAAATAAATAATTACTGCCAATATTTAGAAAAAATGACGTTAAATATTACAATAAGATTTTTTACTGAAAAAATGCTTTATTCGGACAAATCTTGGCAATTTGGTACAGTCTGATGCCATCTCAAATTTAATAATTTAATGCATTTTCCTTAAATTAAAATGAATTTGTAAACCGCTTCCAATTTTTTTAACGGTTGTTCATAATTCTTAAGTCCAATTCGCATACTATTTCGTGATACAACTTTTGTATTTTAAATATTTACTATAAGGAAATTTAAAACAATATAAACCCAAAACATCTTTTTAAACTTAGATACAATTTTCGAATTAATTATACTGGTACTTATTTAAACTGCACTTATTTAAACAAAAATAGTTACTTCTAGGATACTTTTTGAAACTATCAAATAGAAATGCATCATTTGCATTTAAGAAATTAAATAAATAAAGTGCAAAAAATTTCCGATCTGATTTTAGCAAATAAAATTATGTTTTCTTAGAAATTGAAATTAAAGCATCTTGTAAGTTAAAGATTTTTGTTAAAGGCTTTGTAAAGTGCTATTTAGGATTTCTATCTACATTTTATGTTAAGGATTAGATTTCAAAGTTGTTTTTAAAGCACTATTTAAATTAGTCATAAGTTGACAATATTTACATGGAAAAGTTTTAAAGATGACATTGTTTAAATCTTATTTTTGGGCAAAAAATCGTTTAACCGCCTTGAATCTCAAAGAAACAATTTTGATAGTTAATCTCAAAACAATACGCTTTCATCTAGACGTCAGAGAACTAATTGCTTGTGGTCAAGCCGCAAATTATAGAGTAAAAGTGTTTAAAGTGCACCAAAATACTACAATTTTTTTGCCTAAAAATTTAAATTGTTGCAAAAGTACTCTTTGATGATTTTGCAATTTTTTGTTTGACGTAAAAATCTTAAAATTTAGTACTTTTTTGTATGCTACGTTGTTAATGGTTGAGATTATTTAGCAGCAGTGTAAATTACGCAATTAAAACAAAATTATTAACGCCTATCAAGGATTATTAAACAAAAGTTTCATTTAACTTTATAATTTTATTATACGCTTCAGTGAGTTTATTTTAGGACAAATTATATATTTTACATTAAAATTTATACACCTCAAATTTATTTGACAATAATTGAATTTTAAAAATGTTGGGATTTGAGGTTGTATGAAACTTCTGTTTACGATTAATTAAATAATTTCGAATTTTAAAATAGAGCTGTTTGAAATTGAATGAACCGCACCACACAAGAATTGTTCTTAAATAAAACACTTATTTTGTTTAAATAAGATGCTGTAGATAATGACCTTACTGAAAATTTGCGATTTTCCCATGCATCCTGTTGCAACTTATTGAAACCAACATAGAAATAAATAGAATTTTGTGCAGAATCTGAGGGAGACTTACGCAAATGTCAAATCGCCATCGACGATGCCGAGAAAGATTCTAGTTTGATCTTGTTCGTTTTTTGGGATGTTTTTGACAATGGTGGCATTGGCTCGCCTAATAACCCGCAAAACGCCGTCGTCAAGATTGTCCACGAACTCTCGAATTCCCGCTGATTAACAAAGCACAAAATAAAGTTGTTTCAAACAATAAATTCAGCTATTTTCTTAGTGCTCTATAAGTGATAAATTTCTATTTAACAATTTTTGGCACTTAGCTAAATATCAGGCTGAAATTCAGGCAAGAGAGATTAATTAAAAGAAAACCTTTAAAAATTGAAAAGGCGATTTTAAAAAATTTTAAATTTTAACATAAAAGACCTTGTAAAATTTAAAAAACATTACTGACATTATTATTAACAACAGTGTTTACTACAAATCAGTTTGAACAAATAATGTATGCACTTCCATTGTAATGGAATAGAGATGATAATAATTTATTAATTTGAATTCGAATAGATTCATCAGTGAATATTAATCTTGATTCCAGATTTTTTAATTTATTTTAAATTAATTGCGTTTTGTTTAATAATATTTTAGCTTTGGCATAACTCGTAATTTTAGGGTAATGTTTCAGCTTATAAAGAAATTTGTAAAATAATTATTGTTATGAAAGTTTTCATAAGTTAGCCGAAAAATTTTGTTTCATCGTCTTCAAAAGATTTTTTTTCAATGGTGATGATTTTGTATGACATTTAAACAATGACCGAATTTTTAGTATTTCAATCAGCAACTAAGTTGCACAACCGCACTGCCATTTTACACAGGCGATTTCGGAAAAAATAGAGAAATTACTTACACATATCGACTGTTTCAACGCGTTTAATTTCGGCGTTTGTTCGAAAATAGTAATCGGTGTAACTATACACGTTGAAAGTCGTTGAGTCCCATCCGCAATCAATTGTTAGCATATACTAGAAAAAAAACACAAAAAAGCGTATTAAAGGTTTCAATACAATTTTATCGAAAAAAAATTTTGCAACCCGAGTTGGAGGGTTTGAGCTGAAGTAGAAGAGAAAAGAGAGCATAACAACGACCGCTAAGGCAGCAAGCGTGACTCCCAGTGATGTAAATAACAACCATTTCGGGTGTTTATCCGTCCACGAAGTTTCTGATCCCATGAAATTCCCTTAAAAATGAAAGAAGACTATGATTTTTGTTTTAATTACACAATGGTTTCATGAGATTCACAACCTATGAGGACACTTTGATTAATGTATCCTCCTAAGACGATTTAAACAAAAGTTAATAACTTCATTAGCTACCATTTTCCTTCCGTTGCAACTTTTAAGATGTATATATTTTTCATTTTTTATATTTTAAGAAAAATCATTATTTTAAACCAGTTTATTTTACCACAAATATGGGTTTTATTCAGCTTGCGCTAATTCGATTTTTTTTAAATAGTTCTATGTATATTTGATTTTATTAATTCTATTTACCTATAAAAAATAATTATTTCAAGCACGAAAAATGAAAATGATAGCAAAAATCAAGAACGTTTCAAAGATATGCTTACGGTTTTTTAATAGACAATTGTTTTAACAGTTAAACAAAAACTCACAACGAAGGCGCTTGACGATTTATAGATAAATTTGATTGGTTGAAAAATTTAGGCTTTTCCGAGTATCCCACCGTTGAAACCCAATCAGAAGGCGCTTGCAACTATTGCAAACTCAGTTAAAACAAACTCCAAGTCTTGTAAAAATGACGGTGGCGGAAATCGACGTATTCCATGAGGCTCTAAAATTCCCTGGTTGTATATGCTTGCAAATTTAACAGAGTCTTAATCTTTTTAGATAAAATTGCTGATAATATAACTGACTTTTTATAAATAACGTCGGTATTCCCCCACTGTTTCTAAAGGATTGACTTGTCATGAATTAACTGGTTCTTTCAACGTTTTATCATTCACTTATATGAAAAAAGTTGATTTTTCCGAGTTTAAAAGCAGAAAACTGTTAAATTGCTATAAATAATGTCTTCGGCAATATTTTTGAGAGTCAGGGGTAAAGATTACTTTTACACAAATATTTAAATTTCTACAAATTATGAATGATTTAGATTTAATTAATTTTTCTAAAGTCAATTTTAAATCGAAAAATTCAACATTTTTACATAAATATGTCTATAATTTTCATAAATCCTACACAATTGGATTACGGAATCCTTGAAGGATATTTTCCGGAATCTATTCCTCGAAAAACAATATTTCTCATAAACAATTTTTTGATAAACTCACATTTTATTTGACAAAAAATTTTTAATCTAATTTTTTGAGCTAATTTTATTTTTATAAAATTACAATTCTTGTTTACAAATTCGAAAACGATTTTCCAGGAGAAGAGCATTACGGATATCTTTCTACTTTTAGTAGAAGAAAAATCGCAAATAATGCATCCTCGTAGTGAACGAGACATTGCTCATTATCCTGCATTGACTTGTTTTACTAAAGTGATGGGCATTTTGCGAAACGTGTTTTTTCCCTGACCTTGTTTGCCACTCATGAGTGCAAACAGTTACCGATTTAGTGAGTCTTGCGTAGAATTTTCACGAGAGAAGGCGGATTCAAATCAGTTTTTCCCCAAAAACGGAAGATATTTTTGGTCGGAAAATTTTGAATGTTGTGTTGTCAGAAATACCAAAAAATATACAAAGAAATTACATTATTGTTAAGCCGTTTTACTGAAAATATGCATCACCCTTTGTAGCACATTATTGTATTCGAAGTTTCTGAGTTAAATTAAAGATAAATCAAGTTGGATTAATTATTAAAACCTAATCTCTGTATGATGTTATCTTAATTTCATGATTAAATCGCAAAATTCAAATCATATAAGGAAATGCAACTTTATTTTTGGATAAATGAATCACCCAAGTACAGTACAAATATTATTTTAACCCAAATATTGGCCAATGTAGGTGATTTTTAAAATGAAGCTAATTATTTGCAAAAAATGTTGCATAGATATGTATAAAATTATTTATTTTGAAGAAATTTAACTATATTTATTTGAAATTGCAATTACAAAAAACAAATTTCAAATATGATGCATTTTGGTGGAAAACAGTGCCATAAATGGTTAAATTCACATTTTCAAATTAGTTGAAACAATATTAAAGTATAAAGACTTCTTGATAAAATTAGATTTTTACACTAAAACAAATGAAAATATTGTACGATTTAAAAGCACTTCAAAATGCGTGTTCACTGTAATTTTGCTCATTCTAATATAAAATATTAATATACATTCAATTTTTCAGCAAAATAATATTTTTATGTCATTTTTGCAAAATTAATTCGCATCTTCGCCTTGCAGTTGCAATTATCAGCTTTACTGACAATTCGACTGTTAAAATATTTTCATAAAATAATTTAAACCAATAATATATATTTAGACTTTGCAAAAATGAATATTTCTAAATATTCTATCGAAGTAGAAGTAAGAGCGTACCACAATTTAATTTTTAAGGATATCTTTCTCGATAAGGGATATTTTAATTCAATAAAGAAACATTTCAATTTGTCTTTCAAAAATACATCAGAAAGAGAGCCAGAAGAGTAATTATTTTTGATGGTTATTTTTTCTTTTTGGGTCAAAATGTTAAAGGCCTTTTAATCCGCTTATATAAAACACTACGATTCAGAGCATTTCTCCGTGTTCTTTTTTCTGATTGGTAGAATCGTCAACGCAAGCGCAGCCAATGAGCTGATGTCGGAAGTCACTTCGGCCTTGACCTCCTCCGAGGCCGTTGGCAAGGTCATCAACGCCACCAGCGACATCCGACTGGTCTCCGGAGAGGAGCAAGGCTTCGATGCCTGGTTCACCACCAACTACCTCAGGGAGAACTTTGGAACGGTAGGTAGAAAGTTTTTTTTCTTAAAGACTTTCAATTGCGATGTTGACTGCATTCGGTGAGTAGTTTCTGCTGCACTAGCGCCTGCCACACGACCTTAGTGGCAACGATCACTCCAAATAAACGCATTCTCCTCGGTCTACCCCACAGAGATTTCCCAGGAGTTCCAAACTTACCTCAGCGATGCAAAATTCAGCAGCTCTTATCAGTGTCAAAACCACTCTTGATGTGGTTGAGAGCCGTGGACTTCAGATAAATGTCCCAGAGGTCCTAGACGTCTACATCAGGTCCGCAGATCGATTTCTGGCGTTGCACAGAACCTGAAAGACGCACTTTTGATAAAAACAAGTACATCGTGGGCTCCTCTCCCAAAATGTAAGCAATGCAAGAACGCACTCTATGGGAAGGGGGTGCGTGACACACCTTTGCTAAGTGGAGAATGCCACTCTAAACACCTACATAGAAACCGTTTCCGGTATGAATTCTCAAACAGAATTAAAACAAACACAATCGATTTCAAATTGGCCAAAAAACCAAGATTTTTACTGTTTCCTTGGTGGATTCAGAGGATCGTTTGAAAGTGCACCAACGCATTCTTCGTGAGTGGTGCGTTTGATATTCATGTGATGAAGAAGGCGTTATTACACCAATCATTCCATAAGTTCTGTCAGTGGCAAAATTTACAATCTTATTTTTGTCTTTATTTTTGAAATGTTCGCAGGTGCGAATCTGTGTTGTTGATTCTTTAGGCTAATCTGAACTTACGCCCTCTCTTCCTCTGTGTGTGCTGAGCTCTAGAAAGTAATCAATTTAAACGTGTTTTATTATAAAAATTGTTTTGGCTCCATGAAAGGAAATAACTCCGATGCTGAGGAATAAGCATCTTCTTGGATGCAGCTTGCGATGTTTTGATTCGGTTAAATATTTTTGATTTTGTTGAAGGAATTTGCCTACGCTAAGTGGTTTGAACTTTCCCAAAAGATGTAGGCCAGTTGGTTGGCTCACACAATCACACTTTATGAATTGCATCAAGATAATCAAGAAATCTGGGTAATTTGTATTTAGAATAACCTTTTTAGTTACTATATATTTGCTTTTTTGAAAAAAAATAAAACGAAATAGCTTTTTACTAGATTACTTTATTAAATCATCCTTTTTGGTCTCTACAAAATTGTCCCATATTTTTCTTTATAATTTTAATATGTGAAATTGTTTTGCACACTTATTTTTTTACTAAAAATCGTCCAAAAAATTTTTTTGATTCCCATTGATATATGGCATTTCATTAGTTTCAATTTTATGTGACCATAAAAATCAATTTTTCTACTACTTAATATTTAGAACACTAAATTATAATTATTTAAGTATATATTTTTAATTTTTAGAGCTGATTGGATAACAAATGGAAGATAAACCCTTCATGATTGACGTTTTTCGTCATTATAAAAAAATCTTAAAAAAGGAATTGCGGCATATTTTAATCAAAATTCGCTTTTTTCAACCTCTTAAATAAGGTAGGTTTGTCTGCAAGTAATAATAAATAAATAAATCTTTAAGGGACATTTAAATAATTATTATAATGAATAATACAATTATTTCCATTTTATCGGAACACACTGAAAATATATGCAGATGGACTGTACAATAATTTTTCGGTGATTATTAAAAAGATATGAATTTCATTTAGTTAGTGCTGTATTATCTTATTCATTTTTAACTAATAAAATATTATCAAAACTTAAATAATTATACCGAAACCCAATCGGCCGCCAGCCTTTTGTTCTTTCGTTTTCAAATTGCTGAAATCTCATGAGTTAACCGCTGCATTTCTAATTGTAAAATTAGAATTTATTCGCTTTCGAATTCGCGTTCTTCAATTCACTATTTAGCAATGTATTTTCAAGAGGAAATAAATGTATCAAATTTCTTTTATGTGTTTATTTTTTAACAAAAATGTTGACTTTTTTTCGCGCTTTCATAAAAGTGGATGTTTTTTCCCTCCCACTATTTAATATTACCTAATTTTTTCACCAATACAATTATGCAAATTATCGGCAATTTTTATCGGAGTTTTATAAATATTGTTTATTAACACATATGATTTTCGAATATCATTATGGCATGGCAGACAGTTAACTGGAAAATATTCAATGATGGTTACTAAAAACCAAGAAAATATAGCGCTTATTTAAAAAAACACTGTATATATATGATTTAGTAAATTTAAATGCCAAATCACTTTCGACTCCTTTTGAATGTAGTATCGTTTAATTTCACACAACCAACAGCAGTAAAATACAAAAAAATATTGTTTTACGATTTTTTGTTTAAATTGCTTGAAAAAGGTAAAGAGACTTGAAAAAAAGGAACATTCCCTAATTATTTTGGTCAACTAGTTTGCACTAACAAATGAAATTAGACTATAGTTTAATACTAAACTGAATTTCGAGGGTTAAAATAATTTTCTACTTTATTTAAATGAAATTTTTATTACCTGTTTTTGAGGGAAAATTCCATTTAGATCTTAATTTTTGCACCAATAGGAACGTGACTACGTTAATGAATGTTAACCAATGTTTTGCCATCAAAATTTGAATATGATTGAAGTAACCGCATTTGAAGAATTGAAAAATTCTTTAGATTTGCAAGCTGTTTTTAGTGGCTTTTGTTTAAAGAACAGAAATAAGCCATTTTTAACAACAGAAGATCAAACTGATTCATGACAATTCTAAGTCATGTTCTTGCTTACTGAAGCAGGTAAACAAATTTACAGTCTCAGAATTGATCAGTTTGTTTACATGATTAATTAATTTCACGTCAAGGGCCGATAAAATGAGTAGAAATTTATCGAGTATAAATAAGATATCGCAAAATGTCCAATTATATTAAATAAGCGTATAAAAAGATTTTTCCCTCTTGCGATATTTTCTAATTTTTGTATATATAAAGTTAATAGAAGTCGAAAATTCAAGTGTTATATAAAAGAAACGAGATGCGACGTTTAAAAGACTGTCTACGTCTATAGACTAGTACAATCAGGAATTTTAATTAATAAAGAGGCGATTATCCTAATGGTTGCTCACCAATAGCGCGAATTCAAAAATAGTTTATTCAAAAAATGAGTCAGCAGTGGTTCCCGAATTGTATCAAATTTGACAAACTAAAAATGTTAAATACTTTCATTTAAAGGGTAGCTTGAAAACTGTCAGAGTGCTAGTAGAAGAACAGTCAAAATAACCCAACAAACTCATCCCCATTTTATTCGCGTTTGCCACCGTGATAACTTCATTTCCGACAATCTGAAAAAACAAAAAGTACTCACTAGCAAAAATATTTTCTCCATTTCTTTAAAGATTTTCCTTTTCGAACTGATTTATGATGCAATGAACCCAATTCTTAGAATCAGAAAAATCGGTTTATTTGGATGATAAGAAATGTTCAATAATTGCAAGAAGAGAAATAGAAATCGCGGATAACTTGAGTTCATGGACAAGAACCACAGATTTCGCATCGACTTCCATCAGATGAGACTCACTGGGGTGAAAAATGGGAGCATTTTCTCCTAAAATTTATTCTTAAAAGCCAGGTTCAATTCGATTTTTTTAATGTTATGAATGAAGGGTATATTTAAGAGGACAAAATAAATTTACAGAGTTAAATATTTTCTTTCGGGTATTTACAATTTTATTTTTTATACACTGTTTTAAAAGACACTTGTTGAATGCATTTTTGTACAATTTTAGCCAATAGAAATGCGAATATTTCTATTGATGTTCACCAATGACCTGTCTTCAAAGCTGCCTATTCGAGTGACGTAAAATTTTAGAAGCAAATTTAGAAGTATCTCCAATCTTTTTGTCGAAATATTTAATCCATAAGTTTATTTTGAATTTTAGGCAAGCAATTAAAACAAGTGGTTGCCTGGTATCTATTACTTATTTAATTTCAAATTTGTTCACTCTTTAGGATTCCAACTGAACAACCAAATATTAGGGGATTCATTTAATTTTCCACAAAAATAATTAAAATAATTGGTGAATTTTCACACAATTGAAAATCAACAGCAAAATTAAAATCAAATTTTTTTAAATATTAACGGTGAAAGATTAAGGTTGAAGTTTTTAACTACTCTTTCTACCGAGTAGTGCGTCAGCAACAGAGGTTAAAAAATTAACGAAATATTCTCAATTCTTTGAGGCAAAGATTCATGCAAATTGTCAATTATTGGTTTTAAAGGTGTTTCAGCTCATTCTTTAATTAAAACACCCTCACGCAGTTCATCTAGAGACGATGGCGGAGGTTGAAATTCCACTTCTTATTTGAATCACTAAAATCGCATTTTCCACTGCCCAAGGAACAATACAACTCCGGAGGTTTTAATTACTTTATTTAAACACAATAAATAACAAAAATATTGAACGTAATGCATCACAAATCCACCAATTTTCACGAATCAGTGGTGATTCGTTTTAAATGTCAACGCATTTTTACATTTCCTCTTCCTCTATTTTTCAAATCATTTATTTTAACGAAAATTGTAGTCGCATTCTACCAAAAGACAGTGTAAACAACTTGAGATGCGTCTCGGAAGCAATTATAGGAGAAAAATGCACTTGTCATCCGTTAGAAAGACAAAAATTGGGTTTTTTATTACATATTCAAATCTCAATTGAAATAAGAGCTTTGAACAAACTAATGGCAAAACCAAACATTTAGCAATCTGAAATGAGCTCTCTCAGATTTCAAATCGACATGTCCGAAAAGGGTAGTTTCGGCATCACTAGCCCTCAAATTTTAGTTGAACAGGTGAATGGGTGCTTGTACATGTAAATTATACTTTTTGAAATTAAATAATTTTTAAGTAATCTTTTTATGACTGGAGATTGCATGCCTCATCCATTCTCTTGCAAGAATGATGCGAAGTTGTTTAAAATCGTGAAAAAGTGTGTGCTTGTGGTGTGAATTACTTCACATTGACTTCTAACTTGAATCTCCAAAATTCTAATATTCTGGAGGCCCCTATTTTAGCAATCGTGAAACAAAGCCACTTAAGAGCCCAGGTTTTCCAATTGCCGACAGCTCCTCCGTGGTGGAATCCGGCTCCAGTAGACAGCTCCTGACGAAGAGTTTTTGTGGAAACCGCTCATTTCACTTTAGACACAGATGAGCTACTGAAGTGGATTTAAGTAGTTGCGGTCAATCCTTGGGCCAGCTGCGATCCTTAGAATTCCCAATTCTGATTTTAGTCCGATTTAAGTGCCTAAAATGACTAAATAGTTTGTCCTTCAACAAAACAGAGAAGCTGCAACTGTGGAGGCAGCTTATTAGGGAGTTGGAGCACAACTGTATTCTGATTGGCTTACTGGGAAATGGATGAATTTGATTGGGTGTTGTAATATTTCTTCTTGCAGCGTTTCCATGTTGAATTTGAAGCAGAAGAAAATTTCGAACCAGTATTTCCACTGCTGTTTGCATGGATGCTGCAATGCTTTGTCTCCTAATTGGAAAATTTGCGTTCCACCGGTTTGACGAATTGCTTGCATCAGGCTGATTTGATTGGACGTTGCAATGCTGTAGCCTCTGATTGGTGGATTGGGTCTAAGCTAAGATTGTTTGTTGAGAATCGCAATCAGTGCAGTCCCATTGGCTTTTTAAGTTAAGCACTGTGATTTGTGATGTGAAAGGTGTTTTTCGCGAATTTTATTTTATAGATTGTAATAAAAAGCAGCCCCAAACTGTTGTTTATACAAAGTTATTATTGTCTCATCGATCTTGTCTTCTGGAGTACAAAATTGTGTAACAAACCATCGGTCCATCTTAATTTGTAGCGATTTAGCGCTGCGCTGCAATGGATACGCCTTTCAAGGACAGGTCACTAAGGACCACGGATTAATCACAAATCACTTAGTCATGATTTGTGTTCCGATCGCCAGAATGAGCATTCACAACTCCTTTCGGTGGCGCGACAAACAGCACCTTATCGATTAGTCACGCTCAAATGACTCAGAGGAGTTGATGAAGAATTATTGGCTAATCAAATAACGACTGTCGATAACTCACGCAATTCTAGCCAATCAGAAACAGAGCTCTTAATTATATGATAGTAATTAGCAAAATTGTTCAAAAATGAATTATTTTGACTGATTAGGATGATTAGAAATTAACAACTGCCGATTGGTAGTCGACAGTGACAAAAAGATAGCTTTTGGAGCTTTTATTAATTGGCTTGTGTTAAATAGCTTTTTTGTTAAAAATTTCACTGTTTTCTAGATCCTAATTTGATTCATAAAAGTTCATCTGGGTGAAGGTGACAGACTAAAGTTGAAGTAAATTTTTGGCCAGTGATTCATTCAAACAAATTCCCTAGTTACAATTTCCCAACTTGCTTTACTAAATAAAGAAAATTGAATTCCGTTCGCTTTTTAAAGACCGTGAAAGGAATATAAATAAATAAAGAATTTGTAACAAATATATCAATCAATCACTTAAACAAACGATTCTGATTTCCCGCAAAAGACAGGAAAATACACTTTGTTTGAAATGCTGAGTCATCACATATATATCTTTTGAATCTGCAAAAAATTATGAAAATAAATTTCCGGATTACCTTGAAATATGGTTTATTTGCTTTCCGTTATTATCTGCATAATATTTGCCTTTGTTTAAGTCGTTACTATGACGCCCAATAGAAAAAATGATTTCGCAGTTTATGATGGGAACTCGGAGCAGAGTTTGCTGCTCACTCTGCTTGTGTAGTCTCCTACAGTTTTCCTAGTAATCACCGCAATTTTAAGGCACTGGAAATTGGCATTATAATTAGACTATTCGCCTGAATCCAAGATACACGGAACTGCAATAGTCACATCGAATGATAGCTCTGCGGGTTTCCAGGGAAGATTGTAATCATTAAGGGATTGGAATGCTGAATTATGAAGAGATCGAGGGAGTAAACGCTCCCTCCTCGATTCCGAAGACATCAAGTCTATAGTATCTGAGAACCGCTGTATCCATATCTGGAGATTGTCCAAGGATGAATCAGAAATCGCGATCTGGTCAAACATTTCATCTCGAGTTCTCGTTTGCTTATTTAATGCGTTAGCTCTTCAATCTCACCTGCGTCGGAGGTGCTATGCTACGTAATGCGGTCTTATTAGTAAACGCCTCTTTAATGTAATTTTCTAAAGAAATAACAGCAAATGAATCATTTTTTTAATAAAAAATAAGCACTGGGATGTTTCCTGATACCTTTTGTAAATTCTAACATTTTTTGATTTAATTTATTCTATTTTAGTTGTAGAACGATTTTTTCGAGTTAAAATTATTTTTACGGAAAGGATTATTTTGTATAATTGTTACAAAATAGGAGTTTGCATTTCATAAACCGTTAATTAAGATTGAAAACTGTTAGATTAGAAGATAGAGATAAACAGGAATTTGAATAATATTTTATCTCAAAAAATTTTTGAAATATAAGACAGTTTCTTTTGATGTTTTATTCAATCGTTAATTTTTTATAAATTTTCTTGCAAATTTTATTTCTGTTTCGTTTTACAGAATCCGTCTATTTGCAGTTCTCAAATACATATTTAAAAATCGAAAATAAATAATCATAAAGGGCTCAAAAATAATGCAAATAAACAAATGCAGAATTTTTAGCTGAATTTCTGAGCGACCGTAACGAATATGTCCATCAATCATTTCAATCAAAACGATTTTGATTCATTTTAAAAGTCAGAAAGAATGGACATTCTTTGAAGTGCTTAGTCATCTAAAATGTCACCTGGCGAAGTCCCTGGTTGAGTAACTCTTGCTTCTTTCAAAGGAATTAGGAAGCCATTTAAATGTTCAACAAACAGTCGCTTATTAATCGGTGAATCTCCACCAGGGTACCGATAAATGCATATTTAATTAAAATGCGTCAGAATTTTCGTAATTAAAAGATATTTATTAAACAAATTTAGCTCCATTAAAGAGTTTTTGTAGAAACTGGGTTTTGTAGATGTTAATTATCTGCAGAAATTATTTTAAGGGCCGTGGTCTGACGATCCTAGTAAGCAGTGCCATAACTACCTTAAATATCTGCAAAAATTATTTACTTGATACATTTAATTACAGAAGCGCTAAATAGGACGAACTAAATGAACCAAGTTTTGGTAGTTTTTGATGTGTTTAAATACTAGATGCCAGAATATAAAGTGTTTCCGTTATTTTGCCTTTTTCAGTGTAATAATAAATTGTTTAGCAAAAATAAATAGGATATATTTTTAATTTTAATTTCCTTTTATTCTCTATTTAATTATTCTAAAAAGCTTTTTAAATTTGGGGCACATTGAGTCTTAAACTTCTTAAAAATTTAAAAAAACTTAACATTTTTTTGTAGATTAAAAGATAAATATATAATATTCTTTATAAACGATGTATTGGAGTGTTTTATATCGCCATCCTAAACTATAAACATCCTTAGAAAAGGAATTTTCCATCCAAAACTGTCCCTTATATTAAGAAAACGACATTTATTTTACATTTCTTAAATATTTTTAAAGCGTTTATTTGGTGTGAGAGGATGAAAATATTTATTTAATTTTCTTTCACAAATGGATTCTAGTCTCAGTAGTGGAAATTTCTTAAGCATTAGGAACCTCTTAGTATAATTTTAAATGAGAAATGAAGTTTAAATTTAAATTTTTGAACAAATTTTTAGAAAGAAACGTTTTTAAGAAATTAGCAAACATTTTTGTATCAATGAAAATGAAGATAAATTAAAATTTGCTACAGTGCTAATTTTTGGTTCCAGTCCATGACTTTTAACTGCATACTTAAATTTTAAATTAAATCACAAGAAAATTTTCCAACTTGGGATTGAATTTTTCTGCAAAATTTTACAGTTTTGATTTAATTTCTATTTATTTGTTCTCAGTAATAACTTGTTTAGATTTGCATATTCTGAGTGCTATTGAAATAGACATCACCTATTTCTCAAACAGGTTTAAATTCTCATCCATATTGTTAGTTTACGTTTTCTGCAAATTTTTAAAAATTCCTTTTGCTTAGAAAACCTGATTCCAGAAAACGTGATGTACACTTAAATTGTGTGTTTTTCGACAATTTTTGTTGAAATTTAACTAAATTATTTTCCACTTTCTACTTAAAAATGCAAAAATCCTTTATATTGGTAATCCTTTCAGCAGGAAAAATGTTTTCATTCCTAAATGTTGGCTAATGTTTCTTTAATCCTGCCGTCAAATGCCCATATAAATTTTTCGAAATTTCATGCCCTATTTGAGTAAATATTGCTCGTTACTTTTTTGTTGTGTTTTAAGAATCAGAATAATACAAGAACTTAACTCTTAAGATTATTTAGTTTTAAGAAAAATTCAAGTTTTGCACGTCTTAATGTTTATTAGCCTGAAACATAAATCTTTGTTATTAAAATAAAACTATATTTCGAAGTTTAAAAGTCCTATTCTAGATTGAATTAAATCCGATTTTTTCAGGATATCTCTTTAAGGGCATTTTTTACTTCTTTTAAAGTCACATTAATTTACAAACTTAAAATAACTTTTGGTATTCCTTTTAATTCCCTTTTATCAGTTGCTCCTAAAAATAATCGTTGACAAGAAGTTTTCATGCTTTTTATCCTAGAGTTCCTCTCAGTTTAAGAAAAAAAACGCTTTTTCCATTTGAATGACTGATCGTAAAGCGAGAAAATAATTAACGTATTGCTCAAACACAAATTTATAGCATAATAACAAGATTTACTATCCTTCCATTAAGTAAGAGATATCTATTGCAACGTTTGTTCGCCTGTTCGCACCAAACGGTGATGAGGAAGGTGAATTTCTACCTCCAGGAATGTAGTACTTTTTCCAAATTCAGTAGTCCCTAAAGCACTGCAACCAGATGAGGAGTCCGATGCAGGTGAGTGCGAATAAACTCGGCACTCCGACGCCCCAGGCCAGTCCGACCTTGTCCAGATAGAGCGACGGCGCTGTCGAGGGAATTCGAGCGCTGGCATCGAGAGCGTAGCCCGTCAACCACGTTTCCATGGTATCCTTGTCCTTGAAAAGGTCGATTATTAAAACAACTGTTTGGTTTATGTTTGGATAGTGGAAGTAGGATAATAGAATTTACTTAGATTTAAATATGAGCATTGGCTGTTTTAGCTTTTTTCTAAATAATTTCTTCTAATATACCTTAGCATCCAGTTAGTTGTATAGAATTTGCATTAGGTATTGAGAAAATCTTAAGGCCCCCGTAATTAAATGGATCTTTTAAATGCGATCAAAAGAATAAGTATTAGTGATGATATTAAGTAATGTTAAATTTTTATTATAACATAAGATGAGAATTAGGTTATTTAAAAAATTTTCAAAGCTGCAGCATTTTTAAAAATGAATTTACTTAACAGTTGTAATCTAAGGATGGAATAAATAGATACATTCCATTCTTATTTACAATATTAAAATGAATTTAACAATTTATCAGTTTCCTTGCAGAAATAATTGAGAATTTTAAACTCTGAATTTTGAAATATTTATTGAAATAAAAAATAGTGTGATAGAGTTTCGCTGGAAAAATATTATCAAAATTTTAGTTACAATTTATTTATTACTGTACTTTTAATTACCTTATTTATTTATTTTTTACTGTACTTATTTTTTAAACTAAATTTTCATAAACTCGAGATTATTGATGAAATAATCGTTTTCATTAACAAATATTTTAGCTTTATTACAAATCTAGCAATTTTTGTGCTTTAGAAAGAGTAAAAATGCTTTTCAAGACGTGCGTAAAAAACAAAATACTTTAAAACTTGCAAGGAAATTATGAGAAAAGTGGGAGAATTCAGGAAACAATTATTCTTAAAGCATTTTAAAAAAATATTACGAGTTTGAAATTATGATTTTTGAAATGTATTTTTCAGGCCCAAGCCATACAAATTACTTTACAATTTTTCTAAATAATTGGGCATTTTATGGAAAAAAGTAAATAAATTTTAATGGCAATTTTTTCAGAAAAAATTAAAAAATTCAACCAAGGAGATTATCAAAAACGTGTAAGAATCTAAAGTTTTTCGAATAAAAAACAACATCTTAAAATATATCTTCTAAAAGGTTGTTAATATATAATGTGTCAAATGCTACATTTTGACAAATAATAAATAATTTCTTGCTTTTAAGTATTGGTAGTCGTGTAAAATTCAAAAAAGTAATGAGAAAGTCAAGATTCGGTTTACAGATCAAATACAACTGGTACAAATAAATCTTACAATAAGGCATATATCAAACATATATTTTATTATTTTTTATGACACAAAAGTAAAACTTTAATTATCGTATCCAGTAGGAAATTCCTCATCTTTCTGGACTGCCTCTGATGGTGAACAATGAACACTTAACGGATGTCTATCTAAATGGGTGTCGACTTGTTTCTGATTGGTCATTTGCGTGAAGATGCCTGACATCTATAAGTTATTGTACTTTTCCAAAATCGTGTGCAAAAACAAACATAAAAACAAAAATTTTTGTAAAATTACTTTAGTAGAAATAGGCTAAAAACGACTGTATGCTGCTTTAAAGATTGAAAAATAAAATAAAAATGCATCCTTTACAAATTTTAACACTTCTTTCTGTAAAAATGCAGTTTTTAAACTTACATTTCCATTGAAAGTTAATTTTGCCCAATCCGCGTCTGTTTTGAAGCCCAAAGCATCCAAAATCTTAATCACCATTAATCCCTGGAAACACTTGTCAGTGATTTTTCGACGTTGGTCTTCAAAATTCTGTAAAATGGGAAATAATAATAACAACAATCTTTAATTGTTTAAAACAGAGAAAAACTAACGTGGTTCCAAGGAATGCGGCAAAAACGATCAACGGTGTTGTTGAAAACGGTCCTTCCGATTTGAATCGATGGGTCATTGTTCGTGAAAAAACTGACGATTTCCCAAAATTTGTCGATCGCCTGAAAAAACATGAAATTTAATATATTTTATAACAATTTTTAATTTTTAACAGTTATATTATGTGACATTTAAATATTTTTGCCATGCATTACGCGATCGAAATTTTTTCCATATCAACATTCTTGCTTAATAAATTAAATTACGTTCTTAAAAAGCATGGCTATTAAAAAATAATTTAAAATAGTTAATTTTTTCAATTTTTCATAATAAAAGAATTTTGTAGTATATGATACACTGTTCAAATCGATATTTATTCTGAAATCGAAAAAAAATATTAACACAGTTGACTTATTAACTTTTCAGATGTATCCTTACAGATGCAACTAATTTTTTTGGATTTTTTTTTCAGAAATAGCTTAATAAATTTTTAAGTAACAGAAAGTAAAAATCTCATATGGATTGAAATGAATACAACGTTTACTGCATCTTTCAACTTATCACTCAAGCTTTTGGTTAAAATGCCTACCATTATATTTTAAATCTCAAATATATATGACTTCGCTAAACCTTGTTTAATAACTTAAATTACGCTTTTAAAAAAGCATAAAATAATTAAAACATTTTAAATAGTTTTTTATTTTTCATAATTAAAAATAATATGTGGTATATGATACATCGTTCGAAGTGATATTTATTTTGAAATCGTAAAAAAATAACAAAGGTGACTTATTAACTTTTTACAGATACTTACCCATTTATTAACTTTTTACAGATGCAAATATTTTTTGGAGTAACAAAAAGTAAAAATCTCATTTGGGTTGAAACGAATATAAGGTTTACTGCACCATTCAATGTCTACCAAAACATTTTAAATCTCAGATAAATTAAAATTTAATATAAAGTAGGAATTAAGCAAGAACGTACCGAGAATTCACCTCGCAACGTGGGATGTTTTGTGAACTCATCTTGTTTGTGGTCGAAAATTGCACTAATCTTGCTCGAACATGCCTTGTAACTATAGTTTCCAGTGAATTGAATCTTCAGTGGTGCATTCTAGAAAAAGGGTAATTATTAATTTTAAACTTATTCGAGATAAAACTTACTTGTGGCCTCTCCAACGACGGTCCCATGAGATCGTGCCCAACAGATTTGATGCACGGCCGCTGAAATACTTCATCAGTAGCAACTTCGAATGTGTTATTGACTAAGTGACATGGACTCATTATGGGTTGCTGAAATGATAAAGTAGTATTTGTGGACAAAATTATTATGAAAGCTTTAAATAAATAATAAATGACAAAAAGTACTCATTATCTTAGCTTTTATAGCAATTTTTTAATAATATAAAGGTTATAGGTTATCAGGTGTATATAGAATTTTATTTTATTAATTTTTATAAATTTAATTGATAAAAATATTCTACTCACTACTGTAAATTTTCACTGGCAGAAAAATTTTTTTTACTTTTTTAAAATTAGCTACTTTATTTTGTCACACATTTTTCGTCTTAGATTAATCGACGGCAAATCAAAAGCCGATTTTTCCGAAAAAAATATTATTTTTTAAATGAAAAGTATTTTTTGACATAAATTATTATAATATTTCCGTTAGTCTTTTTTTGTCAAAGAGGCAATTTTCCTAAGCTATTGACTGGTTCCTTGATAAAATGATAAATACGAACTTTAAGCTTGTTCAAGAATTATTTTTTAATTAATTTCTTTTTCGCATTTGATCTTTCACCATTTTTCGGGAATAAAAATTAAAAAACACGAATATTTATATAAAATTTCAAACAAATATCCTCCTTTGATTAACAAATTTCAAAAAAGAGTTTTAGTATGCCTTTAAATCAGTAGCTGCTAACGCCAACGCAGCGAGGTATCTCAACCTGATGGTGGAAGAGCCAAAGCACAGAAAACTCCGACTAAAGAGGCTGTATTCAGCGTTGAAACCTCTCTTGTTTGTGAGACCTGGACTGGCTTCACACGCGTTACCAGGAATGAAGGTTAACTGAGTGCTGGCTTCGTCCATATTAACCGACCCAGTCATCGCATCTGGACTCGAAGTCTGCTGGTCATCGTGCTGGGGAAAAAAGAAAAGCAAAAAATGATTTTTAAAGAAATTACATCAACTTAGCGTAAGATTTCACGTAATTTTTTAATGGAAAGGTGATTACTCCGAACCTTTTATTTTGGTTGTCATTTTTTAGGTCAAGGTCAATTTTTTAATTGGCATTTGTCATTTGACATTTGAAAATACTGTCTAAAGGTTCCATTTGGTCATGGCATTTGCACAATCTTTTATATGGAAATTCGTATTTTCGAATAAGAGTTTTTGTTTTCTGCTGTCACCTGGTAAATTCAGTGACCGAAAAAAACCAAATTATTAACCATTTTTTACATGTTTATAGCAGGCAAATCGAAATTAGTTGAAATTAGCCGAAAAAACAAATCTTCGTTTTTTGGGAGATCAAATGTCTTAAATAAGGGTTGATTGCCTTTTTTGAATTACTTATTTGACAATATTTCGTGACTTTTGAACGCGAAATGTTAATTAAATATTTGTTTTTGTCCATCACATCAAATATATAAAATTCTAATTTTTTCTGGATAAATCTTCGTTTTGAAAACTGAATTTAATCTAAATAAATATTTATTTTTTACGTTCAATTGGCCATTCAGTTGTTTTAAACAAATGTCGACATTGTGTCTTTTTAAATTAAAACTATTAGGCTAATTTTCGAAATCGCGTAGAGATACTTGTTTAATTTTTCCATAATTTTAAATATTGTGTGCTTGCGAAATTCGGCATTACCAATCTTTTTTAAATTTCAGATACTTGAAACAGAGTAAATAGTAACAATTTTCTGATTTTCTATTTTAAATTTATTCAAAAATGAAAAAGAGGTAATTTTAAAGGAAATAGAGCGTTTTTCTTTTGATAGTTGAAAAAATATTGGCAATTCTGGATCATCAAAAATTCTGGGAGCAGACGTCTAATTTCCATTTCCATCACTAGGAGCCGATGCTTCGAGTAATTTTTCAATTTCTCTGACTTGAAATGCTGATGCAACGCAAAATTCTAGGAGAAGTTAAAATGTCGCAGTTCAATTCGGTGATTCACAGAGTGGATCCGAAATTGACAGTTTGAAAGTGTTTTGAAACATGTTTACGACACAAAAAGCACGTCATTAACAGTCGTCTTATATGTTTTGTCATCAAACTAATAGAGAGAGTTCCATCTATAAAAAGCGATTATTTAGCATAACACATTGCTGAAAAAGGTAAGATTAGTTAGCAGATTATTTAACAATTTGGTTTGCCAAAACACGATAAATTTTGCTTAAAAATCTGTTTCCGATTACCTTAAAAAAATACGGTTTATATAGGCAAAAATCTCAATTTAAAAATATATTCTGGACATTTTCCGAAGCTTGTTAATTTAACAAAAAATCCAAACACGAAGCTTGTCACAGTTTATTAATTTCAAAATATTCTATCAAAAAAATGCTTCGAATTAAAAGCTGAAATTAATCGAAAAAATTTAGAAAAAGGTCATTGCAGAAGCAATTTTAAATTCATTAGTATAAAACCCAAATTTTTTCTATTTTGATATATATGTCATTAAATGCATAAATCACTATTTAAAATTCAGTTTTTATAATGTATAGTGAATTTTAGTAAAGTAAATGCCTCAATTAAATAAATATTGTTTTTATTTTTAAAAAAGAAGAAGCAAAATGAAAAATATTAGTGTTTAAACCACCCATTTATTCTAATAAATAAGTTAAGATTATCCTTCACGTAACTAATGATTCCCTTTTTATAAATTGATTATTTAAAACTCGTATTTTGATTACAAAGTGCCGCAGTACCGTTTTTAAATTCTTTTAAAATGACTAAATACGTCAATTCTAGAGGGATTGTCTTCAATTTTTTAACACATCAGCTCTAGAAATTAAAAAATACACCCAAAAGATTATAATTTAGTTTTCCAAAAATTGAGTCCTAGAAAAATTGATTTTTGACGGTCATATAAAATTTTAAAAATGATCTAGGCCAAAAAACTCATATTTCGTCATGTATCAAACGCCATATATTATTGAAAATCGAAAAAAATGACAAAATCATCAAGAAAATAGTCAAATTTTTAAAACATTTTTTAATAAAAATCAATTTGTAAAATAATTTCACATTTTTTAAGGCATAAAGAAAAATATGATAAATTTTTTCAGAGACAAAGTAAGTGATTTAAAAAGTTACCTTGTAAAAGTTATTTTAAGATTAAATTACCCAGATTTCTTGATTATCTTGATGCAAGTCATAAAGTGTGATTGTGTGAGCCAACCAACTGGCCTACATCTTTTGGGAAAGTTCAAACCACTTAGCGTAGGCAAATTCCTTCAACAAAATCAAAAATATTTAACCGAATCAAAACATCGCAGGCTGCATCCAAGAGGATGCTTATTCCTCAGCATCGGAGTTATTTCCTTTCATGGAGCCAAAACAATTTTTATAATAAAACACGTTTAAATTGATTACTTTCTAGAGCTCAGCACACACAGAGGAAGAGAGGGCGTAAGTTCAAATTAGCCTAAAGAATCAACAACACAGATTCGCACCTGCGAACATTTCAAAAATAAAGACAAAAATAAGATTGTAAATTTTGTCACTGACAGAACTTATGGAATGATTGGTGCAATAACGCCTTCTTCACCACATGAATATCAAACGCACCACTCACGAAGAATGCGTTGGTGCAGTTTCAAATGATCCTCTGAATCCACCAAGGAAACAGTAAAAATCTTGGTTTTTTGGCCGATTTGAAATTGATTGTGTTTGTTTTAATTCTGTCCGAGAATTCCTACCGCAAACTGCTTCTATGTAGGTGTTTAGAGTGGCATTCTCCACTTAGCAAAGGTGTGTAGATCGTTCAGCATCACACCACCACCTGAATTCACCCATTATTGGGGAGCACTTTGTTCCGAAATACCACAAAGAACAGTGTCACGCACCCCCTTCCCATAGAGTGCGTTCTTGCATTGCTTACATTTTGGGAGAGGAGCCCACGATGTACTTGTTTTTATCAAAAGTGCGTCCTTCAGGTTCTGTGCAACGCCAGAAATCGATCTGCGGACCTGATGTAGACGTCTAGGACCGCTGGGACATTTATCTGAAGTCGACGGCTCTCAACCACATCAAGAGTGGAGGTAACACTGATAAGAGCTGTTGAATTTTGCATCACTGGGGTAATTTTGGAACTCCTGGGAAATCTCTGGGGTAGACCGAGGAGAATGCGTTTATTTCGCGTGATCGTTCCCACTTAGGTCGTGTGACAGGCGATAGTGCAGCAGAAACTACTCACCGAATGCAGTCAACATCGTAGTTGGAAGTCTTTAAGAAAAAAAACTTTCTACCTACCATTCCAAAGTTCTCCCTGAGGTAGTTGGTGGTGAACCAGGCATCGAAGCCTTGCTCCTCTCCGGAGACCAGTCGGATGTCGCTGGTGGCGTTGATGACCTTGCCAACGGCTTCGGAGGAGGTCAAGGCCGAGGTGACTTCCGACATCAGCTCATTGGCTGCGCTTGCGTTGACGATTCTACCAATCAGAAAAAAGAACACGGAGAAATGCTGTGAATCGTAGTGTTTTATATAAGCGGATTAAAAGGCCTTTAACATTTTGACCCAAAAAGAAAAAATAACCATCAAAAATAATTACTCTTCTGGCTCTCTTTCTGATGTATTTTTGAAAGACAAATTGAAATGTTTCTTTATTGAATTAAAATATTCCTTATCGAGAAAGATATCCTTAAAAATTAAATTGTGGTACGCTCTTACTTCTACTTCGATAGAATATTTAGAAATATTCATTTTTGCAAAGTCTAAATATATATTATTGGTTTAAATTATTTTATGAAAATATTTTAACAGTCGAATTGTCAGTAGAGCTGATAATTGCAATTGCATGGCGAAGATGCGAATTAATTTTGCAAAAATGACATAAAAATATTATTTTGCTGAAAAATTGAATGTATATTAATATTTTATATTAGAATGAGCAAAATTACAGTGAACACGCATTTTGAAGTGCTTTTAAATCGTACAATATTTTCATTTGTTTCAGCATAAAAATCTAATTTCATCAAGAAGTCTTTATACTTTAATATAGTTTCAACTAATTTGAAATGTGAATTTAACTATTTATGGCACTGTTTTCCACCAAAATGCATCATATTTGAAATTTGTTTTTTTGTAATTGCAATTTCAAATAAATATAATTAGATTTCTTTAAAATAGATAGATTTTTTACATAAATATGCAACATTTTTGCAATTAATTAGCTTCTTTTTATAAATCACCTACAGTGGCAAATATTTGGGTTAAAATAATATTTGTGCTGTAGGTAGAAATACTTGGGTGACTCATTTATCCAAAAATAAAGCTACATTTCTTTGGATGATTTAAATTTTGAGATTTAATCTTGAAGTTAGTATGACATCATACAAAGATGGTTTTTAGTAATTAATCCAACTTGATTTATCTTTTATTTAACTCAAAAAGTTCAAAAAAATAATAAGGTGTTACAAAGGGTGATGCATATTTTCAGTAAAACGGCTTAACAATAATGTAATTTTTTTGTATATTTTTTGGTATTTGTGACAACGAAACATTCTAAAATTTGCCGACCAAAGGAATCTTTCGTTTTTTGGGAAATACTGAGTTGAATCCGCCTTCTCTCGTATAAATCGGTGACTGGCAACCAAGGTCGAATAAAAACACGTTTTGCAAAATGCCCATCACTTTAGTAAAACAAGTTAATGCAGGATAATGAGCAATTTCTCGTTCACTACGAGGATGCATTATTTGCGATTTTTCTTCTACTAAAAGTAGAAAGATATTCGTGGTGCTCTTTTCCTGGAAAATGGTTTTGGGATTTGCAAAGAGAAATTGTTAACTTTTATAAAAAATAAATTAGCTTGGAAAATAAAATTAGAAATTTTTCGTTAAATGAAATATAAGAGTTTTACGAGGAATAGATTCCGAGTCAAATATCCTTTAAGGATCCCGAAATCCAATAGTGTAGGATTTATGAAAATTGTAAACATATTTATGTAAGAAATGTTGATTTTTTCGATTTAAAATCAGCTCGAGATAAATAAATTAAACCTAACTCGTTCATACTTTGTAGCAAAATTAAAAAAATTTGTGTAAAAGCATTCCTTACCACTAACTCTCAGAAATATTACCGAAAACATTATTTAAAGAAATTTAACAGATTTTACCCACAAACTCAAAAAATTCGACTTTTTATATATGTGAATGAATAAATAATTGAAAGAACCAGTTAATTCATGGAAAGTCAATCTTTCAGAAACAGTGGGGAAATACCGACGTTATTTATAAAAAAATCAGTTATATCTAGAATGGAGAAGAGGAAAAAATATAGAAGGTTGAAATGTTAAAAACTACCAAAACGGGACATTTTTTAAATATGCCGTTTAATGCTTTTATTTTCTTAAAAAAAGTATTTAAAAAAGTATTTTTGAAGGATATTTAAACAAATTGTTTTTGGTGCTCGTACGGCAGGTAAAATATCATGTATAATAATATAATATATAATGTATTATATATTAATATCATATAATATAATAATATAGTATAATGTACAATACCATGTATAATAAATATCATTCAATTTATCATTTGATTTGAGAATTGTAAATTTACAATTGTGAATTTGTAAATTTTGAAACAAAAATAGAAATAAAACTATAAGGAGCGATAAAATCTATAAGAAATTTTATTAAACATCAAAAGTAAATGTTTTACAATCCAAAAAGTTGTTTAAGATAATATAATATTCAAATTCCTTTTTATCTTTATCTTCTAATCTAACAGTTTCCAATCTTAATTAACGGTGTATGAAGTGCAAACTCATTTTTTGTAGCAATTATACAAAATATTCCTTTCCATAAAAAAGGATTTTAACTTGAAAAAATCGTTTTAAAATTAAAATAGACTGAATTAAATCAAAAAAGGTAGGAATTTACAAAAAATAGGCAAATACTGGAGGAGAATTGGAGGTTAACATGGATTAAGACGTTACAATAGGGCTTAAAATTGACATTTCACTAAAAGATATCAGGAAACATCCAAGCGCTTATTTGTCATTTAAAAAAATAAATTACTTACTGTAGTTCAAGGTAATCAGGAAATTTATTTTCAGAATTTTTTGTATATTCAACAGTGAAATATGTGATGACTCAGCATTTGAAATAAAGCTTATGTTCCTGTCTTTTCTAGGAAATCGGAATCGTTTGTTTTAGTGATTGATGGACATATTTGTTACAAGCTCTTTATTTATTTGTATTCCTTTCACGGTCTTTAAAAAGTGAACAAATTTCAAATTTCGGTTGTTAAATTAAGCTAGTTGGGAAATCCTTTTCTGTTATTGGCTGGAAATTGTAACTAGGGCACTTGTTTAAATGAATAACTGGCCTAAAAATATACCTCGATTTTATTCTGTCACCTTCACCTAAATGAACTTTTATGAATCAAATTTGGATCTAAAAGGCAATGAAATTTACAACAAAAACTATTTAAAAGGAGCCAACCAATAATAAAACCTCAAAAGCCATCTTTTCCACCAAATACTACAAATTCTTTATGACTTTACGACATCAAAAGAGTTTCTTAAGTATCAGTTTGGATCAAATTTTACAAAACATACCTTTAAATAAACAAATATCTATTTATTAACTTAGCTCTTCACTCCGATGTATATAATTTGTTTCGATGATATTTATAACAAATCTTCGAATATTATGTTCTAGAAGATTTAAAACTTGAGAAAGCTTCCATTATTAACTATTTTTTCAGATCGTTTCGAGTCGAGAAAAAATGACTAACGCTTAAAAATCGATTAGAAAATCTTTCCTGGTCTTCTGCAGATTTTTTTCAGATGGGATAATATTGAAATTTCAGTTTTTTATATCATAAAACTGAGGAAATCTAACTTGTAAACTTGCTCAACAGAGTAGCTAAGTGAAAATTTGTTTATTAGAAAGCATTTCATTTAGAAAGCATTTCTGAAAGCTAAAAAGTTGGAATACTCATCAATCACCTTATTTTGAATCAAAAAACTAAGAAAAAGTTTGAATTCGGGGATTGATGGACATAATCTTTAAGCTCTTTACAGAATTCTATTTCAGCAACTTGTTCTAAATATTACTTAGATAAAAAATACGTTTATTTAAAGATTTATACAAATCTAGGTGGCTTAATAAGTCACTTAATAAGCTCAATAAGAACTTACTCTAGCAGTTTCATACCACTAACCGCACCCAGCACAAGTTTGACATCCAACCGAAAAGCTTGTGGGATGTGAGAGCGAACCGCGCGAATTGTTCGGTTCAAAATAATTTGTGCGCCAAGTTTTGGGTACCTTCTATAAGAAGCGAGACCAGGACCTGTATGATAAGTTCGATAAATTCACAAAACTTGCTGAATTCGTCGAAGTGAAAGGGCTGGAGCCAAGCGTTGTGCCGCCAGTGAAAATCACGAAACCGGTAGACGGCAATTCTTGTGGACTCGACTCCACAGCCAATTCCCACCAGATGCTGAATGTTTGGAAGTTGTAAAATGGAAATGCCCTTACCACAAATGGAGGGTGTATGACGACGATGTAGAGCGTGAGGATGATAGAAACGAGAAGAACTGAGATTATCGCCAGCGTAATAGGAAGAAATAAGATCCATTTTGAGCGTTCGGTTAGAAGATTTAATTTAGCTGCTAAGATTAAAATGGATTTTACGAGGAAATTCACGAATCTTAAGTGCTCTAGGTGAAATTTGCTTTCATTAATATATAAATAACACGCTTATTAACAAAATATACATTAACAATAGTATCAAGCATTCCTTATTTTAAATCACAATCGTATAAGAGGAGTAAACCATGATATATTTACTATTACGAATCTTACCCATAGTTTGGTTTAAGGTTGTGCTAGTGACCTTCAAGGACAAATTAAGTGCAACAAACAAACTTAATTTCTATTGAAGAAGTTATTTCATGGAACACGTCTTAAATTTTACCTTAAAATCGTAATTTAAATATAATTTTTTATTATTAAAGCTTTTTTGATCTTTAAGGGTAAATATGTTTAACATAATGGAATGTTTTGATGTTAAAGTGCCCATGCACAAAAATAATGTTTCCGTTAAAACTTCTAATTTTATTTATATTTAGAACGCTTTGCTTAAGGCTGTGAATATTTCTTTTTTAATTTATTGGTCAGTCGTATTTTGGTCCACCACATGATAATGCTCTTTTGTAGGCTGTAATGCTCGCTGCTAATGTTCACTTTGGAGCTTTTAACCAAATGCATCATTAAAACAGCAGCTGTGAAGTGGTGACTACCTTTAGTGAAGCCGTTTCACAATTATAGCGTGATTTCATTTTCTATTAAAGAAGAAGTGCACCTAAGATGTCACCTTTCGTAGTCACTAGATCTATTTGCGGTGGTAGTAGGGAAGCAGATCGACCGGTGTCTCTTGGAAAGTTGTCTTTGTTGTTGGTTGGCCTAATCGAGATCTTCTAGCTTTGAAATACTGTTTATAGCACTGGAATGAGAATTTACTTGTTCCTGCTTTTGACTGGCTAAAGTCGTTAAGGGAATCAAGAAGAGTTATTTGATCGGTCACCATCTGGGCATTCATTCCTTGAGAATGCTTTAGCTTAGTGAAAACTTGAAGGCGTCATTAGGAAAAATAAATGACACTTATTAATTTCCGATGAACCTAATCAGATGAAGGTGGAAACTTGCAATACGAGAAATAACCAGCACGTGATGGATGGCGTGATGTTTGCGCGCCATCAAATGGAGTTGTGAATGCTTATTCTGGCAACAGAACACAAATCATGACTAAGTGATTTGTGATTAATCTGTGGTCCTTAGTGACCTGTCCTTGAAAGGCGTATCCATAGCAGCGCAGCGCAAAATCGCTAATACAAAGATGTACCAGAAGATAAGATCGATGAGGCAATAAAACTTTATAAAACAACAGTTTGGGGCTGCTTTTTATTAAATCTGTAAAATAAAATTCTTGAAAAACACCTTCCACATCACAAAATCACAGTGCTTACCTTACAAAGCTAATGGGACTGCATTAATTACAATTCTCATCAAATAATCTCAGCTTAGACCCAATCAACCAACCAGAAGCTGAAGCATTGCAACGTCCAATCAAATCAGTCTGGTGCAAATAATTCGTCATACCGGTGGAACGCAAATTTCCCAATTAGGAGACAAAGCATTGCAGCATCCATCGAATAGCAGTGGAAACACTGGTTCGAAATTTTCCTCTGCATCTAATTCAACATCGAAAAGCTGCAAGAAGAAATATTACATCATCCAATCAAATTCATCCATTTCCCAGTAAGCCAATCAGAATACAGTTGTGCTCCAACTCACTAATTAGCTGCCTCCACAGTTGCAGCTTCTCTGTTTTATTAAAGGACAAACATTTAGTCATTTGGGCACGTAAATCGGACTAAAATTAGAATTGGGAATTCTAAGGATTTCGGCTGGCCCAAGGATTGACCGCAACTACTTAAATCCATTTCAGTAGCTCATCTGTGTCTAAAGTGAAATGAGCGGTTTCCACAAAACTCTTCGTCAGGAGCTGTCTACTGGAGCCGGATTCCACCACGGAGGAGCTGTCGGCAATTGGCAAACCTGGGCTCTTCAAGGGTACTGTTTCACGATTGCTAAAATAGAGGCCTCCAGAATTATGCAGAATTTTGGAGATTCAAGTTAGAAGTCAGTGTGAAGTAATTCACACCACAAGCACACACTTTTCACGATTTTAAACCACTTCGCATCATTCTTGCAAGAGAATGGATGAGACATGCAACCTCCAGTCATAAAACATATTTCTTGAAAATTATTTAATTTCAAAAAGTATAATTTACATGTACAAGCCCTTATTTCAATTGAACTTTGAATATGTAATAAAAAACCCAATTTTTTTCTCTCTAACGGATGACAAGTGGGTTTTTCTCCTATAATTGCTTTCGAGACGCATCTCAAGTTGTTTACACTGTCTTTTGGTAGAATACGACTACAATTTTCGTTAAAATAAATGATTTGAAAAATAGAGGAAATTCAAAATTGCGTTGACATTTGAAACGAATCACCACTGATTCGAGAAAATTGTTGAAATTGTGATGCATTTCGTTCATTATTTTCGCTATTTATTGTGTTTAAATAACGTAATTAAAACCTCCGGAGTTGTATTGTTCCTTGGGCAGTGGAAAATGCGATTTTAGTGATTCAAATAAGAAGTGGAATTTCAACCTCCGCCATCGTCTCTAGATGAACTGCGTGAGGGTGTTTTAATTAAAGAATGAGCTAAAATACCTTTAAAACCAATAATTGACAATTTGCATGAATCTTTGCCTCAAAGAATTGAAAATAAAAGTACATATTTCGTTAATTTTTTAACCTTAGTTGCTGACGCACTACTTGGTAGAAAGAGTAGTTTAAAACTTCAACCTTAATCTTTCATCTTTAATATTGAAAAAAAAATTGATTTTAATTTTGCTGTTGATTTTCAGCTGTGTTGAAATTCACCAATTATTTTAATTATTTTTGTGGAAAATTAAATGAATCCTCTAATATTTGGTTGTTCAGTTGGAATCCTAAAGAGTGAACAAATTTGAAATTAAATAAGTAATAGATACCAGGCAACCACTTGTTTTAATTGCTTGCCTAAAATTCAAAATAAACTTATGGATTAAATATTTCGACAAAAAGATTGGAGATACTTCTAAATTTGCTTCTAAAATTTTACGTCACTCGAATAGGCAGCTTTGAAGACAGGTCATTGGTGAACATCAATAGAAATATCTGCATTTCTATTGGCTAAAATTGTGCAAGAATTCATTTAACAAGTTTCTTTTAAAATAGTTAATAAAAAAAATAAAATTTCAAATACCCGAAAGAAAATATTTAACTCTGTAAATTTAGTTTGTCCTCTTAATTATACTCCTCACTCATAACATTTAAAAAATCGAATTGAAACTGGCTTTTAAGAATAATTTGTAGGGGAAAATGCCCCCATTTTTCACCCCAGTGAGTCTCATCTGATCCGAGTCGATGCAAGATCTGTGGTTCCTGTCGATGAACTCAAGTTATCCGCGATTTCTATTTCTCTTCTTGCAATTATTGAACATTTTTTATCATCCAAATAAACCAATTTTTCTGAGCCCAAGAATTCGTTTCATTACTGGAAGAAGCGAGAAATAAGCCCCAAATTTCCTACTGAAAACAAACCTGGCGCCTTCTCAAAAGCTCGTTTTTGATTGGTCTCGGGAAACAAGTTTTGAAACACGCCCAAAATGACCTTGAAGACGATTTTGAACTCTTGATCAATGGTTAAACTGCAGTGATATTTTTATTCAACTTGTATCACAAATCAGTTCGTATAGGAAAATCTTTTAAGAAATGGAGAAAATATTTTTTCCAGGGATTACTTTTTGTTGTTTCAGTTTGACAGAAATGAAGTTATCACGGTGGCAAACGCGAATAAAATGGAGATGAGTTTGTTGGGTTATTTCGACAGTTTCCTATTACCGCTCTAACAGTTTTCAAGCTAGCTTTTAAACAAATAACCAACAAAACAACTTGTGAATCTAAAAAGTTTCTTTCAATTCTCCAAATTCGGTTACTTCAATCACATTCACATTTTGACGACAAAACATTAGTTAACATTCATCAACGTAGTCACGTTCCCATTAGTGCAATAATTAAAATCTAAATGGGATTTTCCCTCAAAAACAGGTAATAAAATTTTATTTAAATGAAGTAAAAACCTATTTTAACTCTCGAAACTCAGTTTGGTTTTGAACTATAATCTAATTGCATTTGTTTATAATAGGCAATAAGTGCAAACTAGTTAAGCAAAATAATCCAGGAATGCTCCTATTTTTCACGTCTCTCCACACTTTTTCAAATAATATAAACAAAAAATTGTAAAACAATAATTTGTTTTCGTATTTGACTGCTGTTGGTTGTGTGAAAGTAAACAAGACTACATTCAAGAGGAGTTGAAAGTGATTTAGCATTTTAAATAAATCGATTGATGCTGCGTGAATTTAAAAGCACGTTATTTTTAAGCCCAGCATTTTAGTAGTTAATTTGTTTCTACTGATACTTAATACAAGTACAGAATTTGCCTGGTTCAATACAAACTAGGTGATTAACTTTGATTGTCTGAAAGTAAATGCAATATCCAATTCCTGTTAGCGAAATTGTTGCTTCTCCACAAAACTCGTAAATTTCATTTTGTCACTTGAAAATTCGCAACTGATTTATCATTTATATAAACAGATGGCCTCTTATGCTTAGCGTTTGTTTTATCCCTATAAAAAGCAAGAATAAAGTCACTAATCTTCTACAAAAGATCCCAGTTTGATCGAGGAGTCTATGTTGTTGTTTAAATGAGCCGTATTTTCGTACAGAGAAACCCTGTAACTTTGTTTGAATACATGCACAGCATTAATGCGTTCGTCGACACCTTTTCAATGCGCCATGATAAGACGTCAATCGAGAGTACTTTAGCTTGGCCTAATTGCGTGCAATCAGCCCCTATTATTGTCTCCGTGGCTCCCAGACTATGACAGGCAGGCAGAGCGCCTTAACTGCATTAAAACAAACAGCAAGTCACCACCAGAAACCTTCGAAAATCAGTCAGGCAACAGCTGTGAAGCGGTAGTTTTAGTCATTACAGAGAACACGCCACTGAGTACCCGCTTTATCAACCGGTAAGGATGCAAAATTTGATAATAATTGACGCCTTATCAGGTGACTTTGTGGTGAAATCGCGTGCTCCAAGGGTACGCCTTTTTCGATCTTTATCAAACGCCAATAAAAGGCAGTTCTCATTTCTTACTGTCTATTTCCAATTACAAATAACCGAGAAGGATAGAGAGAGAACACGCTTCCCATCCGGAACACACACACACACACAACTGTTGTCGGGGAACGACGGATATCCACACATGGGAAAACAAACAAATTTCCTTAAACGGGGTCGCCTTTTGCGGACCTCCTAGGGCTGCTGAAAGTCGGCTTCGGCCGACTCTTGCATCAACTTCTCCTGCTCTGCCTGCAACTCCGCGAGACGCTGAGCCAGACGCTCCGAGAACCGGTGTCTGAAGCCGGGACTGCGTGCCGAGAGGAGAGCGTAGATGGTTTCGTAGATTTCACCCGTTGTGGAGGTGGTGGTGGTGGTGTTGGTGGCGGTAGCGGAGGCTTCGTTGTCTTCTTCCTCGTCGTTTTTCGGAGGTGGGACTGGACCCACCACATCGTCGTAACTGCAGGAGGTAAAAAAAATGTCGGAAGTAATGCTTTTGGTAGAAAATAAAATTTACCAAACTTTGGAAGATCTCCCCATAATGTTAAAGTACCATTGCTACATTTTTAGTGGCCCTTGTTTAAATTGACATTCCCGTCATTTAAAACAACAGAAGAAAAAGACGACTGTGGGTAAAATTAATATCGAAAAGTAATAAAAGTAAAAATTGTGGTTTCCTAAAGAATTATCAAAAAATATGTTAAAATTCTTTATAAATAAAAATAGGTTACAAAATGAGATTATACAAAAGTAAACATAACACGTTCCTCAACGATTCATCGAATTCATTTAATTTTTTTTAAATAAGCGCTATATTTTCCTGGTTTCTTTAGCAAAAATCATCAAATATTCTCCAGTTAACTTTCTGACATATCATAATTATATTCAAAGGTCGTGTTTGCTAATAAACAAAATTTTATGAAATTTCGAAAAAGAAATTGCGGATAATTTACATAATTGAATTTTTATTGTAAAAATTAGGAAAGCGTGAAAAAAAAACGAAATTTCAAAGACAAATATAACAAAAAACATTCATTTTATCCTGAAAATACACTGCTGAATAGTGAATTGAAGAACGCGAATTTGAGAGCGAATAAATTCAAGTTTTGCAATTAGAAATGCAACAGTTAACTCATGAGATTTTAGCAATTTGAAAACGAAAGAACAAAAGGCTGGCGGCCGATTGAGTTTCGGTATAATTATTTAAGTTTTGATAATATTTAATTAGTTAAAAACGAATAAGATAATACAGCTTTAACTAAATGGAACTCATACCGTTTTAATAATCACCAAAAAAATTATTGTACAATCCATCTGCATATATTTTTAGTGTGTTCCGTTAAAATGAAACAAATTATATTATTTATTATTATAATTATTTAAATGTCCTTTGAAGATTTTTTATTATTAATTACGAACAAACTTATCATATTTAAGAGCTTGAAAAAAGTGCGAATTTAAATTGCGGTGAAGTAAAATTTAACATCCAAAAATATGACAGTAAAACTCAAATCAAAAATCAAAAATATTTATATTTTCCTAACCACATGTCTGTAAAAAAATCATGTGCTTTAGTAAAAATAAAAATTTAATGAGCCAAGGAAAATTTTACTGCAACATCGAAATACCAGTGTTGTATTTAAACAAATTTTGTTCAATAAAAAGACCAAAAATTCAAAATATAACAATTTTATTTTTTTCATCTAATCACCTCAAATTATTGTGTGCTTCATTCAAAAAGAGTTTTTTTCAAGAAAATTGAATCCTAAACGCACTCTAGAGAATTTTGCTCTTTAAAGCTATTAAAAATCCTACTATTGTTACTGTTTAAAGTAATTCGTTAAATTATCACTATCGTTATTTGTAGTCAACAAAAGACACAAATATAACTCGATTCTTCCCTATCATTATTCCGAGAAATAATCGAGAGAACTCGATTCCGTAATCAGGTTCCATTTAATAATTTTTGTGAAGTTCTTCATTAAATGCACAATTGATATATCAAAGAATTCGAATATTTTCAATTTTTCCCTAAATATACAGCTACGACCCTGATAACGACATAAATCACGGATATTTACTTATCAAGAAGCAAAATTTGAAAAAATTGAAACAAAGGTAATAGGGAACTTCATATTTTAATCTTTTAAAGCACAAAAATGTGGTATTTTTTCTATTGTAGGCAATTTAAATCGATTGGTTGACCAACTCAACAACAACTTGGTGTTGGTCACATGCAAAGATGTGCACTTCCAAATGACCTAAAAATTATTGTCCACACTAAACCCATTTCGAATTTTCGTCATCACAACCTCATCTCTGAGGTTCTGTGAGTCCATTTTTGAGTCGAAAAAGTGGATTTTTTGGTGGAAAGAAGACGAGGCAAGACGCCGAATACCTACCACAAAGCGACCACTCGATTGAGTCGAGATAATGAAAGCCACTTCGAATTTTAAACAAGTTCCCCCAAAAACCCTTATCGATTTTCCTCCTCAGAGCTCATTTTTCACCCTTCTACACCTCGATTTTCGTCTCCAGAGCTTTGAGACGCCATTTGAGCTCTAACTAAGCCCTCTGCTCTCGTGATAACTCAGCCCACTTCGATTTTTTGCCCCCCCGAGTTGCTATTTAACCCGAGGCAGCGTACAAGACACCGACAGGACGGAAACCGGCTGCGGAGATTTGAACGCAGAGGCGTTCGCCCTCAAGGGTGGTGAGATTGAGGTAAGCGAGGCCCGAGGAGAAGGGCAGACCCTCCGCCACGCGGATGTCACGCACCCCGAAGCCCGTCTCTCGCACCGCTGCCTCCGCCTCCGCGCTGCACAACTTCTCCACGTCCGCTCCTGACGATGTGGCTGCAGATGCGACGCATTTCGAGGTGGTGGAGGTGGATGCCATGGCTGGAAGGATAGAGAAGCTGGAAAAAGAGGATTTTGAGCAATTGAAGGGGGAACGTAGAAGAAAGAGGAGGAGGAGATAGAGAGAGGCAGTTGAGGTTGGAAATAAGTGTGAGGTGCTTCTTGCAGTTGCCAGCGGCTACCACCATCGAATTTCTGCAAAATTTATACAGTTATGGCCCAGGCACATCTCTGTCGATATTTGTAAATTCACTCGAAATTTATTTATTTACTTGTGAGGCATTTCGACATTTTTTGGGGGGGGAAAAATGGAGTAACACCTACTTCCAAATACTGGAACAAGAAAATTTGTTTAAATCCTCCCACTAAATGAGTGAAAAAGAAGACGAGAAATGTTTACTTGAATCCATGTTTTCTTTTGAAAAGGACTTCTTTCAGTGCTCGATCAACTGTTAAAAAACGCCAAATCCCCATTGGCTTCTAACGGGACCTATTTATTTATTTTAAATGTTACAAACTTGAATTTTTTTTTGGTACAATTGGAGGAAGATGAGGAGTACTTGTAGTGACCCCACGGCGACCTTAGGGTACGTATATTTGTTTATCGACAGAGTAGATCAATCATGTTTATTAAACCAAACATCAACTTGTAGACTGCTATTCAATGCACTGTGAGGATATTTTTTGAGAAATTAAGCAATTTTCTACTGAAAAGGAACACCCCCTCAACGACACTCGACAAGAGGTCGGAGGTCGTATTCACCTGGAGAGACCTGATTGTAGGCAAAAGGAATGGAAAATGGATGCGAAATTCGTTAAAATGTTGTTATTTTTGGAAGCAGAAAGTAAATAACAACAACAGAAAATACCAGGGAAAATCGAAGATACTGGGAGGAATAGTTATTCCTATGGCAAATTTTATGGCACGACAAAGAGAGCACCTATCACCAGAATGGGTTGTCAACCTACTTGGACTTTAGGTTGTTTTAAAGCAGGAAAAAAAATTGAGGATTCACTCGCTTTTCCACAATTTTGATGGATTGGAAACACAAAACCGGAAATTCCGACGCTTTTACTGGAGGCAAATAATAGCAAAAACCAACCAGACTTAATACTTAGGGCTACTTAAAAAGGCCACAATACAGCTTTGTGTTGATACAAATTATTAAGTTTACACGAATTCGGTTCATGACAGAGTAGTGATTCCAAAGCTCAAGTCTTTGAAGGCATAGCATTTTGGATATTCAAAATCAAGATTATCTTCCTCCCAATAAATTTACTAGTATTAACAGTTGATAATTAAGATGCACACATCGAATATGAAAATTTATAATGAGTCATACATGACAACGACGAAAGAGCATAACTAATAACGATGCTAAAAGGTGTCATTAATATTCACGAAATCAATTAATTAAGAAATGGGAAATTAACCAAACTATGCACATTAGTAAATTTGAAAATCAAAAATACGCATTTAAAAGCAAAGGTAGACCCATGCACTTACCCCAATAGTCAGGGTTAACGCACTAATGCAATGACCTTTGTTGCGATCTGGGCTAGTATTCAATACTATTTTGTTTTCAGTTTAATTGCACTTTCCATGTGTGAATTAAATTGAATTTAATTATTTTTTGCAAGAGAAAATTAAAAGAAGCTTATATTGAGGTACTCAGAAATGAGAATGTCTTCAAAACTTTCATTTATAGTTCGATTATGAATTGAAATTATTATAATTTGAGATGCATATATTTGGACCCTGGTTAAATAACAAGGCCTCTAAACAAAACGATAGGTAATATCGTTATTTTGCAGCGAATTGGAAAGTCATTACAATCATAAAAACGAATTTAGTATTTAGATACACTAGCAACTCTTCTAGCAATAGCGGTTATAAGGACATTTTTTGCCGGTTTGTTTTTAAGATATCCCAAAGTAGTATAATCAAAAAATGTTCTCAGACTCGATAAAGTTGCATTTTGAGATTCATACCTGCCACAGAACGACATGCAGTGCCTCACAATTTAGGAATCGGCTAACTTAATTACCAAAAAATACGCATTCTTGATCAGCGCCTTGTCATCAGGTTAGTATGAATCTAAATCTGAGATTGTGCTTTGTGATGGACGAAAGTTACTCCATATCATTGAAAGTGCCAGCACCTCGAATCCTCAGGCTGTAACGCAGGTCTTATAAAGGATTCGGGTCATTAAAGTGATTATGGTTAATTTTCAATTTGCAAACATGAGAACTGACATGGGTTTAGTTCGTTAATTCTCTGATTCGCTTAAATTAACTGAAATCTCCGTAGAAAGGGGCAAATATTCGAAGATGTGAAGTGATCCTAGCAGTGGTTAAATTAATTCCTTTAGCAAAGTAGAGCTTCGATTTCCACTGATCAATTAGACATAGTGTCAAAATTATGACCTCAGTTAGTTTTAGACTGTTCAGCTGTGATTGAAAGTTACGAAACAAAATTTGTGATAAATTACTTGATCATACAACGTATTAAGTTGAAGTATCCTTTGTAATTCATATGACTCTCAGCATTAGTTCGCAACAAACTAAGTTAAATACTAGGCAGCTAAATATTTTCACTCGACTTTAATCAAAAATTAATGCCTCGTAGCTGTTTGTCTAAATTCGGACATTGATCTGCAGAGTTCGATGGCGTCATTATCAAGCTGGCCAAAACAAAAGATTTCATGCTTGCAGACATCGAAGTCATGTTTCATATCGGTTATATCAGCTAGTGTGCTCATGCACATAGACTCCCACTTTTGGTCTCAAACAAACGAATAGTGCGAATCATCATTGAAATAAGTCATAAGAGAACAATTTAATTTACAAAAAATAGGATCAACGATAGAATGCTAATGTACATAATACGAATACACGATAAAATAAATAGACTCCTGTAATAGTCGGTAGTGTGATAATCAAAATTAGCGACAAAGTAAAAATTTTTATAGAAATAATAACTGAGTGAAGTTTAGAAACTATGGATTTAATGGAACTGCTAATAATCTAGGTGTATTTCTAAGTAATGTGACACTCGTGTGTCTGTAATATTTAAAATATTAAATATAATTTTTGGCTGCAAATTTATTAATTTAAATAATTATATACTTTATATTGCGAAAAGAAGCTTTCTAAAGGAGAATTGAACGGATTGGATTGCTTGTTTGACCGTATGCCAATGGTAGGAATGACTTTGGCGCATGTCACAAATTTTGTTCAAGACCTTGAGGATAGGCGGACCAGATTCTCGGGATTTGGTTTCTATATTTATTCCTTGAAACAACCCATTATTATCCCTGTTATGTTCATTAATCTGTATTATATATACTAAAAGCCAATGACATCAGCTGGATCTGAAACTGACCTGGTATCAGCAGGCCATCTTATCAAAAACCGATGGCGTGTTCTCAAAAAGATTGGAGGCGGCGGCTTTGGCGAGATTTACGAAGCGCAAGAGGAGAATTCTCGCGAACGCGTTGCTTTGAAGCTGGAGTCCACGAGGCAGGCAAAACAGGTTCTCAAAATGGAGGTAGCCGTTCTCCGAAAGTTGCAGGACAAGGAGCATTTTTGCAAATTTCTTGGCTGTGGACGCACGGAAAAATACAACTACGTCGTCATGACTCTCCAGGTTAGTCCCTTTTAGTCTTGATTGATTCTTATTTACATTTTTTCTTTCGGTTTGAACGCAAAAGCTTTTTCTTTTTGGAAATCGGGTACAACTTTCTACATAATGTGAGCATTTCTAAGCTCTTTTTGCCACGTTTTGAGTTCTCTCTGTGAGATTGCCTTTTATTCTGATGGATTATTTGTGGTTTCTATCACTTGATTCCTTATTAAGGCTCAGGGCTCCAGTTCTCGTTTCCAATTTGTCTGAACTTCGGCTCTTTATAGCCGTCGATTTTTCCGAGTGACTTTGTGATGAATTAGGCGAGCATATGTGCCTCCAAACTCCGCCGATCTGTAGTTTGAGCAGTTCAATTTTTGCGCGTCCGAAAACCCGCTTCCTAATTGGTCGTGAGTTGTCTGTCGCGACGTGCGCGCGCATAAAACTTGTCCCTCGCCGCCCCGTCCAATCGCGAATCGTCCTAAAGTCTCCCTTCATCCCCCCCTAAATGTCCGTTTTCTTGTCTCTTTTGGGGTTAAGTTTGCACCACTTGCCACCAGGTACCCGTGTCCATCTGGTCACATTTTGGACTAAAAATGCAAGGTTTTGTCTCTTTTTTAGGCTGGAATTGGTCCATCTAGGCTCCTCTGAGTTTCCTCCTGGGCCTTAAAATCGAAATTAGCCGAAGCCTCACCTTTTAATTTCTATCGAAAAAGTCATCGATAAGACAACGCACTTTGGTCACGTTCTTCTCTCTCACGACTCTCGTATCACCTGCCCACAACGTGATTTTGCAGAGTTTAGTTTACACAATCCCTTAAAACGACTCAGTTGAGACGCTAATCAATTTGACTCATGACCGGCTCATTTGTGCGACTAGAGAGGTCAAATGACACGCAGTAGTGACGTGAACTCCACCTATTGCGTAATTCGCTAGTCTTCGTCGATGGACGCTGGGTTTTTTAAGAAAAAATTGACTAAAAACCAAGTTTGTTTACAGCGACTGGTTGCAATGAAAAACACAGCCTGTTTGGGTAAACAACAATCGCGCTTCGGGGAAATTGAGACACTTATTGGGAGACAAAGGTTGGATAGGACATGTGGAAAATATTTTGTAGATTTTTGAGAAAAAAAATAACAGACTTTTCAGGCCTCAGAGGTGAGGATTTATTAACCGTGATTCTACAGCCGTCAAAAGAACTTCCACAATCGATTCCAACGAGAGGTGAGTTTGACCTTTTGTATGGCATTTACGAGAAACCGAGGCATTGGCTGGTGTGGTAATTGTTTTTGGACATTTTAGAAAAACGTGAGGCGTAGAAGCGCCTTGTTTGTGACTCACAAATGGGCAATTGCACAACTTAAGGTCATCAGGCAATGACTCATTGCTTGTGTCTTCTTTATGTTCTCATCTCTCGGTTCACGAACTCAAGTACGCACACACACACACACACACACACTCACCGCAAGTTCGTTTACTCTTTTTGTCTACCCAAAAACCACAGAGGGAGTGTGTAGTGTTTACTCCTATCTCTCTCTCTCTCTCTCTGTGTGTGCTTTTTCTGGTTGTCTAATCAAATTGCGGAGTTGAACGGCTCAATATGGGTGGGGCCACAGATTGTTGATTGGACTGGTTGGATTTGCTGATCATGCGATTTGGGTCTTTCTGAATGCCGTAGCTTTGCCGAAAAGTACAAACCTGATGGGTTTGCGTGACTACTGGGCTTGAAAGGAAGACGTGGTCTCTCTAATTCTCCGGCCAAGTCTTTGTCTGGGTCGATTGAGATGGAAATTGAACAAAAACCCCACGAAGAAGAAGAGGAAGCAATTCGCCTTTGAGAAATTCAACATTTTCCGTGTTGTTTGGGTCTTGAAAGAGTTCGTTAGAAGGCTTTCTGTGGCAGAAAAGTTGACAACAAGAACAAAGGCGTCTAATTTGACAATTCTCCACGAAAAATCGATATTTCCGTCTCAGAAGCACCTCCTAGACACGTGGAGAAGAACACTGCCACTCGGGTCAAAATCTCACACCGACTTCAACTGAAATTAGTCCCACAAGTCACGAAGTGTGGCGAAAATCGCATTCCAGATGACTTCGACTTCCACACAGCTGGATGGCTCAAATTGTCGACTTGGCCTAAGCCATGAAGTCGCGATTCTTCGGTCTAAATCGTCAGCTCAACCCTATCGTCTTCACAGACTGTTATGGAGGAGGTTCAACTTCTTCGGGTTGGTTTAGATGAGTGAGTGAGGGAGTGAGTGACCCCTCATTCGAATCGGAGTTCTTTGAACAAGGTTCCACCAACTGCAACGTCAGAGGTGCAAGATGGACGCTGTTCCAAGTGCCGTTCCAAGTTGAATCCGCCGGTTTTTTAGGTGGTCCAATTCTCGATTTCAACGTCAGTGAAGGCGTGGAAAACGAGGTCTGTTGTGGTTAGTTGGTGGTGGTGTTTGTTTGGAAACGAAGACTCATTTCGTCTTGGAAGAATGCAACCAACTTTCCAGCTACTGCTGATGCTTCTTCTTCGTCGTCATCGTCTTAGTCGTCACAGAAGTGCGTTTTAGGCCAAAGATCCCACAATCTCAACGTCGAACTCTTCCAACAGGAGTCTATACCCAAAACTTCCTAATTGCTCTCCTGTGAACACTTCAATTTGGGCACTGCAATTCGGGGATGTAAAGGAAATTGAGACCTTCCCAGCGATTTCTTGTCCACATTTTGCTGGATTGCCAAAGACAACGTGATTGTACGGCCATTTAAATTTTGACGGCGCCTCGTAAAATGCAAATCTCTCTCTCACTCTCTGTGGGTGCGTGCGCTTGTTGGGATGTTTTTGCGTGACGCTAGGGCTGTCGCTCGAATTGCCGTCACGTAGATCATCACTGAAAATCGTCCAAGTCATCAAGTGAATGCCTTCAACCTTTTGGACAAAGTGCGCGTGTCCTTAAACAACGCTTGAACATGTGTTTTTATCGCATTTTTCTATCTCCAATTTACCGGGCAAAATTTTGGCATTTCTCAAAATTTTTGGCTGTAGTTTTGGGGTCGCCATAGCAACACGTGGTCTCGCGTCCGTGACCCCCCAGACAACCTGTCTGGCTTGGTCTGGTGTCTGCGGTTTTATGACACCTCACTTCCCACTTCCGTGTGTATCAACTGGTTACCGAGGGCAAATTATTTCATCGACATCGATTATGTCCCGTCTGTTGTCTGTTCTGGGGTCAAAAGGTCAATATTGTGGCTTTAAACCATCGATTTTTTCTTATCTGGTGTCCGGGTAAATCGTGAATCTGATGCCATCGTGTGGCGAATGCAAAGGAATCTTTAATTAGTGCAATAAATGCGTTTATTTCGCTGTGAAAGACTTTCAGATCGACCTTTAAAGTCCCCGTTGCCATAGCAACCCAGTCGGAGGCGAAATTGAGATTAATTGTGGTTTTTTGAAAAAAAAGATTCTCCTTATCGTGCTTCAGATATGTTTAAATTCCAAGTGGTGTTGTGTTCTTTCTTCGGAATTTGCGAAAACTCGACCTATTTTGTGAATAGGTTTTTTCATCTTAAAAGTAACTTTAGATTGTTGGAAAGGCATCTCAAGCTGTACATTTTGCCCATTCGGTGAATCTGAGCCCCTTTGGTTGTCAAATCATCATTTTTTTCCGTCTCCTAATGCCAAATTTTATTCTAACCAATCAAATTCAAAGTGTCGATATGTTATCGATTTTCCTTACGGCCAGAAGACACACTCACACGCAGAATTTGTCCATCGATTATCGATTTTTCAAGGCCTCAACCCCGGTTATTGATTTTATTGGAGCTATAGGGGTAGACACCTTTCATCGATTAATTATCGATTATCCTTGGGACCAGATGGCCCCCCCCCCTTTGTCTGCCAACCCTCCTTGTCCCAAAATCCCTTTCAGACGTCTCTTTTGTCAACTTCCAGTGACAGGATTAATCGACGCCTTTATCGATTGATTTCAGGGTCGCAACTTGGCGGAGCTGCGTCGAAGCATGCCCCGTGGGGTCTTCTCCTTGAGCACGGTTGTTCGACTCTCTGCTCAAATGCTCACGGCCATTGAGGCTGTCCACGATGCTGGCTTCCTCCATCGAGACATCAAACCCTCCAACTTCGCAATGGGTCCCACAACGGGGACTCGTGGTCGGACCCTCTACCTCCTGGATTTCGGTCTGGCTAGACAGTACACCAATGCTGAGGGCGAGGTTAGGCCGGCTAGACCTGTGGCGGGCTTTCGTGGGACTGTTAGGTGAGTCGATGACCTCGGAGGTGTCTCTTATGGGTTCTTGGAGTTGGTGGAACCTTGTTCAAAGAACTCCGCTTCGAATGAGGGGTCACTCACCCACTCACTCACTCATTTAAACCAACCCGAAAATGTTGGACCTTCTCCATAACAGTCTGTGAAGACGATAGGGTTGAGCTGACGATTTAGACCGAAGAATCGCGACTTCGTGGCTTAGGCCAAGTCGACAATTTGAGCCATCCAGCTGTGTGGAAGTCGAAGTCATCTGGAAAGCGATTTTCGCCAGGCTTCGTGACTTGTGGGACTAACTTCAGTTGAAGTCGGTGAGATTTGGACCCGAGTTGTTTGAAAATGAGAATGGCAGTGCTTCTGTGGAGACGGAAATATCGATTTTTGGTGGAGAAGTGTCAAACTAGACGCCTTTGTTCTTGATGTCAACTTTACTGCCACTGAAGGCCTTCCAATGAACTGTTTCAAGGCCCAAACAACACGGAAAATGTTGAATTTCTCTAATTCGAATTGCTTGCTCCTCTTCTTCGTGGGGTTTTTGTTCACTTCCCATCTCGTTTGTGGGAAGAGCGAAAATTGGGAGCGATTTTTTGAAAGACCAAAGCTCAATCAACTTCCCCAGACAAAGACATCGAATGAGAACGCGAAACCAACTCTATCTCGTCTCTTTTCGCCTTTTAAACAAGCGATTTTAAAAGCATCACTCTGATTGGTCTGTTTGTATATTTATCGATTTTTTTTTTGGTCCGACAGGTATGCGTCGAAGAACGCTCACGCGAATCGCGAATTGGGTCGTCACGATGATCTCTGGTCCATGTTCTACATGCTGGTGGAATTCGCCTCTGGACAATTGCCATGGCGACGTCTCAAGGACAAGGAACAGGTGGGTCGGGTTTTGATTGGTTAAAATTGTGCAATTTGTCGGTTCATTGGAGATGCCAATTTCTTGCTAAGGTCGTGAACTTGGATAAATAAGTGGGTTTTAACTGTCGGTTGCTTAAAGGACTTCGGTGCGCTTCTGTGTGGTCGTGTGTGTAGGTGTGTTTCGCAATCAGCCAATCAGATCACGAGTATCGTGGTGCCTTGGTGTGGGTGTTTATGTGTGCATGGCTGTGGTTATGCTAATCACGACCGGTGTTTTAGCGCTCCTTGTTGGTGGCTGCCACTTTTTTGTGCCAAAAAATTCGCAAAAACGGCGTGACCTTTGACCTCAAGTGCCTTTCTGAGCTTCGACGTTTGTGGGTGCTTTTTTTTCGCTTAAAACTCTGGACGTCGTTAGCTGATTTTATTCAGGGATTTTTACTGTTTTGTGAAGCAAAAATGGGTCAATGGCAAAAAACGTTGTCTTCGTTTCGGACAAATTGGCATTGGCTAAAAAGAGTCTTTTGAAATGAATGAATGAATTCTATTGGTTCTTGAATAGTCATTATCGATTTTTGCACAAGTCATTCATAGAATTTGATTTTCTTGGCGTCAAAATGTGGCTACTGCTTTCTCCTGTCTGCAATAATCTCCTAGACGCATCTAAGGGACTAATTATCGATTTTTCTTGTCTTAAAAAGACCGTTTAGACACGCGTCTATCGACAATGCTTTCTTTTCCTACCTCAGGTCGGTCAAATCAAGCAGTCCTACAACCACATCTCCCTCGCTCGCTGTCTACCGAGTGAATACCGGGGTTTCCTTGAGCACATTGAATCCTGCACCTATCCAGATCGTCCGGACTACTCCATGCTGCGTTCCCTCATCCAGCAGGCCAGCGTCCGACGCAACATCCGAGAATCGGACCCCTACGACTGGGAGACCTCCAGCACCGAGGACTCCAAGCCTCCTCCTCCTTCCTCCGTGACAAAAGGCGTGGTTCTCCGTCCCTCGTGCACTGAGGAACCGCCTCCACCTGCGTGGAGTGCGCATTCTCGCCACAGAAACCACGAAAAGGCTCCACCACCACCACCACCACCTCCTCCCGCCGATATTCCGGCTGTTGTGGTGGTGGAAGATGGTCTAGCGGGTCGACGGAATGCCAAGAAGTACGCTGGGGACACCAACGCCCTGGTTCCACCGCAACCACCCAATCAGAATAGGCTACCGGGCTCGAAGAAGGCCCACAAGCTCTCTCACCTCTCCTCCTCGTGTTTGAGGAACAAGTTCTCTGGAAATAACAGTAACGCCAATGGAGAGGCATTCCATAGAGCCACGTCTCTTCCTCTGCCTGATGGGACGAGATCGCATCGATCTGTGTCCCTCCTGCCTCGTAGGACGATGCTGGGGTCGTCATCGGATCTCGATCGGTCTCAAGGAGGAGGGGAAGCGAGTATTGAGTCGATTGCTGGAGCTACTCACGCCCTGGCAATCTCAATAGCCGGGGGAAGACGACTTGGATCGATGACGCAGATGGCCGGACTTGGATTGTCGTCCCAGGACCTTCCCTCCTTTGTCGGGGACGATGTCTTCGCTTCGGAGGTGAAGACAACCACCAGCCAACAGCAGCAGAAGAAGAGCAGGAGTCTAGCGAGACGTGTGTCCGCTTCCTCGGCTTCCCTGTCGTCGGAGAAACAGGCGAACGGGGAGCACGCCTCCCCTAAATCGGGCTCCCCGTCGGCAAACTTCGCGTCATTCCAGTGGAGGGCTGCGGAGAGATTCCCACGGCCAATGCCGAGGGCTACGCGGGTTTCTAATTCACCTGGAAGGAACTCCACCACCTCCAGCAGCTCTGTGCGTCGGAGAAGAGGAGATTCGCCCGCGAGGTGGGGAAATAACAACGGGAATGGCGTGGCGCTTCGTCCTCCACAGCAGCAGTTGGGCTATGGATTTCGACGATTGACAGCCCCGAATGCTGTCAGGAGGTCCGTTAGCCACACAAAACTCGATCAGACCAACAATAACGCTCGTCTCGATTCGCCATTCTGTTCCTGGTGTTCTGGCGGGCAGCCGGGGTTGGTAGAGGCACAGACGGCCTACCTGCCGCAGAAAAATCGATCAAGGTCGTCGTCGAGGTCGTCGATCAGGCAACACAGCCACCACCAAAACCACCACCACCACCATAAACAGCAGACGCAGACTCAACAGCCACAGCAGCACTTCTTTGGCGACGGGAAAGCCATGACGACGAACTTGGACGAGGAGGAGAGAGGAGGAAGTTGGCAACGGAAGTGACTGTGAGAGGGTGCTCTCCAATGGGCTACTCAACTTGATGAGAAATTCGCCGGCAATTAATGGAGGTAGGAGATACTACTGATTAAGAGCCCTTCAGTAGTATCGGCTAACTCGAAAGTAGTGGATTTTTGTGAGATACTACTTGTTAAGCGATTTAAGTAGCCGTGTTGGGTGAGGTGCTACTTATTTAGTAATTAAAGTAGTAGTGTCTTCGCGTGATACTACTTATTGCACTCTATAAGTAGCATTAACGGCTCGGAATGTGGTGAGATGCTACTTAATTAGCCATTTAAGTGGTGCGATACTACTCGCAAAGTCACTTCAGTAGTCCATGCTAGGGCTCCTCAGACTTGTCACTTTCAGTCATGATTTCGATGCCCTACTTATGACCCCAATTCAGTAGTATATTCCCAATTTTCAGGGGGTCTTCCAGCCCGGCCGCCAGACCTGCCCGTCTCTCCGTCTAGTCTCGGCAACGGCTCCGCCTCAATGGGGGGCACTACCACCAGCTCCCTGGCCGCCGCCCGGCGCCGCAAATATCGACCGCGGGCGGCTGCGGCCGGGGGCAGTGGACTGGTCGTCTCGTTTCCCGCTTCTGTTCACCCCCCGGTCTGTGTGGTGACCACGGGGGTCCAGACAAGCTCCCTCAGTCCCCAGCCCCCCTCCCCGAAGGTGGAGTGAGTGACGGGGCAGTCCGACGCCGATCGATCGATCAATCAGTCTCCCTCCTGTCTTTCTTGCCATCCCACTGCGCGAGTGTGTACAAAAACGGCGGTGTTTTACTAGTAGAAGAAGAGGCCACAGCAACACAGGAACCAAGACGATTGCTGTCACATTATAAATATACATATATATACATACTACTTATATGAGAATGCGTGTGTGTTGGAAGGTTGGTTTTGAGGTGGAGGAGAATCGCGGCGGTGGTGGTTATGGTTGTTGTGGAAACCGGAAATACAGAAATTTCTTTTGTGATTGTCTGGGTTCTTTTTTTCATTGGTTCCTCTAGTTTGGGGGGGAGCAATTTGATTGGTTGGGCTGAAATACTAGGTGTTTCCATTATTATGTCCAACGCCATGTGTCTCGGTCAATCACCAAAGTGTCTTAAGGAAAATGACAATCCGGTTGAGAAGAGTTGCTATGGAGATGACGATGCGTCTATAGTGGCTTGAAAAAGGATTTGGCGGCGTAGCAGCAGCGGATTTCCTCTTCCTCCGACATTGGGTGGACAAAAAAATGGAAACACTCAGGACTTTGCCGTCATAGCGTTTGAATATGTCATACAAAATCAAAAGTTGGCATACTTTGGTGTCTTATGGCGTGGGTGATCTCACCAATGATTTCCCTTCCCTAATTGGACAGCCGAGACCATTTGGGGATTCTGGTCAACCAGTTTGGGATTTACTATTGTGGAATTGGACATAAAAGCGGCCAAAAAATAATTCGCTTCCTCTCAGTGCGTCTGAAATTGACTTCGGGTCCCTTCACCCTGATTGGCCAATTGATCGACCAATCAGCTGTTTGGCCCTGATCCACACAACACGGGCTTTTTGAAAATGTCAAGTAGGGAACAAAATTAGCATTTGACTTTTCTGAAAGCAAAAGTATTCAATGGTAGTGAAAGCAACGAATACCGTATTTTCGGTCTAAATCATCTAGCATTTATAAGAATGGAAAAGCATGTTTTTTTTTCTAAAACATTGTTTTGTCTAGTCGGATTAACTTTGTTTAATTGACAATCGTCAAGGTTCATTCCATAATATAACAGATTTGAAGGACTGAATTGAAGTTCTTTCCTTTTCAGTGACAGTATCCAACAAATTTCTTTCTTTGTTTACTCTTAAATAACTTTTCTCCTTTTAATTAAATCTCATTTTTTATAATTTCTTTCTATTTAGATTGAAAATTTCCAGGGTTTATACTAAGTCAGGCAAAAATATCGATTTCTCCGCATAGAATTTCGCTCAGTTGAAATTCAATCGAATAATTGATTGATTTTTTTGTCCACGTTGCTTAACCTTGAAATTGGCTGCGCTTCCTTGTTCTTCGTCTATAAGAACACGAAAAATAGTAATAATTTATCGAGAAAGTGCCATTATTGGTTACGTCTGCTCACTCTCGGGCACTTCCGTCTTTGGTGAGTTGCCAGGACTACGCAACAATGGCTGAGTACTTCAGGTTTCTTCTGAACAAAGACGAGTTTTTTTGCAGCTGAAAACCGTTTCGGACGATGCACAGGAAAATTATGCAACCACAACCGAGAGTTCCCATAAACTGGAACAAAAATAATTAAAACCCTTCGCTTGTGGCTGGGGAATTTATGTTGTTTAATTTAAGTGGAAAATGACCTATCTAAATTATCGAAGTTACGAATCAGAAGGTTTTTTTCCAGCCGAATTTTTTTTTTGGTGGAAATTGGATAAATTTAGAGGCAAACCTATTAGACTATGGGAATACAATTTGTAACGTAACGGTTGCTCAATTTTTATCGAAGTAAATTGCTTCGAATATGGCTTTTTCAGCGAATGAACTTTCTTAAAATCATTTTTCTAGTAAATAGAATAGACGTGGGCAATGATTTGAATGGACTATTGATTTAGGTGACCCGCTGGGAATTGACTTGACTGGTTAATTACCAAACAGCGTTTCGTTAAAAAATTCTATTTTTTGGCGAAATCTAACATCCAAAACAATAGAGATTATATAATCTGAACATTTGTCCACATGGATTCACTAATATCCCCAGCAAATAGCAGGGATATTTTCTCGGAATATTCCTACTGCCTGGAAAGTAGAGGAATTCGGTGATACTACAAATATTTCTGGAAAATTCGTTGCTGCTGTTCCCAGCGAAAGGATGTAAAGCATGTACATTTTTGGTTCAAAAAAGCATAAAACCAGCTGTCTTTCCTTAGGCTCCGATTACACGCCAAGAATTCGCACGAACGCACACACACACACTTTTAGTTTTGTTGTGTTTTTTCTATTTGCATTTGAAGGATATCCGCGTTTGCTTGTGCGTTTTCATTACTGGCAATACAAGCAATACAGGCAAATTGCATGCTGCCATTTTGTGAGATCTGATATGAAAACAAGTGTCAAAATTGTGGCCATTTTAAATGCCAACATGTAAGGATATTAAAAAGGTTTTTTAACCCACCCAAAAATGTTTTTTAAACGCAAAATCATATTTAAAAAGGCGTTTTTTATCAATGATAATTCAGCTGGAAAATTTTTTGCAAAAACACGCGTTTTGTACAGTTTGGCCAGAATTGATCGATGAAGTTGATCGATTAATTCGGCTGACGAACAGCTGAATCGATCAGCTTTACTGCAGTTGCGTTAAAATGGACAATACTTCACAATAAACAAATTATTCTGCAAATTTTTGTGTTCCAGCTGTGGTGGTGGTGTTGGGTGCAAGTGCGTGTGGTGGTGATGGTGCATTTTCGCCTCCTGCGCACGCTTGCACTAAGCCAAAATTATCCTTCATACCTAGAATGCCAGTGGAACACAAATACTACACTCTTTGATTAGGCACAATCGATTGTGCCTTTTGTTCGTGGGTTTGGAAAAAAATTAAACTAGGATGATTTATTCTCTAGTAACAAATAGGCCCTAAGGTAGGAATTTAAACTTCAAGTTATCGAATATTACAAAAGTCTTATTCACGAATTGCATTTTCGAAAATGTTGGCTTTTTCAAATAAATTTTCTGATAAAATTTAGTGGGTTTATTAAAATCAGTAAAGCAAATATCGCTCCAAAATGCTGTTATTTCGAAGGACTTGTTTGCTTCTCTAGTATAACTTTAATTTAAAAAGTTATCCGTTCATAGCATTAATTTAATAACACCAATAGGAAAATCATTTAGTATTTGAAATATCAGAATAACATAAATCCAGATTTTGTGTGTAAAAAAGTATAACCGTAATCCGACAGAAAATCTTGTGGATTCGGAAGAGCAACTTATGGAAAAAGCCAATTTAAATCCTTAAATATGATTTAAATGTAACAAGATACTTATGCACTTCTACTCCAAAAAAAAACAAATGTTAAATACTTAAAATCTTTTTATTCGTTTAACTTTGATAAATGTAAATTTTCATATGAAGAAGTTTATGACGATTTTTGCACTAAACAACGTAAACGGAGTGCTTTGTTTCCAAAATGTATTTTTAAATAAGACTGGACTATTTGGATATATAAAAGTTAAAAATTATCACTACTATAATTCAAGGAGTTGTATCTATACATTACCAGCTACTAATTAACTTAAGAAGTAGTAAATGTGTCACATGAATTCTGTTCATGGTAATATTTAAATGAAATGTAGTAATTAAATAAATTCTTCTGATATTCATTTATTTTAGAGGTAAGTGGTTTTGTTTGAGCAACTATATAGTGGATGATATTATATGAATTAAATATATCGTTTAGTTTTAATGAGTCAATTGCTACTAACCCTTAATTAACATTAAACGCCAAAAATATAAAATGCATAACAATGAAAAAGAGAACAAGGAAAAACCGGTAATAAATTTGATAAAAAAAGAAAAAGAACCTTTCACACACTTATTTTGACTCCACAAATCACTTTTGATACATTTTTTGTTGAGATGACCATTTGATAATTAGTGACTTTGAAAATCGGAAAAAATAAATCTTTACTATCCGGGTTTCCAGGGGAATTAGCAACTCCCTTTTTAGTGAAACAAAAAATTTCAAATGTTTCTCAAAGTTCATCTCTCCACATGGAGGCCAAATAAAGATCTAATTTGTAATAATGTAGGCTAGAATCAAACACACAGACTACTTTTAGAGATTCAGACAAGAAGCCGAACCAGGTGAAAGTGTTTTAACTGAAGAATGGGCTAAAATATTCTCCTGGAACCAACAATTTACAGTTTGTTTGAATTAATACCTCTGAAAATTGAGGCTGCAATAACAGCCAAATAAAAATCTCGTTAATTTTTCTAAGTGTTTCCATTATTTTGACCAACGCCTCTACGTGATTGCCAAATTGCAGAGACATAAACCTCCCCTAAACTCGTCTTCCTAGAAGGATGCAAAAGATGACGTAGATGAATGTAGCCGTTATCTAACGTAACGCTCATTAATCAGACCATTTAATCAATTTAAAATAAATACGAAACCTCTGAAGATACCTAGAAGGTGTTATCACATGATTGTGTTTAAATTTTTGAAACCACAACCGCGTGACTCGATCAAACATCACATTTTGTGAGTGGAAGAGGAGGGGTTTGGAGACAGGGGAAGTTTACAGTCAAAGGAAGGGCCTCTGGCCCCAAGAAAAATCGATAATTAATCGATGAAATGTGTCTGGAAGGTGACTTGGAGACAAAGGAAAGTAACAAACAAAAGGGGAAAAGCTAATACGCTTTAGCTCCGGGAAAATCAATAACCGGTCTGTGATAAGAGACAGCCAAGACGAGACCTCGAAAAATCGATAGCCAATCGATAAATCCTCTCCGGGAGCATGGAAGCGAGAAAAGTAATGGAAAAATCAATAAAAATAGATTTAGAGGCAGTAAGGAGGAGGCCTCTGGCCACAAGAAAATCAATAACCGGTCTGTTAAAAATGTCTGCCTAGTTGCGATCATGAAAAATCGATAATCGGTCGATAAATCCTGTCTAGGAGTGTAGAAGCAAGGAAAAAAGGACATCATTTCACATGAAAGTCAATAAATAGTGCCTGAAAAGGACTTGGAAAGAAAGAAAGTTGATAGACAATGGAAGTGTGCCCCGGATACAATGAAAATCGATAATTGGCCCATGAAACGTGATTAGAAGGTGATTTAAGAGAGAAGACGAAGGGAGGGGAAGGGGAGGAGGGGCGTCCCCATATCCAGCTCCCCTAGCTGCTGAATCTCGCCTCTTTCACAAGAAACTTGTCAACTTTTGACTCCAGAAAAAACTTAACTCAATAACGCATAAAATTTCCTCACTGCCAGTTCCATAAATTCGATTACAGACCGGTTATAATCGAATCGCCGGAAACACGCCGGTGAATGAAAGCCCTTTTAAAAAGACGACTTTTGGGGGGGTTTAAATCTCGAAAAATACAAAAATCTTTGGTCATTTTCGGAGAGATCTTTAACTACGCTCCCCAGCAGAACTGCACTACAAAGTAGCAGGTGAAACAAGCAGTTTAAAGTCATGAGAAGTGGTCCGGAACTCTGCTCAAGAAATGCACACTAACATAAGTGACAACACGCGATCTGGTAAAGCAATGCAGAAAAAAAGGCAGCATTTATACAACTCCATGTTCTATAAAGCATAAATCAAACTGATGATGGGTGTAACAAGAAGGAAAATAACGCAGTTTTCGGTTTTCCCGCATCATATTAAACTGGTAGGAGGCGGCTGTTGTTGTTGGGGATTTGGTCCCTGTTGTCGACTTTCCCCATCAGACCAGAGATCGGAAAAGACGGATTTCGCCACAGAGGAGGAGAGAAGACCTCCCAGTCCCCTGGAAGTCGAATCGGCGCCAATGGAAGTGCCCCTGAAGCGACATCGGAAGTAGCCGTAGACGTTGACAGCTCCGGCTAAAAATCCACAAACGGCCACGAGACACCAGGCCAGTTTGAGCGAGAAGATGGCGACGATGACGAGAAGAGCCCAGATGACGGGGAAGAGAATCAGACCGATCCAGAAGAGACGAGCGGCCGAACGACGGGAGGAGCGTTCTCGATTGCTGATCGGACTGTCACTTCCGGCCAGGCCATTGGCTGACCGCCCGGCGGACTCGAAGACCCACCTGGAGGCGCCGGTTTGCGGGTCGATTTTGTTCCACCATCGCAGACCCACGAGGAGACGACCGCTGACATTCTTGACGAGCCAAAAATCAATGGCGAAGAGAGTGAGGAGAATTACGACGGGGGCGATGAAGGCGGTGGTGAACCAGGAGCAGAAGAGGTAAAAAATGAGAGCGGAGGAACGAACTCCGTAGTGACAGACGAGGGCGAGCCTACGGCGGCGAACTTGCTGCTGGATAGTGGTGTCGTCGACTTCTGTCAACGTCAAGACAACGTCGTCCCGAGCTGATTGATCCATTATAAATGACCTTTTAAAACATAAATTGGATTTTAATGACTCGTGTAATTTTGCCGAAAGTACCTTTAAGCAAATACCTACCAATGTGAAAGTTAGGGGAACAGTACGAAGAACTCGACCGCTTGGAATATCTTTGAGCTAGCGCGGTTATTTTCGTCTATTAAAATATTTTATTAATTTTGACCCTCTGGATGAATAACAAGCAATTTATTAAACTAAGCAGAGTTTAATAAATTTGTAAGATAAATTTTTGTAACACTATCTATGGTCCACAAATCAAAATTTTATGCAAAAATAGAAAATCAATATTAAATAAACACAATTAAAGGGCTATAAACAATAGCTGATCTTTCACCTCAAACTGAATGTAACCTATGGAAAGTTAACTGCATTATGAGCTCAGAAAATTCATAGCTTGATATTAATCAATACCCTACCCAGTGATTACTAGCTAAAGTAACAATGTGCGCTATCAAGACTGCTTCTAGTTTATATGTGAACCTCCAAAACAACGTTATGGATTCTGAAAATATACCAAAATTGCAAATAATTACTTTTGCATTGTGGGTTGGGCTGACTTGTCTTTGTTATGGCGATAAAGAATCATCCAGAACCACAAGGCGTAGATTTTTTCCAGAACACCATTGCTTCTTCAGTATTGTACGTCATCTTTTAACCCGCTTTGTGGCAACAATCTCCAGTCTGGCGATAAGCAAAAGTGTGAGCATCTGTTGCAATGCGTTGCAGTAAGGAAGTTAAGAAATTCTGAACTTATTGACATTATCGAAAATTCACTAAATGACGAATAATAATTACCACGAACCAAGTTTCATTACAGCTGTAGAGCGATATATTTCAGGGATCTTTCATTGTGAATTGATAAAACCCTTATGTCAAATTATCACAATAGTTTTACAAAAATAACTGCAATTTTTTTAATTTTTTATACGATTGCTTAATTTGGTGTGATTCCAAGTGAATAAATAATAGCTGATTGGATGGATAACATATTAAGCACACATTATTTTTTATTGCCCACAAAGCAAATTTCAGCAGTTGCTTTTGTATAACTAATTTAAATTAATAAAATAGAAGGCATTTAGAAAATAAAAATGCATTTACAATAATTTAAAACGAACTTTGAATTCATTGACGGCAGCAATTTACATATGAACCAATTTGATTGAGATTTTCGTGTTGTTCCCTCATTTGCCTTATAGGGATGTCTCAGAGTGCGAATCGAGATCGAGTAACTCGTGAGGAGGAAGAAAAAAATAGGTATAACCCAAGATCAGAGTTCTTCTGCAGAACTTGCGTTGACTTGTCAACCTACAAAAAACTGAAACCAGAAGCTCGAAAGGAATCACCTTTTTTCCTTGATCCCAAAGGTATAGAAAATATGTAGAGTCTTATTTATATTTTTCCATTTTTGTTGTTCTGATTCGTTTTTTTATTAGGATGCCCTATCGACAAAGTTGCTTTGGGTCGTGCCGCTTGGTCTCTGTTGCACACAATGGCTGCTTACTACCCAGTAACACCTACCATAGATGAAATGAAATCAATGGAGACCTTTTTCCACGACTTTGCAAGATTCTTCCCTTGCAAATACTGTTCCGATGACTTTAAAAAGAGTGGGTTTATTGAACTCAGACGTGAATATCTCATATACATATTTATGATTTGTGGTAAATCAGAATGTTTCTTGCCCTATAGTGATATCTGTTCACCCACCAGCCGTGGAAAGTCGCGAGGCTTTGAGTGGTTGGCTGTGCATGCAGCACAACATTGTCAACAAGAAACTTGGCAAAGAACTCTTTGATTGCTCCAAAGTCATGGAACGCTGGCGCTTTGGCTGGAAAGATGGCAGCTGTGATTTGCAGCTGCAAGATGAGAAATAAACCCCATCGCGCTTTTACCATGGGTGGTTTGTGCTCCTCAAATCGCCGCTTCTAGTTATTCGCTTTTTTACGCAGTAATTTACCACTCACTTTCTGAAATAAACTTTATTCCGAGGCCCTTGAGTTCACTATATTATTTGTGCTGGATTTCGACGTGTTTGATGTGTCGGTGGTCTTAGAAAGTGATGGTGAATTTTAGATGTCTTCGACTGAAGGATCTGGAGGGATTTTAAAGGAAAGAAAAGATAGTAACACTGGCCAAGTAGAAAACCCGGTTTCTCGTCCCAAAGGGACTAGAAAGGATAAATTCGGGACGCTGATCGATTACTGGCAACGTGAGTCACATTTATCGATTTGCTTTTCCCTTAAACTTCGTCCCTAATTGCGGTTTTATCGACCGCAAATTACCGCCGTCGTGGAAAATCGATACATTTTTGCGCTGAGATTTCTTAATCGATTGGTTTCGTTTTTCACTTAGACTATTAAGAATGAAGGCTTTTTTCTGAGCAATTTACCGCCGTAGTGGAAAATCGATACATTTTTGCGCTGAGCTTTTTTAATCGATTGATTTCGTTTTTCACTTAGACTATTAAGAATGAAGGCTTTTTTCTGGGCAATTTAAAGAAAATTAAGCAAATAAAGACGATGTCTTTAAAAAGTAGAAAATGGCAGCATCAATTAGCAGTCAGCTCGCACGCCTAATGTCGTTTATCCGGTCTTTCCGTAGCCAATAAATCACGCTTTATGCAGCTACTACATGTAGCGGTGTTGGTGAACATTTTCGTGCCGATTACTTGAACGATTTGAGCTTTGTGGCAGAGTTTGCTTATCTGGCATAGTTTAAGAAAAAGCATATAACTGGGTCCTTCGTCGTATTAAATATTAAAGATGGCAGTCTAGTAAAATTCTCGGCTTTTCCGTTGCTACTGACGACTAATTTTTTTTCGCGATTCAAATGCATTGAGCGTGACAAATTGACATGACCAAGTCAGTCAAGAACATTTCACATGATTTACAGAAAAATCATGCTAAAAGTTCCACATTCAATCCCCGTTGCTACTGACGACAATTTCTGTTCACCATTCAAATGTATGAAGAGTGATAAAGGCACCTGACCAAATCCGGTGGTCAGTGTTCACTGCGTTTCTCGAGTCCATTTCACCTGATTTTCTCTCCTCAAGATGCTGCTCAATTCAGGTGAATGTCGTCTTAGCTTCATCTTTTCAAAGCGAACTTAGCGAATTTGCAAAAACCAAACGCAACGTACGTGACCTCGTACGCGGAAAACTTGACCTTATGATGCCTCTGTAGTTCAGGATATTACCCCGAAATCTCAGTAATTTCTATAAAAAAACCGTTACGTTTGCTTCGAAATCTGTTTTGTGTCCAATTGCTCATGGATTTCCATCCTATTATATACTACTCATAACCGGGCGGGCCTATTCAGTAGTATGTGATCCGGTTCAAGGTATGCTAATCCAAATCAGTTTACCTCGAAATCACAGCACTACTTATAAACTGAAAAAGCAATTCAGTAGTATGTGATCCGTTTAATATGACGCTAGCGTCGGGTGGCCTTTCTAGTTTACTCTGCTTTCAAAATCCCCAGAACAAGTTTCTACTGGTTTGAAAACTACATTTTTGTTGTTTTAAGATGCATGTAAATGTCAATTTGATAGCATACTACTGATGAGCCGCCAACGTAATTCCGATCTATTCTGAATGCAATGAAGTGTACGATACTACTTAAATTGGCATTAGTAGCATGAATTTTCAGGCTTGTCAAAGAACATCGACGAATGCATCGATACGCGGAGCAACATTGGTCCGATGGAACGCCTGTTTGAGCTGATGCGAGCAGGCGCGGATGTTTTTGTTATGACCCGGGGAATGCGCGATATTCGGGCGATTTTGATTGGTCGATTAGTGGCTTTCGATCGATACTGGAATCTGGTTGGTGGATTGGACTTTAACCTCCAGGAAATCGATAAAACCGACGATTTTAGTGGGATATTTTGGAAATTTTAGATTCTGGCCAACGCAACGGAGTATAAAATGAACCAGCCGCCGAAAATTACCAGCGTAAGTTCGGTAGAATGGGGTGTTGTGTTTTTTGATTAAACAGACTGAGATTAATAAAATCGATGCTTTTATCTAGAATGCAGGTCCCGGTAGACGCAAACGACGCCGACGAAGGAAATTACGGCAAGTGGAGGCTCGGGTTCTTTCTAGAAATGAAAATATGGACGTGGATAGTCCTACTTCAACCGAAATGACCGAAAATGCAAGTCAGTCAACGAAGAAGGACGCATCTGTTCAGGCTTCGGACCCAAGTGGCCACAACCCTCCTCTGGAGCCGTTGACGGAATTCCACGAGCAAATCTTCATCCGTGGCGCGAATGTGGTTATGGTTCGACCCTATGAAGTGCCTACTGAAATTGCGTTTGAGTAGACTATTTAATATCGGATTTCGACGAGATACTATATATGCATTTTTGTAAAAGTTATAATTGACTAAACACGTTAAGAGTGCTTGTTAAATCAAATAAATAAACTACAGCAGAAGTAAACACTAACTTCATCTTATTTGCCTCGGGGTTACTACTGAAATTCCATTTCAGTAGTATGAACGTTTTAATCTAACGAGGCATAAGAATTCTTGTATTAAAGTCGATTTATTCGTAGAGAATTTATTTAAAGTCACTTTTTCATTGTGCATTCCTTCTCACTGAGTTTTGTCTCCATGTTCCTACTGTACCAGATTTGTGCAGGAATAAAAATGTCAGTAGTTTTATTAGAGAATTGATCAGTTACTACCGAAAATTGCGAGAATCAAGGGAACTCGTGGCATTCACCCGGAATTTCCTTGAGGCTGATTTGCTGTTCTACGCACCTACTGATATCCCAATTCAGTAGCGGAGCAACTATTAACGGTTCCCAAAATCTGGAGTATTCGTGATTGCAAATCAGTGGACAATCTAGGAGTGGTTTTACTGTCACATTTTGCATTTTTAAATCAGCTAAATTCAACATGATGGTGTAGAATTTCCATTGGATTTGCTACTGAATTACCAATTAAGTAGTTTTGGTCCCATTTTTGTTTTAAGACTGCGAAAAGGTTACTTCTCTATTTTTTTTGTCAACAGGTTGGTTAAAATGATATATTTTAATGAAAACGATCTCTACCGCCATATAAGTTGTGGAAATTGAAATTTTTGGGGATTGCAAACCAGCACTTTTGTGATACTTGTATTACGTGATTTAAAAGTGCAATGCAGCGTTAATTCATACACTTAAAACCAATCTTCACCTTATGTTAATTTGATTTATTCCAAATTCGTGCTGACTACCAAGTTGATAGCAGCTTAGGTTCGCATGATAGTGTTTGCTATAAAATTTTCAATAGAATTTTGATAAAATATCACCTTTATAGCTGAAATATAATCAAGTTTTTGCACGTGTTGCTCGTAATTGTCGACGATACCACTTATTAATACCGGAAGACTTACCGTGTGTTCTGCAGCAAAGTAGAATATTTCAATTCATGCTACTCCATTAATTTTCAAAATTTAAAAGCGATATATCAAACTATTACAAAATGATTTCTGCTTTAAATATTTTAATATCAAACCGTATTTCAGCGATGACCTTGAAGTAACAAGTAACGTAGCTCTGCAATTACACCAACCAATCAGCAAAGAGGCCGCTTTTGATTGGTCAGGATGCGCCATTCTAGGCACACAATGGCAATATGTCAGTGGCGACCTCGACTCACGGAAATTCACATGAATAGTGGTTTTATTTCGTGCTCGGCACTTGCACATTACGGCGACGCCCTTGACACGCGCTCATTGGTTGGGTGACATTGAAATTACTTCTCCTGCTATCAAGTCAGCGATGATCTTTGTGACAATTACCCGAAAGGCCTCACCTGTAGTTGTGGTAAGTCAACGCTTCTCAATTTTAGTATAAATTGTGTGTCCCATCGATATTACCCCATAAAGAAACCATTTTTGCCATTCTTTCGTTAGAACAAATGTCGAGACACGAAAGTGAAGCCCTAAACGGCTTACCAACGACTGGTTTGAACCTAACCGTGGGTTCCCTGACTGAGGAAGAGTATCGAGAGTGGATTGAACAGACTTTTAAACCCATGTTCGAGCCCTACGAGCAAATGGGTGGGATCCCCTGTCGAGAACTCCTTAACCAGTTCCAATTCAACTCCTTCGGACTGCCGCAGAATCGACGCAAGGAGATTATTATCTTCCTAGACGGGAGGAGAGAAGGCCGCATCACCTTTGAGGCGAGTTCCATCGAATTTTATTCCAAATCAATTAGTTTAAATAGAATCTGGATACTTTCTTACAGTGTCTCATGGGGCTCAACATTGTTTTATAATTAAATTCATTTAAACTAATAAAATTAAAATTCCATTAATTAGAACTCTTTTTCCAGCCGCTAGAAACATTTACTCAACAGCTGATCGTGCTTTACCATCATCATCAACAACAACCTACTGAAATCACTATGAGTAGTATCGTTTTAGGAGTTCCGTGCAGCACTGACGCACAAGCGCAATGTGGATTTGCACCGCTACCAGCGATTGGGGCTTTACGCACTGCTGGCGGCCAATCCCGGGCTCCGATTGGCTGCCGCGCAAGCGCGCGCAATTCGACACCTCCAATTACTGGACGCCGCTGGTAGGAGTGACGCTGCGGCCGGTCTGACCGTTTCTCCTGGGGGGAAGGAGAAACTCCCGAACGCGATAACTGGTTACATTGGGGGGAGTGGGCCTTTCCAACTGGAACCCGATGGGGTTTGGCCCACTTCGAGGATTAGGAGGAAGAGACGCGATCCCAATGACGGTGGAATACCGATCTTGTTGGAGGAGTATGTTCCAGAGGTGTATTTGGAGGCGGTGAAGTGCCGTCCACCTCCTGTGTTTTGTCCACTCATTGTAGTCATTCAGGTTAGCCAATTTTTTCCAGAATACCTTATAGATTGATGAAACAGTAGCCATAAAAATTTAGAAGGCAAATTTTCGAAAGCACAAAATTCTAGCTACTGAAATGACTTAAGTAGGTAGGCAATCATGGGATACATTTCGTCACCATTCGAACTTAGTGACATAAATTGATAGAACTAAATTATTGAAAAAAATCTATTTAATTTATTTATTTACCTTGAAATTTTAGAAATATTCTTAAGTGATTTAAAATCCGTGTAATTTTCAAATCAAACGCGGTTTACAATCTTAAGAATGTTGTTTTCGATTTACTGAAATCAATTTCTTAAAATTTGTTTAAATGTTTTGTTTAAATAAACGCTTATTCATGTTCAGTGAATAAACAAATATTTTAGATTTCAAGAACCAAAAAGTTGAGAAATGGTTTCTTCATCAGATTGAGTTACAATAATTACGATTTTATCGAGAAATCTACTCGATTATGTTCGTTTCTTTTACGAGTTGGCAAGTCAGCTTTGAAAACAGAACTGCTAGCTAGGAATTCGGGTAAATTTGTGCTGCTGCGTGTGAGAACTTTGCAATTTATATAATACGATTATTAAACTTTACGCCGGATATTTGATTAAACATTACAACATTACGTACATTCGAAGAAGTACAGAGCGTCGTAGCAACGACTTAAACAAACACATACAATACGTTTTGTAGCTAAAGGAAAAGGAAATAATAGTTCAGGAAAATTAGATAATTTAGGTGTAATTTTCTGTAGATGCAACAAATTGCACGTTATAAAGTACTCGGCAAAGCACTGGTTGGCTGAGAGAGGACATCGGACTCTAGATGAGTCTAAAATATACCAGAAAAAGAGTATTTTGTTGGTTTTTCGGGGGCGTTTCCATTATTTTGTCCCTACCCCACCAATTTTGACGAAATCTTTGAATTAACACTCCGATTTTACCGCCCAGATTTGCGTCTACATCTACTACGCCGTGGAATTGAATCGCCGAGCTGAGGCGGAGCCGAAAAACGCCCTCACCTTCCTCTACGGCTTCCCGTACTTCTCGCCACTTTACTTTGACCCGCGCAAGAGACGCGAGGTCTGGCGGTTTTTCACCTATTTTCTCGTCCATCAGGTACATAAATATGAAAAAAATCAATATAAGTTTGATAATAATACAGGTAAATAGCGCAAAATACACAAAAAATTATGACAAAAGGCGATATTGTAACATGGAGACTCTTCGAAACAGCTCAAGGCTGCTATCTTAATTCCTATTGGTCGTAGTGGATAAATTGGAAATCTAAGTGAGTTTTTTAAGTTCTGATGTAATGCTAGGCCTGGATATTTTGATATCTGGTCCAAAATCCACTCCTCATCCTCATTTCCCTTTAAATTGTCTCTTTAGTAGGCACAAAAAAGACTGATATTTCACATTGGATCTGGCATGATCGATACGTGGATAAAGGAAAGCAAAGCTATGCAAAATGTGAACAAAGTTAATAAAAAATAAATTTTTAGATAATTTGGTAAAGCAGTAAATCAAGTCATCAGGCATTTTCCTGGTTAATTTTATTACATATTATCAACCGAAGTGGATATTTCATTATATGTTTCTTCAAAAAGTCGGGAAGAATTTTAAGTCTAAAAAATATATGCGAAATGTTAGAAAATAACAACTTAAATTCGTTGATTTTTCGCAATAAAGTCCTTTCTGATTAGTCGAATCAATTTACTACTGCCTTTTCACTAGTGGCTTACCTCTCAAGTTTTAATTAACTCTAGTGCTAAAGGAAAAAGAAATTTCATTTATATTTTAAAGTATTTGAAATAAATAATCGGAAAATCATTAATAAAGGCATTACAACTGGGATTTGATAAACCATTTTATCCCTGATATTCAGAATAACTGTTGGATTCAAGTAATGCTATTCTATTCGGCGGCCTCAAGGCTACTTTCCTATTGGTTCTCCTCTCCAGGGCGTTTGGCCAATCATCTTCAACTCCCTCGTAACCCTCCTATTGGGCAGTTTGATGGAATGGGCACATGGCATCTGGCGAATTCTCGTAATTTACCTTCCTGCTGGGGTTTTCGCCGGTTCTCTGGCAGCCTCCATGTGGGACCCAACTGCACTGGCCGTCGGAGCAAGTGGTGGAACCTACGCTCTGATTGGCGGACATTTGTCGATGCTGGTAGCAGCCTGGGAGGAGGTCAAGCATGATCACACCGCAGTGGGCCGAGCCAAATCGACTGGCGACAAAATTGTCGCTGTCGCTATATCAAGAGTCATGCAGGCAAGTTTTCAATGACCGGTGCGCCCCGGATTTCCGAAAGACGAGGAAATGGAACCCTCTTCGAAAAATTATTTTCAAATCAGGCAGCGCTTTAAATGAACTAATTTTTCACTTTTGAAATCCTCGCTTAAAACTAGTCAACTACTCAATTCTTTTTAGTAGCACTTTCATTTCAACTTCATTTTCACCCATTATCGTGATTGTAGATCTGTGTCCTGATACTCCTCTGTGGAATCGACTTCGCCCTCGCCATCTACACTCGCTACAGTCCTCAAAATGTCCCTCTCCGGGTCAGCTTTTCCCCAATTCCAGCCGGCTTCATCGCGGGCATTCTAATTGGTTATCCGTTGCTTCGTGAATTCAACACGCCTCCGTGGCAACGCGTGCAATTCTGGATTTGCCTTGGCGTCGCGCTCAGTCTCCTCGTCTTTGCGGTCTCTTGGAACATCTTCTGGGGTGGTTACCCAGCCCAATTAGTTTAAGGCATACTTACTACTATTTGCGTTTGTAAGTAGCATCTTGCACCATTTGTTTTATCCATTTGCGTCTACTAAGTTGCATGAAATTTCATCGAGTAAATGGAGCACTCTGAGTCCGTTTTTTGAGTCACACCTTTTGGCGATTAACTAGCGTGAACACAGAAATGTGAACAAGCAGAGAAATGTGTATTTCTCTCATACACACGCACACACACGCATCTCCCACGAGAAATGTCATCACGTTCAAATTAATCACACTCATACTGCTGGTACTCCCCCACCAAATCCGTGACATTCGAGACAGCCTCATCAAACTCAGTCTCGTCCATGCCCTCGGCTGTGTACCAGTGGATGAATGCCCTCTTCTTAAACATCACCGCGAACTGATCGCATATGCGCTTAAAGGTCTCCTGAACAGCTGTTGTGTTGCCGACGAAGGTGGCAGACACCGTCATACCCTTCGGTGGGACATCGCAGATCGCCGTCTTGATGTTGTTCGGTATCCACTCGACAAAGTAGGCCGAGTTCTTGTTCTGGACGTCTGTTATCTCTTCCTCCACCTCTTTCACCGAAAGACGACCCCTAAACATCCCAGCGACTGTTAGGTACTTTCCGTGACGTGGATCGCAGGCTGACATGAGGTTCTTGGCGTCGAACATCTGGCAGGTCAGGTCGTGGACGTTGTAGGTGTGATAGGCTTGACCGTATCGACTTGTGAGAGGAGCGAACCCGGGCACAAAGAAGTGGAGGCGTGGAAAGGGAATGAGATTCGTCCCCAGTTTGCGTAAATCTGCATTGATTTGACCGGGAAATCGGAGACTCGTGGTGATTCCCGACATGGTTGTCGACACGAGGTGGTTGAGGTCACCCAAAGTGGGGTGTTGGATTTTGAGGGTGCGGAAACAGATGTCGAAGAGGGCCTCGTTGTCCAGAGTGAAAGACTCATCGGAAAAATCGATAAGGTGACTCAAACCCAGTACGGCGTTGTAGGGCTCCACCACCACCTCGGTTATCTAAGGGGCAGGAGGAGAAAAAAATCGATATTTGTTTAAACCCTCAAAAGGAGCGGGAAAGAGGCCACGATTTAAACAAAATGTTTTAGATCGGAATTTGGATGACCTGATATACAAAGATGGTGGGGAAAAAAAAAAGAATAAATTAATCTCCAACCAATGAAGAGCCACCCAACGAGCCACTCGACAAGGACGCATTTTTATTGGACGAAATTCAAAACACAAGCCAATGAATGAATTAATTAATTAATAAAAAGCGTCACCAATCTAGCACTCCATAGCCTGATAGGCGCAAATCAACTCAGAAAGTGACGTGTAGGCACAATTGAATTCACACTCCTCCATGCCCTCACAAGTGTACCAATGGAGAAACGCCTTCTTCTCAAACATGGTCAGAAACTGCTTCCCAATTCGATGAAAACTCTCCTGAATGGATGTGCTATTCCCAATGAAAGTGGCAGCCATCTTAAGACCCCTAGGTGGGATATCACAGACCGCCGTCTTGATGTTATTCGGGATCCAGTCGACAAAGAGAGGGCAATTCTTCGATTGGATCATCTGCATCTCCTCCTCGAGTTCCTTAATCGATAAATGACCCCGAAAGATGCTGGCCACTGTGATGTACTTGCCGTGTTTGGGGTCACAGGCTGTCATGAGGTTCTTTGAGTCGAATAATTGACAGGTGAGCTCACGAAGGGTGTGATTCACGAAGGTATGGGTGAAACGTGAGGTGAGGGGTGCGAATGCCGGTATGAAGAAGTGAAGACGCGGAAAGGGAATCAGATTGGTGCAGAGTTTGCGCAGATCTGCGTTCAATTGGCCCGGGAAACGCAGACACGTGGTAACACCGGCTGTGGCCGTAGAAACGAGGTGGTTCAGATCCCCGTAAGTGGGATTTTCGACTTTGAGGATGCGAAAACAGATGTCGTAGAGAGCCTCGTTGTCAATGACGAAGGACATGTCGGAGTACTCGGCCAGAAAGTGACTCGCCAAGGTCGCGTTATAGGGCTCCACCACCACGTCGGAGACCTAGGGAAAGAGTGGCACTGGCTAGACTCAAATCGATTGGGGAATCTGTTTTTCCTTAAAAGCTTATAATCTACTTCATGTCTCATGCAGGAAGAGCCGTGTCGGGATTCTTGTCCAGGAGAGCCAGGATTTGGGGCTCTTAAGGCCTAATATCAAAATGATACGAGAATCGGAGCGGGGTTTGTTGACTCTGGTTGTGTTGTCTCTAATACCATCGCGACTCTGAGGCACTGGAAAAGGGGAATCTAACGATAACTCTGTGGGTACCCTATGAAGAATGCAATGACGACGTCGTAGGAGTACACGATTCTTCGTAGACTTTTTTGTTTTAATCTCCCATCCAACTTTCTGGAGAAATCAAAAGACGAGGAGACCACAGTGTGTGAACACAAAACCGATAGGCGAATTTATTGACAAAATCATCACTCAAATTGCTGGTACTCGTGAATCAACTGAGAGACATTGGCAATGGCGCAGGAGAATTCACACTCATCCATTCCCTCCCCCGTGTACCAATGGAGGAAGGCCTTGCGCTTCAACATGATCAAAAACTTCTCCCCGATTCGATAGAGTGTCTCCTGCATGGCCGTTGTGTTGCCGATGAAGGTCACACTTCGCTTCAGACCCCTTGGTGGTATGTCGCAGACGGCGGTTTTAACGTTATTCGGGACCCATTCGACGAAACACGGTGAGGTGCGGTTCTTCACGGCCTGCATCTCTCTGGTTACCTCCTTAATCGATATCTGACCACGAAACATGGTTGCTACGGTGAGATACTTCCCACACATTGGGTTACACGCCGTCATGATGTTGTAGCGTTGAAAGACCTGGGTTGTCAGTTCGTGGATGTTGTCGGCTCGATAGGCCATGGACCAACGCGAATTCAGGGGAGCGAAACCCATAATAAAGAAGTGCATCCGTGGAAAGGGGATTAGATTGTTGCCCAGTTTCCTCAAGTCGGCATTCAGTTGACCGGGAAAGCGGAGGGATGTTGTCACGCCGGCCATTGCCATGCTAACGAGATGATTGAGATCTCCGTGAGTGGGATCCTTCAACTTCAAATTGCGGGCACACATGTCGTAGAGGGCCTCATTATCGATCGTGAAAGTCTCGTCGGCCACTTCGATAAGTTTATTCTGCGCCAGAATGGCGTTGTAGGGCTCAACTACCACATCGGAGACCTATGGGGGGGGTTAAACTACTTAAATCCGATTTCAGTAGTTGAGACCCTGGATTAGGGGTTTTCGCTAAATAGAGGGGGTTAAATCGACTCACCTTCGGGGAAGGGTAACAGGAGAATGTGCACATGATCCGGTCGGGGTAGTGTTCACTGATTTTGGAGATCAGGAGGGTTCCCATTCCAGCTCCGGTGCCTCCACCCATGGAATGAACTACTTGGAAGCCTTGAAGGCAGTCACAGGCCTCGCATTCTCGATGAACAATCTCCATGATGCTTTCAATCATCTCGGCTCCTTCGGTGTAGTGGCCTTTCGCCCAGTTGTTTCCTGCTCCCGCATTGCCAAACACAAAGTTGTCCGGTCGAAATAGGCAGCCGTAGGGGCCCGATCTGATCGTATCCAGGGTTCCCGGCTCAAGGTCGGACAGGACCGTTCGCGGCACAAACCTTCCACCTGCAGCCTCCTGGAAATAGACGTGGATTCGCTCGATTTGGAGATCTGAATCACCACGGTAGAAGCCATCGGGTCCAATTCCATGCTCGTCGGCGATGACTTCCCAAAACTAGGTGACGAAAAAAGTCGAGACTAGACGACAACCATCGAAATAGAGCCTCACCTTATTACCGATTTGGTTGCCGCATTGGCCAATCATGATGTAGAGGATTTCGCGCATTTTTTGAGAAAAGAAAAAAGCAAACTTTTAGGAGGGGAAATTAAATGAGACTGGTGGATCTGGTGTGGGGGGGGTGGGGGAAGACGTCTGTGGAAGCACGTTTGATTATCGATTGACCTTGACACGTGGTTAGTTGCAGCCAACCAGTGGAACGAGGCTATTAGGCAATCGTGATTGGTTAGTAAAACGAGCCAATAGGACTCCGAATTTGTATCGGTCCAATGAAGTGACCTTGAAAACTATTATTGATTTTTAAATGTTGGTTGCAACACTTCGAATCACTCCTTTATTATATACACAACTCAGAGGCAGCCAATAAGATGTGACATAGCCCTAAGACAATAAAGCGGGCAAACATGGAAAATCGTCTATTTCACGTCGGAACAGAGGGTCTGCTACCCCTGGCCGCGTGCCAAGCGATCCTCAGTGGCATCATGCCCTCCCTCGGCACCAACCAATGCGGATGTCGGATGTCAAAACCGACTCTTGGTGTTGCTAAGGTCCATAGTAACCGACAGATAGGCACTGCGGGTAGAAGAAGGAGTTCCACGGGCTTGGAAGACTTTCTCGTTGGAGGCGAAGGCTTCAGGGCCAGGGCTTTCGCTGTGTGATCCCTGGCACGAGTGGCAATGACCTGACAGATGTCGAGAAAGCGTTTAACGGCCTCTTCGACGGAGATTTTCGTAGTGGAGATGTCGGAGGTCTTGGAGGGGTCCAGACAGAGACGAAGTGCCAATTCGGCCGGAAGATGATGCTGAAAGGGCACAAATAGATGGATACTAAATGGTCCTACTAACATTAATTAAGTAGTATCGCCATCCCATGGTAAATAGAGTAAGAGGACTGTTAATTTACGCAATTTTCATTCAATAATAGGCTGTACTTACGCTTTTAAAATTAATATTTGCAGGATGAAACAAAATGGAAAAAGGTAGTAAAGAAAACGCAGCAAACCTACTGATATATTATAAGTAGCACCGTCAATAAGTATTATCAATACAAGTTTATAGACGATATTTTATCCAATTTTCATTTACGTTTCCAAGTTAATCTCAGCAGGTGCCTACTGTGAGGAACCTACTGATATTAATAAGTAGTATCTATTTATCTATCAGATTTGAGCTAATCCAGCCAAGTGTTATTACGTTTCAACTTTTTAACTCAAGATTTTTTGCGGTTTTTTTACAAGATTCTGTGAAAATCTGTATTCACCCACGAGTAAGAAGAGTCCTCACTAAATATTAGTTAACAATTTGCAAAAAAATTAACATAAAACAAGCGCATACCTCTACAAGGAGTTGAGTCGGCAAAACCAGGACTCTTTGTTGCCGCGCCAGTGGCACAACACTCCTCAGATGGGTGATTAGGCCTTGAGCTTTGGCTAAATGGGCCAGAGCGTGGTCCACTTCAATTGATTTTACACCTGAAAAAGTGACTGAGTTAGAAGTATAAGGAGCTATATCAGTTCTGCCTTCCTGCTAGAATCCATTGCTCTAATACGGGACACAGTCTGGACTGAGCCGTGGAAACGCAGTCATCCAACTCTCTCGCTTTGTGCTCTCTCCAATAGGGCTTGTGTTAAGATTACAAGGGAAGGTTTGTTTAAGGATAATAGCCCATCCCTACAAAAACTCATTTATTAATCTATTATATCGTCAGTAAATTATAATATTAATTTTCTGATTAACTTGAACTATAATTTATTTGCCTTTTTAATTATCTGTATAATATGTGGAGTTGTTTAAGTCATTACTGTGACGCTTTGCACTCCCCCGAATGAACTTTGGAGTTATCGCGCGTCTCGACTCTTGAGGCCGTTACCTAACGTAGCGTACATTAAATGAACATTTTAGGTAGCATAGTTCCTCGTACTTTATATCAGAGCCACTGTCTGGAGATAATCAGATAAGTTACTTCGATTATTGAATCTTTATCTAAATGTAACATTCAGTCATTAAATTGTTATTCAAAATGCGGACAGAACTTATGGCATGACCTTGAGGAACATGATATGCCTGTAAAGTGATTTGATGAACTTTTCTGCTTACATCTATAACCATTGAATTTTTCGGCAAATAAAATAATTAAAATGGTCATTTTTTTGTTATGTTTCTCACCCATAGCCTCAGAAAGAGCGAAATGAATAGGCGCATTTGTGGCCTCAGCGTAGTCCTCAAGCTCTTCATAGTCCGCAAAAGGCACGTCTCCAGATCTGTCTCTCTATAGAAATAAATTAAGATAAGTTTTGTTTTTTGGATAAGAAAGAAGAAACGGAGCAGCCAAAACAGGAGGGTTCTTACCCGAGCCTGAAGAAGGCGAAGAAGCCAGTGTTGTGAAAGACTGCATCCATTGGCGACGAGGTAATTAAGAGTTGTGCCAAGTTCCGATTCGATTGGCGAAGGGCCAGTGCCCATAACACCTTGTCCGTCATTATTACCGCTAAATAGGTTGCGGACAGCTTGCTCCCAATACTGGTAGCGAAGGCTTGCGGTCTGTTGAGTACGAGCACGATCCGTAATCTGTGCTCAAATGAATATTAAATTACAAAATTGATATTTTAATTTTTGGCATAAGACGAGGAAATCGTACCAGCGATATTTCAGCATTGAGAGCACGAAGGGCAAATGCAAAACGCTGTTGCGGTTGTGGAAGGGGTAGACAGCAGAGGTAGTTGAAGAAATCTACTTTTCTGTCAGAATAAACACAATTTAAAAGTTAAATGGTCTTACCTAACCAAATTACGACAAAATTCCTGATGATTGGAGCTAATTGCGGATGCATATCGGTGACATTTAAGTAAGGGAAGTTGTGTTTGACGTAAGAATTGAAGCATTGCTACATGCACAAGTGCAACTTTTTCAGTAATGTGCTACAAATCAAGGCGACATAAGAACAACTATCAGAACAAGTAACAAACGCGAGTAATACTATTTGATACACCACGAGCGTCCTTCAACTATTCCGGAGCTTTAACATTCCCCGAAATACAAAACTTTTTCCAATGAACAGAAATCAGATTTAAGAAATCTGCGATAGAATATGTTTAAAATGTTAATCAGTCTTATATTTTCTTTATTTCCGATTAATTTTAGCAATAAGCGAATTATTTAAATGGCCTTGTGATCTACCAATCAAAATTTGGATTTATTCACGTGTGCACAAGTGCAACTGTTCTCTTCTCTGCTTTTTCGAAATGTCATTCTTTCCCAAACGCGCCAGGTTTTTGAAACCCGGTGAAGAGGAACTAATCGCGTCTGAAGAGATTGATGAATCGCCTGAGGGAGCAGTTGTTGCCAACATAACTGGTATCCGTCAGATAGACCAACAACGCCAGAGCCTCCCCACATTCAGATGGCGCAGTCATTTTCTCTATTTACTCGAAACTTCGAGGTAAGTAGTTCAAATAACTTATTAAATATATTTTTGCGTTTAGAGTCGTCGTCGTGACTGGAGAAACCGGTAGTGGGAAGTCCACCCAATTGCCCCAGTACATCTACGAAGCCGGGTGGGTAAAAGGCACACAGAAGTACATCGCAGTAACCCAACCACGTCGCGTAGCAGCCATCACTTTGGCGACTCGAGTTGCAGAGGAGAAGGACTGCAAGCTGGGAAATGAAGTCGGCTACCTAATCCGCTTTGAGAATTGTTTCAAGCCGGGTCGTACCTCTATTCTCTACATGACAGATGGTATGCTGATTCAGGAGATGTCAAAAGACCCTCTCCTCAAGAACTACCGCGTGATTATGCTCGATGAGGTGCATGAACGTTCCATCCAGGTGGATTTGTTGTTGGGTTTAGTGAAGAAGATTTTGCGGAAGAGGTTGGATGACCTGCGTGTCGTCATCTCTTCAGCTACTCTGGAGGCGCAGAAGTGAGTCTTAATTTCTATTTTCCATCCAATGGTCGTAATTGCGTGATTAATCAAGAGTAGATGTGGTGTGCTTAACTCCTCTCAAGAATGCAGAACGAGAACTCAGTTATTGATTTTAACCTCTGCAGTTTCATCGACTACTTCAAGGACCTTCACCTTCGGGAGGGAGAGGCCAATGCAGATGTGGATCGTCTGACCCCCGTCTCTCACCTCCACGTGGAGGGACGTCAGCATCCGGTGAAGATCTTCTACCTCCGCGACCCCACACCGTGCTATGTCACGGAAGCGCGCAAAACAGTCTTCAAAATCCACGAGAATCGTCCGCTTGGCGCGGATATCCTCGTATTTATGACCAGTAAGTCTCTGAAGCCAACCAATAAGCCCCCACAGAGTCAGTTGATGCAACCAGAAGTCCGTCTTCCAAACTTGCATTACATTAAATGTTGTTGCCTTTGCGCTAGCGGCTTGCCCTCACAAATTTCCCTCTCTACTTAAGGGAGTTGGCCTTCTTATTTAGGGGTTTTTCTCCTCCCCTCCAGGTCAGGACGAGGTGAATCGCCTCGTCTCCGAGCTAATCGACGAGTACCGCGAGCGCAAGGAGCGTTTCCTGGCCAAACAACAGGCTGCCCCCCACAACCGCTCCCTCCAAAACCAGCGCTACCCGCCACTACGCAGCCTGCCCCTCTACGGTGGCCTGCCGGCGAATGAGCAGCTGCGCGTCTTTGAGCGTCCCACGCACGCCGTGCGGACGGTTACCGTGGCAACCAACGTGGCCGAGGCGAGTATCACCCTGCCCCGGGTCGGCTATGTGGTGGACTGCGGCTACGCACGTCTACGAGCCTACAACGCGGAGACTGCCCTCGAGGCACTGGTCACTCTGCCCGTGTCGAAGGCGTCGGCCAATCAGAGAGCCGGGAGGGCGGGCAGGGTGCGGGTGGGTGAGGTGAGCTTCCTTTCCTCATCTAAACACCCATTTACGGTTGTTGTCTTTGCACTAGCGGCTTACCTCCCCCCGCTTCTTCATTATCGATTTTTCTCCACCTCCAATCAGGTGTACCGACTCTACACTGAGGACGCGTACCAGCGTCTCCTGCCCAAGTTCACTGCTCCCGAGACCCAGCGCACCGATCTCTCGGCCGCTCTGCTTCGTCTCAAGTCCCTCGGCGTCGACTCCCTCGCCCGCTTCGACTGGCTGCCGCCCCGTCCACCCGCCCGCCATCTGGGCCAAGCCGCTGAACGCCTCGTCAGTCTGCGAGCTCTCGACGTCGCCACCGGCCTCCCCCTCACCCAGACAGGCGTCCATTTGGGTCTCCTCTGCTCCGCCTGCGGGCTTTCACAACCCGCCGCCGCCGCTGCCTTGTTGGGTGCCGTGGAAGAGGGCTGCACCATCGAAATCGCCGCTATCGTCGCTCTCATGCAACTGCAGAACGTCTTTCTCTCCAACCCCAACTACAAACGCACCGCCGATCGGGCCCGCCGCGTCCTTTTTGGAACCACCTCCGGTGACCACCTCACGGAGCTGAACGCGTTCACGGCCTACGAGCGGCAGACGGCGTCCATGTCGGTCTCTGAGGCCGCCAAGTGGTGCCAGAACCACGGACTGAACGCGCGGGCTCTCCAGCACGCAGTGTACCTCCGAGACAGGATTCTGGGGGTGTTGGAGCGAGAGAAAATGCCGTGTGTGGCAGCCCAGCCCCCCGGGAACCCCCAGCCAGTGGTGCGAGCCCTCTTGAGGGGGTTTTTCACCCAGGTGGCGAGACTAGCACCGGGGGGAGGGCATTATATAACGGTGCGGGGGGACCACGCGCTGAGACTACACCCGAGTTGCGTGCTGTATGCAGCACCGGCGAGTGCACCCTGGCCGAAGTTTGTGGTGTTCACGAGGGTGCACCTGAGTGCCCCGGTGAGCGATAATCCAGCGGCGGCGGCGGGGGATGTGGCAGCGACGGCAACGTGTGTCTCGGGAGTGAGTGGAATCGATCCGGAGTGGCTCCTGGAGGTAGCGCCGCACTACTTCCACTATGGCACGGCGAGGGAGCATGCCATGAGCAAATGAGAGGTGGTGGAAGGAGGATAGGTTGTAAATAAATTGAATTTGTGAATTATATCTCTGGTTGTTGTTGATGAAAGAGGGATTTGGAGGTGGGTAGAGGAGGAAGAGAAACAAGAGGGGAAGAAAAAAGAAATAGGGGTGGAATGAGAAGATGTGTCACGGAAAAACAGGAAACAAAGTGGGATGAATGGGAGGTGGGATAGTAGGGTTTTTTTTATAAAAAAAAACAAGGTGGAAAAGAATCCGGTAGAGGAGGTGGCAGTTTGGTTTTAAGTGCCAAAAAAACGAATTCAAGGCTTTTTTCGCTATTTACTGCTCAGATATTGTCACGGGAAACCACTGTAGCGCGTTACGCGCTGTGCTGACGTGATACGTGTTCAAGGGACACGAATGAACCAATCACAGTTTGCTTAACCACGATTTGTGCTCAGGCAAGTTAATTAGTGAACACAACTCGTACAACGACTTAAAAGCAAGACGTTCTTCGTGTAACAGTTACGACACCGCCGTGCAACGGCGAGCTGTCATCACCTCAGCCATCTTGTGCTATTCCGTTCTCCCTAATAAAGGTTTACGCTTCCATCTGGGTTTTCTTTTACCTGGAACGTATTCGGAAGTCCTTTAAAGTGTACACCACTTTAATTGGCGAGCACGCCATTGCCTGGAGAACATTTGCCCATTTCTAACTAGCACACGCTTATGATGGCTGAGGTTTTCAACAACCAGTCAGTAACTTTTAAGCTCTTGCTGAGGCACAATTCCGCCGAGCTAACATCAAGAGCGGAATCGCCAATTTCCTCAACCCAATTTGAATGGACGCTGCACACCTCCTGACCTATTCATTAATTTAAAACTCAACAACAACTCACTACTGGCTCAAGGTAAGACACGGGTACAATTCCATGTAGACTGTCTTCCTACCGCCAAGTGCTACGCACAACTTCATCTCCACGGGACCGTCCACAACAAGCCTAATCAGCGGTCCTACTCAACAACAGCCCACTACTGGCTCAAGGTTAAGACACGGGTGCAATCCCAAGTAGACTGTCTTCCTAACCCCAAATACCACGCCCAACGGCATCTCAATCGGAATGTCAACAACAGGCCTAATCATCCAGCCTACATTCTGCAAAACTCATACTCAACAGCAAACCAATCAGTTCACCGGACACTAGCCTCATCAACCACTTCCCCAACAAGGCACACGCCGGATGGACGCCAATTCGTTGCTTATACAAACCACACAACCTGCTATTCCTATGTATTCGCCCAAATTTTCGACCCAGTCTCACCATTTTACGTACTCCTTGTCTTCTCTCGTTTCCCAAACAATTCAAATTCTGCGACTTCCCCCTCCGTCATCAAAGATGACTACGGTTTCAGATGGGGGGGCGTATGTAGCGCGTTACGCGCTGTGCTGACGTGATACGTGTTCAAGGGACACGAATGAACCAATCACAGTTTGCTTAACCACGATTTGTGCTCAGGCAAGTTAATTAGTGAACACAACTCGTACAACGACTTAAAAGCAAGACGTTCTTCGTGTAACAGTTACGACACCGCCGTGCAACGGCGAGCTGTCATCACCTCAGCCATCTTGTGCTATTCCGTTCTCCCTAATAAAGGTTTACGCTTCCATTTGGGGTTTTCTTTTACCTGGAACGTATTCGGAAGTCCTTTAAAGTGTACACCACTTTACCACTAGTGCAAAGGCATAGTCGCCAGAAATTTGTTTCCATACTCTCAGTAAATTTTAAGATTATGAATCTGCCTTAAACTGGCTTTCAATTAGCTGATTAAAATATAAAATTATTAAACACGTCATAATATGGTGAATTCGAAGTTGATTTAATCGAAATCTAGATATCTGGCTTCCAGCAGTTCTATATTCGCGAAAAAGCAAGGACTGAAGGCCTTTAAGAGGAAGAAAGTGCATTGAATTGTTGCTTTATCACTAGTTTTATGATTTAAAAATCAGTTTTGAGGCCCAATTTCTTTCTGGTGGTAGTAATAACCTTTGGAAAACTTTTGTACAGAGTAACATAACCTGAAAGTGGAAAAATAATTGAGAAATTTAGGACAGCGATCACTGGGATGCATTGAAATATAATATAAATAAAATATGCCTCTATAACTGACTCGCTATTCGCAAAAGTGTAATAGTTAAGACGAAGTGTTAATGCCCATTAGGTGATAATCTAACCAGTAGATGAAACCCACGACTCCTTTGCACTAGTGGTTTACCCTCCCATCAAAAGAACAAGCCCAAATTCCAAAAAAGAGTCTCGTATATTCTCCCAAACCCCAGTCACAATCTACATTCTCTACGAGTACATAAAAAAGGAGTCAAGTCATTCTACCCTCGATTTCACGCAACCACCTCCCCCCAATACGCCACCATCAGCAGCACACACATCACCAGGGGCAACTGGAGGAGCGACACCCTAAACATCGCCCGCGCCGCCGTCCTCATCGCCCCCACATCGCCCACTGGCGTTCTATAGAACCGAAAGGCCCGGTACACCACGAGGGCATTGAATGGCGCCGCCAACAGGCCCGACCACACGTTCACCCAGGCCTCACCAGCGCCCCCAGTGTCGATGAAGCACACTGCGGCGGCCAGAATGGAGGACTTCAGAGCGGTTAACTGGGCCCGATGAGGGTCCAGGTTCACCGGCATGACGTAGCCAGCTCTGGCGTAGTCTTCGCGAGCCAGCCAGGAGAGCCCGATGAAGTGGGGGAACTGCCAGGTGTAGAGGAGGCCAGCGAGGGCCAAGGAGCCGTAGGAGAGACAGCCGGTGGCCGCAGCCCAGCCCATGAGGGGTGGGATGGCTCCCACCACGGCACCGACAGCCGTGTTGAGAGGAGTGAGGCGTTTGAGGGGCGTGTAGACGCAGGTGTAGAGGAGGATGTTGGCGCCCGCAAGACTGGCGACGAGGTCGTTGGTGCCGGTGTAGAGGATGGCGAGGCCGAGGCTCGCGGAGACGCCTGCGAAGACGCTCGCGCCCTCGGGACTGTAGAGAGAAATCAAAAGTCACTTATTAATTCCGCAGTTGTTTAAATCGTTGCTACGAGGATATACAACTAACCTAATGGTTTTTCTGACGAGGGGTCGCATCTGCGTACGCTTCATCATGGCGTCGTACTGCACCTCCATGATCTAGAGACAGGGGCAGGAGAAAATCAGTAAGAAACGGGGAATTTTGGAGAGAGGTTTCTCGATTTCTGAAGCCAGGAAAGCCATGTACTCCCCTCAGCAAGTGTTTTAGCGTTCCAAAGTGCCATTTCACCGATTTAGCTGCCGAAAAATCAACAAACTAACACCGAGATTCGCCAGGTAAAGCTAGTTTTTTGTGCGTTTTGAAGCTCTAAGCCACCATTCCACGATAAAAATCACATCGAGAAACTACTCAACCCCCGATAATCAACCACCGAAACCCCCAAATTAACCGATTTTACAGCCGAAAAACCGCCAAACCAACGCCTAGATGCGTCAGGAACCACCAACAACGTCGCATTCCTTGCCTATCAAACTGACTGACTACTAGACATGAAAATACCCCATTTTCAGTGACCTGGTTGATGCAGTTGGCAGCGGCGGAGGTGAGGGTGGTGCCCACACCCAGAGAGAGGAGAGAGGCGGCAGGGTGGAGGAGGAAGTGGGTGCTGACGAGAGCCGGTGCGGCAGCGGCCAGAGTGCACCCGCCGAGGGCAGTTGAGACGACTAGACCGGTGAGACGGGCCTTCGAGAGCGCCGCCCAGATCGATAGGAGGCTCTCATTGCTCTCCTTGTGGTGCAGACGCAAGTCGGAGGTTCTAACGATGGCGGTGGTGCTGGTGGTGGTGGGAAGTGGTGGCGAATATGAGGCGTCTTCGGCTGACGGACGAATCGAAAGTCAATTAACGGGCTGGTTAAAGCTATTCCTACACGTCTTCCTCCCTTGTATCGACGAATCGAAAGGCAGTTAAGAGACAAAGGCTAGCTAGAGACGTCGACTTTTGTCTTTTAGTTTTAGTCAAGTTTTCAAGCTCGATTCACCATGAAATGGCATACAGAACCAAATCAAAAACCACTACCCAGAGCTTCCATTTCGATTTTATGCGTTGTAGGATTAAAAGTACGATTTGGGGGCATCAAAGACCGACTTAATTATGGAACAAGCGAGATATTGACGCCTACATGTACCAAAGAAGTATCAAGTGATCAGCAAACTCCCGAATTCCTGGTTTCTTAAGTCGGATGACAGCCTCTGGCTGCATTTTCCCCCATTCTTGATAGTTCATAAGTTTCATAAGACTGCCTTCAAACTTTCCTACCGCAACCCCGTTTGAGTCTTTGTTAACGGACAAAAAACTCCAGAACTCACAATTTTTGAGGACTTTGGTGAGGTCAGAACACGTTGGAAAAGGCGGTGGCGGTGAGGGAGTAATTATCAAAGTTGAAGTTCGTCTTGGAGAGGCATTTCTTGGCTTCTAGATAGGGATTAAGAGACTTGACCAACAAGGCCTTACCACATGGGGATTGTGATAGGATTGAGAGGCGTAACATGGCCGAATGGGCTGATGAAGGCAAACCAGGAGGTGACGGTTGTGGACAGCCCGAAAAACGCGTGGAATTGGGGTCATTCCTGACTGGAGAGCAGCACAACACCACAACAATCCGTCAAGAAGAGCTCCGAGAGCACTCGCAGCCTGGGGTCTTTGTCCTCACCAGTGGTGTCTAATTGCTCGCGAGCGAATCGACAAACGGCGGGAAATTCCTTGGCAGCCGACAAGGTCGGGACTTCGTTCGGGGCACAGAGGTGGAGGAAGATGGTGAGGCAATTGACAAGGATCTCCGGCTCGTCGATTTGGGGGTTTGTCAAACAGTCTAAGAGAGGCGAGAGGTCGTGGGATTCACGGTGTTGACAGAGACGCGTTCTTAGTTCGCGAGAACTGGTTACTAGGTTGCAAATTCCGGCCACAGCAAGTGAGACGAGGCGACAAAACTGCGGTTTGGTTGGAGAGTTGGGCAGGTGTTCGCGGATGACCTGGAGGAGGATAAGATGCACGTCGAGTTGAAGGAGTTGGTCGCAGTTACGAGGATCGTGAGCGAAATTGCCGAGGTTGGCGATAATTTGCTGCTTGTAGTCGAGGAGAGGCGTAGTACTGAGTTCGGTGACAAGGGCTTCCAGGTACTTGAATCGATCTACACTACCGGGAGCAGCACGATTCCGGCGACCACGAAGATATTCAAAGTTGGTGCGAACTCGAAGTGTCGACTTTTTCGTCTTTATTGAGGGCATTCATCTAATACACGTGTTCCCTGATATTGATCAATTAAACACTTTTGTCGCCGTCAAAGAAAGGGAAGAAAACAGCAATTAAAACACTTTTATAAACACCTTTATAATTTTTACGCTATTTTTACAGAAGAAGGAAACACTAGTGCTACAACACACCTCGAGCACCAATTGTGACCAAAGGAGTGTAAATTGACCTATTCAAACCAATAGGATAAGAACGACTAAAAAATTCGTATAAATGAAAAGGTATCGCTTTATCCACAAATTACTGAATATTTTAAAATATAATTGCAGGTTACAAGTTATTTTTTATGTTTTACAATATATAAAATATACTTGGACTCTGTTATAATTAACGATCAATTTAAAATTATATTTTAACTGTGGTATATTTTTGTCCTACCACCATGATAAGGCCGAAAATAAACGAAATATTTTAACAGTGGTGAAAAGACCCAGACAATTCCAGGAAGATTGTCAAGAAGAGTTGCTTAATGTACTTCGTCTAAATTTCAAAACTTTTGAATATTTAATACTTTTTAGAAACAATTCAGTATGGTTTGGTGCAATCGTGGATTTTGGTTATATTAATTAATTTTAGTCCACAACGGTGATTCCGTTTTCAGCACTTGCTAATCAATACACATGTCTACTTTCATTTCGCTTCGCCCTACTCAAGTAGGCCCTAAGGATGAATCGTCAGCCGAGGTCGACTGTCAATCCATTAAGTTCCATTTTCCTTTAAAACTTTCACAAAAATAAAATTTATTAAATCAGACTCAGTAGCTATGAGAATTGCTGGCATTTTTGCATTTATTGTACAACCACGTCCCGCAGTGAAAACACTTCCAAAACTTGAGTCCCACGGACATTGTGGCATTCTGAGTTGCTTATCCTTATCACATAAGGTGGCTAGAAAGGCTCACCACATTTTCTGGTTTATCGATGAGGAATTGAGGGCAATTGTCTCTCTAGCCGAACCTAAAGCCTTTGGCGTTCTTCGCGTTTCTTCACCATAGAGGAACAATGGTTAATGATGGCCTTACCGCCTTGAGAGTATAGAAAGCCTAGAGAAACCTCCGTCTGCTACTACGAAAGAACTTTTGCAACAACAGACCCATATGGCACTCTTTATGAGGCCGCTAATGGCGTCTTCGGCTTAGATGTCACCATCTTCAGTGTGATTGGGTTTGTTCCTCTGAGATCCAAAATAGCCGAATTTTACAGGTGTATGGGACATCGGTGGATCGTTTGCAAGCCAATGACTGCATTTTTTACATTGTGAGCATACCATATGATTTGAAGGAGATACTCACGGAAAAGCATATCGTCGTCAGTAGTTAACAGTACCACAAAGGGGTGAAGCGAAGGAGAAGATGAGGCAACAATTGAGGTACAAAGCATCCTTCGCCGGTGCTTCTAATCTCGTCACTTAAGTGGCCTTTAGGAGGTTATTGAAAGACATGTACATGTCTTTCAATCCACTCATTTTTTCGACATCTTTCAGAGTTTCTGAGACAAGTAATACAGCCTCATTAGGAAGCAGAAAGTGGAAGAGACTTATGTGAGTATTAGCAGCAAAAGTGGACTTCATTGTGTGCTGCGAGACAGGTCCAGATACGTGATTTTACCAAGGTACTGGTCACCGTAAAATAACGGGAAGGCATTCAATTATTTAACCAAAATCCTCGAGGTAGGAACGCTAGTGCAAAAAACGCACTTCAGGCGCCAATTGCGACCAAGGGAATGCAATTTGATCTACTCAAACAAATGGTGATTAGGGAGTCTCAATAGTACTAAATTTACCGAATTATTATTACGGACTTCGAGTTAATTTTACTTGAATTACCAAGACTTAAATGACTTATTTACAACTGTACTTAACGAGCAATTTAAAATTAATTTACCCTTCTTGCCCGACTAACTTAACAAGAACACAAATGCAGAAAAAACCCTGTCACTCCTAGGCAGAGAGTCATATTCAAAAGATCGCATAAAGGAAAATTGCTGAAGGCTCTTCGTCTTCATTTTCTAAACAATGCAGTAAGACCTGATGGCTTTTTACGTGAAAAAGCATATTTGACACACACACCAGGCCTGGACTATGGCCTTTTATTCCATCGACCGCGACGACTCCACCCTAGCATCAGTCAATAAATACGAATGTCTGGTTTCATATAGGCATTCATCCAATTCACGTGGAGGATCCCAGGGATGAATGCGGAGTTAGCATCACCGGGCACACTTGTGAGTTCAAAGTTTCCATAAAGGTGTCATCAAAAAGATATTTAATAAAGTAAAATTTTAATGGTATTTTGGTCTTTACTGTACAGCCATTTCTCGTTATGAAAAATCTCTTTCGATACCTGAACCCCTTGGACTCAGCGGCATTGTGTTTGGCTTATCCTAATTATAGAGGATTCCTCAACACTCTCTATCCAAAGGTGCGCAGAGCCCTCTACGCACACTGGTGGACCAACAGAGTAGTTTCATTACTAATCTGCCCGCACACATTGCTTCATCTTGAATTCGCAGAAGTGCTAGAACACTTATTCAAATACTTTGAAAGTGATCGAGAGGACATAGAACGCCTTCTCAGCCTGGCAGTACCACCGCACCTGTGTGAAAAGCCCAAAATAACCTCTGTCTGTTACTATGACGCAGAATCGAGTGCACTGAGTGCAAGTGATTACCTTTCTTTTGCTGCAAACGATTTCTTCGGCTGCGGGAACCACGATATTGGCTATAACTACAGTTTTTCATGGGATTTCCAAGAAGGCCGACCTATAGAGGACATGGATTATATATTATCCAATCACTGCATTTTCTACGTTACCACCACGTCAGGCGATTTTATTGAAGAGTTAAAGCATTTGATTTCGATGCTCAATAGAGGACACATCCTCGGTATAGTGATTGACATTGATGACTATGATGATGAGCCTAGGCCGACTTCTTATGAAACGCTCCAAAAATTGCGTTGTGATCTCGCTCTTGCGAGAGTCCGGTTCAGGATATTTGTTACAAGATACTGGGAAAATAAGATGGACGCAATTATTCGTTGGGCTTATGCGCAGTGCGTCAAAGATTGGCCAGAGATATATCAAAGGTGACATAACCCCGCCTATAAAAGGAAATGCAACATATTCCCTTCTTCATTTCAACACGCTCAATGAGTTGAGCGAAACAGCTTCAATACATCCTTTTGTGTCTTAACCAGTGTTCCATTTCCTACCATCTGGAATATTATCTCAAATCAAGTCTTAAGGTAAATAAGTTAAAAGGTAACTAGAATTATGACACTCGATTAGCGCGCTTATGCTAAAATTAATTAATTAATAAATCGCGCAGCTAAAGCTTGACCGGAACAATTCGAATGTTGCAAAAATTTAAAAGGTTAATTTCTTATTATTAAAAAAATTTTCTACCGCAGCATTTATTTAGTATAATAAAACAATTAATAATTACCCCAACGAAAATGTCAAGGCAACATCGGAGCGGACCGCGCATTACAGTTGGAGGTCTCGTGTGTCTTTCTGGTGGTTGTACAATTTAGGATTTATTTCAATGGCTTGTACATAAGCTCATTCTACATAGTTCCGTTTAACGAAATATTTTGGTTTGAAATGTTATAGGTACATTGATCTCGATGTTCAAGACCTTAGTCGGCTTTTGTGTTGGGTTTTACTGTGGGGCCTACTATCAGGACCAAAACAAGGTTTGATCATCCATTCCCACCAAACTTTTAGATTCACATAAAAAATCCCAAAGACTTGTGCAGTGATGCATTCGAGTTCGTTCAGAAGATGCTTGAGGACAAAAAGAAGTAGCCAAAGCTCGATTACTACTTCTGACTGATTTCTATCTAGCTATCTGGAAATACATTTTTAGTCTTTCATACACGCACGCCTTACCTTTTATTTCCTGCCCAATCCTAAAACTGCCATTCCTCAACTTGTTGATGGTAATCATTTCGTCGCATCCAGGGAATGGACTTTAGCCAAGTTCTGATGAACCACCAAGTCACATCATCACGGCCTGGTGATTCCCACCCACCGGAGTTGATTGCAGTGACCAGTCACGCACTCTGGGCGTCGCACGAGGAGGTCCTGATTGCCACCACCCACTGTCTCCTCTCCACGAGGTACACGAGGTGCGTGGGTTTGCTGGTTGCCGCCAATCACCCGGTTTCGCGCTACTCCACCGCACTCGATCCCCTCATCCGTCGATCGGCAGGGCGTCAAGCTCTCGCGTGCTTCGATTTGGCAGACGAGGTCGCCCAAGACGACGTCAGTCAGACTAAAAGCCGACTTGAGGAACTGGTGCGTGAATTGGGGCGAGGCTCTTTGTGGTATTGTTGGACGCCTCTGTGGGCTGTTGTGTGGGTCTCCAGTAGGGTCAAATCAGTGGGGATTTCGAGGTCGCCTACCTACCTACTTAAGTAAGTAAATAAGTAGTATGTCACCATATTCCCCCTCCACCCTGAAATTGCAGATTGGCGCTGTGGTGGAGGAGGCGGGAGAGGAGAAGCAGTCTCTGGTGGTCATCGACGACCTGGGAGCCCTGCAGGACCTCGGAATTCCCACTGCCAGACTTCTGGCCAACCTGCTGCAGCGGAAGTCGTCGCACATGCCCTCCTGCCTTGTCATTGGTTACCATGGCAACTGTGACGCAGCAGCAGCATCAGCAGCAGGCCCTGACGACTACCTGCTGGAGATGGTGAGACGGCGGGCGGACTGGCTGGTGGAAGTCGCACCCCTGGAGACGGGCTACGCGAAGTCGCTGGACGGGAAAGTGCGATGCTTACTGAAATGCCATTTAAGTAGTGGTGCCTGACCTAAGCTTGTCCTTCCTCCCTCCCTCCCTCCCTCCGCCACTTGTAGTTGACAGTGTCGCGAAGAGGTGACGCGAGGCGGAAGCAGTCGAGGTACCACTTCTTTGCGAAGGGACAAAGCATCATTTGTCACCCGCCAGGTGCTTCTAACCTCGTCACTTGATTTGCCTTGCAGTGTTTTTGTTTGAAATGTACATTTCTTTCAATCAAGTCGTCTTCTCGTCATCTTTTAAGGGTTCTGGAACAAGTTTTCATCTTCATTTTGAAGCACAGTGGTTATATTATTAGGGGAGGATATCTTCTGTGCTTCGATTGTGCAATTAGATTGGCGTCTGAATTAAATACTGCTTTCTGTGGTCTCCTAACGTTAATTGGGCTGCCCAGGGTTGGAAATAAGTTGGTAAATAATGAATCGTTCGAGAAAATCTCATTTTTTATCCTCTGCTCGAGGGACAGATCAGTTCCGATGGAGTTCTTTACTCCACCACTTTGAAACCAGAGGTATTCTAATTGCTGCGCTTCTGTGGAAGCAGCTCCTGACGAAGAGTTTTCGTGGGATCTTGGTTCCGTAGGTGTTCATTGATTTTGAGAGTTGTGGCCTTCCGATCCTCTCTAACAATTACATTTATAGTCCGAGAGTCTCTTGGACATCAACTTCGATTTTCGGCCAGCCAGACTTGTGCTTTGCTTTAAATAACATATGAAGTAAGAAAAAGCATTAAAATATTCCATGTTTCGATTGCTTATAGCAGTTTAGGTGATTATGATATCAAAATGTTAGTTATTTCAACTTTGTACTTCTTCGAATGTACTTCTGGAGTTAATCGGACGCAATGTCTAATAATCGCATTATTTAAGCCGCATAGTTCCCCTACGTGTCTCATGTAATTATCGTAGTAGTAAAATCATCTTGTTTAGGCAACAGGACTACATCTAGAGAGGACAATAACAAATTTTGATTCTCTAAAATTTATTCGGAACTCGTAATCATGCAGTTTAGACTTTCAATGTGCTTGTAGGAAATGTACACAGTTCATCCTTTAGTCATCTTCCGGTTTGGTCACTGTTGCAAAATTTTATTAAATTTGGCTACAAAAATAATGTTAATTTGAAAAGCCACACTCATTCCAAATTGACAGGTTCAAACTAGAATTGTCCTAGGTAAGTAATAGTGATAAGTTAGTGTTTTCATTTAAATCCTGCAACTTTATTTTGGTAATTTCTTACTTCATTGTTTTTTTATTTATATTCAGGAATGTAAGAAAAACTCGCAAAGGTTGCCAATTTTTACCCTGTAATTCAGCCACTATTCCATTTCAACTTCCTAAAATTCTCGTCAGAAGAAGAATTAACCGAAAAAATTAATATAATTTTACTTCAAATAATATGGTTAAATTCCCTTCAAAGTTTTCTCTCTGTCATCACGTGCAAATGGCCTTATTAGTTCTCCAAGCTTTTTGCGTGACATTTTTTTCTTTGAGAGAAAACTAGCGATTCATTTCGCGTCTGAGTTGATCATAGGTTTTTCCCACATAATCTGCCTGCGGTCCAAAAGCATCGGCAGGAAACGACAGTACGCACCCATTATTCGGTCTGTCACAATAAAATTCGTAATCCTGACTTGGTGCAACTAACATAAAAGAGAAAAAAGACCACTTTTTTGCGTCAAGATGGGCACACATATGGTACATTTGTTTAAATGCTTGGGAAACCTACAAAGCCTGCATTTAACCATCACCTTGCCATCTGGAACTAGAAGTTAAAACAAACCTGTTAGAGCTATTTACTTGCAAATATAATTTACAAAATACACATGTAAATACTCTTCTCCAAGTAGCCTTTGAGTTGTCAAAAACTAGGTAGTAGTTATTTAAAATTGACAACTTGAAAGAATATCTAAAATTTACCCTTTCCTATTTCAGCCGACCCTATTTATAATAAAATGGATGTATGGTTAGTTTCGAGAAATTCTCAAATGCACAAAAAAGTTTTACATTTCATAATCACTTGAAACACATTCAATCAGTCAGACTCACTTGTTGATTGATTATTTCCTCTCCCTTGAACAGAACATTATTGATAAAAATTAATTTTTAATTCTCATCTATTATTTTACTTATACTAAATAACTTCAAGTTGTACTGTGAAATGGAACATTCATTGGATATTCTTGGCCTGTGCAATAGAGAATAAGAAAAAGAATTATTATCGATTTTCAGACATTTGTTGCTGCAAAATAATCTTTGCAGTGCTCATATTTAAAAATATATATAAAAACAAGATTACCGGACATGTTGAAGTTCCCCAGAAGGCTTTTTGACTGGCTCGATTTCGAATGTTTGAATCATTAATCAAAAAAATCAATAAATCTCGTTCGATATAGAACACTTGCATGGGTAAATATGGTGATGTGTATTTAAATTATTGCTTAAAAATTAATTTTGCGTGTTACAAAATGCAAAATTTGCCATCCTAAAATGATATTTGTGTGATTCCACATCTTTGAAGTTTGGAATCGTGGCAGAATCTAGGCAGATAATCGAACAATGTTAAAAAAGGAATATTACATTAAGCTAAAATGACTCAGGTATGCAGTTAGTCGAAAAGCATAAAGATATGAAACGCAAAAGCAGATATTATTTCGACAATCGGAAGATGTTACCGCTAAAACTAAAACTATTCAGTTTGTTTTATATAACGATATGATTTCCAATGGTTTCCAATTGCAGGTTTGACTTTTTCTGAGCCCCATTACAAAAAAGGGCATCTAACTTCCGAATTATTGAAAAAAATTGATGATTTACATTGAATAATTGAAACTGTATGATTATTCACTCAAACCTCTAATCTAGATGAATTGTTTTGATATCGGTACTGCTACTGCCAAAGAGAGACTTCAAGCTTAAAAATATCTTAATATAAACACTTGGGTATGCGTTGAAATAGCATAAATTATACACAAAAATACCTAAGATTTTGCTTGTTTAATATAGATTAAAATTTTGTATTCCTAAAATTATTTTTTGTGTTTAATATTATTTTTAAAGTGTTTAATTTGCAAATAAAAAAATTTAAGTTTTATTTTGTTAGTTCTTGTCGCTCGATAAGCAACTAGCTGTAATCTGGTGTGTTCTGCAATGTCACAACCCCCACAACAGTTCTTGAGAAAGTTGAAGATTTACGGAACCGGGGATAAACTTTCCATAGCTCCTTTGGAGCCCTTTTACTTCGTGGATGCAGACTGGAATACTAGTGACAACCCGATTACAGGCTCCACTAACCTCATTGAGCATTACGGCCTGAAAAACGCCTACCAGAAGTATTTTCGTGGGGATCTCAAGGAGGAACTGTCCGGTTTTCTGCCACATCTTCCTGGCAATGTCAATATTCCAGCCTCCACCGACGATAGTGGCCTAATGCGTCTGATTGAGAATCCACCCATCAGTGGCAAAGAACTCACGCCCTTTCCAGCCAGCCTTCTAGAACCCGCAGTGCGTCTGCATCCAGGACCTCTTCCCGCCGAGTATATGGCTCTTTTTACAGCTCCAGCCTCTCAAAACTTCTCTGGGGGCGGCTCCTCTACCACCGCTACAGGCACAACCAGTCTACCCGGCTCTGAGTCATCCCCATTTACCCGAAAACGTCGCCGCGATGTCCATCGTGTTACCGGCGGTGGTTTGGTCGCCTCAGAGTCCGCCCTCCCACCACCCTCCATCCCCGGCGTGTCGACTCCTTCCTCTGCAGCGCTGTTGCTTCGCAACCAGCAGGGTCAAACACCCTCGCCATCACAGCTTCACCCGCATCAACAGCAGCAGCAACAGCAACATCATCACCACCACCAACAGCCTCAACAACCAGTAGCAGCGTCAATAATGCAGGCTCCGCACTCTGGTCCCATGCCGGGTGCCTCCAGACCTGGTTTCTACCCCGCTCCGACCTCAAATACGCCGGGAATTCGACGGCCGACGGACGAATTTAGGTCCTTCAGCGGTGGTCTGTCCTCTGTGGAATCGCCGAGGGGTAGCGGACTGGAATTTGACGAAGAGAGTCGGCGAAAACGGAGGAAGAAGGAGAAGAAGGCCGCCAGTGCCTTGGGCAGTGGTTCTGGGGGTAGTGGTTATCGCTGAGGTTTGATGTATCTACAAAATTCTCCCTTTTTCACTCTCTCTGTGTATATTAAAGTCTTGTAACTCGTCAGACTGTGTTTTGTCGTATCTTTGTAGCGGCTGGTCACTTGTATTAAGTTATGGGTTATTGTTACTGGGATTGTGATTACTGTACATGGAAAACTATTTCCAAATTACATCAGTCACTGGAATCAGGTCATATTATTTCTAGCCAACAGGTAGCTGAATTTTAGTTCTACTAAGTCCCCAATAAAAAACAATTATAAAGCAATTCTCATACCTCAAGGCGTGTTTGAAATCCAAGGCTTCAAGCTCGAATGGCACCACTAATTTTATACTACTTAAATCTAGCTTTCAGTAGTATACTACTATGGATACAATAGAGAAGGTTAAATTATCCTAACAGTGCATTTTGTTCGAAAACGGGATTTTAAAGATTTCAAAAACTATTTCTAAAAAATATTATATAAGTAGATGTTAAAATAAATCTATAGTAATAATAATTCTAGGATAATTCTATCATAATACAAAACAATAATCCTATGCTAAAAGCAGGAAAAATTGTTTATAAAGAGCTAGCAGATAAATTCATTTTAAATTAGTTCAAAAACCATAATTATTGCTATTTAGAGATAATAAGGCTTGTTGGAATACTAAGGGTTCAAGTATAAAAAAACCAGATTAACATTTTTTTTTGCTACTTAAATGGGGCTTTCAGTAGTATTGCAATATACGTTAAACGTCGCTGACCTTGTTGAAATCCAGAACTAAAATCCCGTTTTAACTGCTAAAATTCCTTTCGATCCAGTAATTTAAAAGTAAAAGATGACGAGAAGACGACTTGATTGAAAGAAATGTACATTTCAAACAAAAACACTGCAGGGCAAATCAAGTGACGAGGTTAGAAGCACCTGGCGGGTGACAAATGATGCTTTGTCCCTTCGCAAAGAAGTGGTACCTCGACTGCTTCCGCCTCGCGTCACCTCTTCGCGACACTGTCAACTACAAGTGGCGGAGGGAGGGAGGGAGGGAGGAAGGAGAAGCTTAGGTCAGGCACCACTACTTAAATGGCATTTCAGTAAGCATCGCACTTTCCCGTCCAGCGACTTCGCGTAGCCCGTCTCCAGGGGTGCGACTTCCACCAGCCAGTCCGCCCGCCGTCTCACCATCTCCAGCAGGTAGTCGTCAGGGCCTGCTGCTGATGCTGCTGCTGCGTCACAGTTGCCATGGTAACCAATGACAAGGCAGGAGGGCATGTGCGACGACTTCCGCTGCAGCAGGTTGGCCAGAAGTCTGGCAGTGGGAATTCCGAGGTCCTGCAGGGCTCCCAGGTCGTCGATGACCACCAGAGACTGCTTCTCCTCTCCCGCCTCCTCCACCACAGCGCCAATCTGCAATTTCAGGGTGGAGGGGGAATGTGGTGATATACTACTTATTTACTTAATTAAGTAGGTAGGTAGGCGACCTCGAAATCCCCACTGATTTGACCCCACTGGAGACCCACACAACAGCCCACAGAGGCGTCCAACAATACCACAAAGAGCCTCGTCCCCAATTCACGCACCAGTTCCTCAAGTCGGCTTTTAGTCTGACTGACGTCGCTTTGGGCGACCTCGTCTGCCAAATCGAAGCACGCGAGAGCTTGACGCCCTGCCGATCGACGGATGAGGGGATCGAGTGCGGTGGAGTAGCGCGAAACCGGGTGATTGGCGGCAACCAGCAAACCCACGCACCTCGTGTACCTCGTGGAGAGGAGACAGTGGGTGGTGGCAATCAGGACCTCCTCGTGCGACGCCCAGAGTGCGTGACTGGTCACTGCAATCAACTCCGGTGGGTGGGAATCACCAGGCCGTGATGATGTGACTTCGTGGTTCATCAGAACTTGGCTAAAGTCCATTCCCTGGATGCGATGAAGTGATTACCATCAACAAGTTGAGGAATGACAGTTTTAGGATGGGGTGGGAAATAAAAGGTAAGGCGTGCGTGTATGAAAGACTAAAAATGTATTTCCAGATAGCTAGATAGAAATCAGTCAGAAGTAGTAATCGAGCCTTGGCTACTTCTTTTTGTCCTCAAGCATCTTCTGAACGAACTCGAATGCATCACTGCACAAGTCTTTGGGATTTTTTATGTGAATCTAAAAGCTTGGTGAGAAGGGATGATCAAACCTTGTTTTGGTCCTGATAGTAGGCCCCACAGTAAAACCCAACACAAAAGCCGACTAAGGTCTTGAACATCGAGATCAATGTACCTATAACATTTCAAACCAAAATGTTTCGTTAAACGGAACTATGTATAAACGTTAAACCAATGAAATAACTCCTAAATCGCATAACCAACGGAAGTACACACGAGATTCTCAAGTGTAATGCGCGGTCCCCTTCGATGTTACCACGAAGGTTTTCGCAAGCACAATTAATTTTCGCTTTGTTCTTTTGTATATTCGAAGATCGTTTTTAAGTTAATATGTACTGTTTTATTTATCTTACAGTTTAATATAACTTTAACACATTTGCTGTTGTCAAACTTTAATTGTACAACTAATAGTATTTGGCAAACCCCGCTACTTGATCGTTCGAAGTCTCGTTAATTTAGCACTCTCCTAACTTTAAATTATTTATTTTATATACCATTGCGATTCCTCTACTCTCTTTGCAAATCAAAAATGTTGAATTAATGAAGATATTAAATAAATATATTTAAGCGTTTCCGCTCAACTCATTGTGGGTTGAAATAAAGGAAAAGGAAATCTCATTGGCCCATATGGGCAGGGACGAGGCGTCTTTCATACCTTTCTGGCCTCACTTTAACGCACTGTGCGTAGGCCCACCTAATAACTTCATCCATGTCTTGCAGCCAGTGACTTTTCACAAATATCCTCCACGCAAACTCAGCGTCATCCAATACATGCTGAAGTTGTTGGTACACAGCATGTGCAATGGGTCGATTCACGAGATTATCATCGGTAACATCACAGGCAATAATGAGGACTTGTCGTGGAGTTAGCAGTGTAACCAACTCTTCCACTTCCTCGATATATTCACTGGTCGTAGTCATAACGTAGATGATGCAGTCATGGCTTGTTATGATTTCCACACTTCTCAGATACTCCTCTCCACACGGGCTAGTTTGGAACCAAAAGGAAAACTCGTAGTCGTATTGCAGGAGGTGATTATCCTCCCCGAAGTAGTTCTCAGCAGCGTAGTAGAGGATGCCCTGTAGACCCATTGTTTGGTTTGAGCAGTCGTAGTTACAACTGGTCATTATCTTGGGTTTTTTGCACCTCTGTGGTGGTATAGCCCGGTCGAGGGAGAGTGTTTCTTCAGCTCGAGATTGTTCTAGGTAGTCGAAGAAGTGTTTGAGTAGTTCTCGGGAAACTTCCGTTTGATTTGTGATGTGTGGATAGAGAATGGCCTCTAGGTTCTTGTCAGTCCACCAGAAAGTGCGCAGAGCCCGGCGCACGAGTTTCGGGAACTCCTCGATCCATTGGTTGTGACGGGGAATGGCCAGACAGAGTGAGACAATGTCAATGTCGCTTAGGTACTTGAAAATACCTTTGAGGGCAAGACTTGGCTTCACAGAAAAGGTGAAAAGAACACTGTTAATTGCCCGTTTTCTTTGTAGTCAAATGGACAACTGAAACTTACTAGGCCATCTAGTGACGCCAAATTTCTATTCATCCCCGTGGGCCCACGTGCAATGGAGTGACGGTGATTAAACCATGCATAATTATCGATTACCTAGTGTCTATGCCGACTCAAGGTTACTGTGGTTTAGCGGGCATTTGAAATGAAATTTAGGAGATATCGCGCTCGACTGGAGGAGAAAAGAGGGGACACACCAAGTTTCCAAGTTTAGGAACCTCTCAAAGACCATATGTATGATCGTACCTGAGTTTAATCGTCTGCCGCTCTCTGTGAACTTTGATACACAATTTGTCTACTGCAAAAATACTGCTACATTATTTTTGCGTCCACAAAAAACACACATCTAGTTTCCCATAAAGAAAGGGGATATTCTGTTCACAGAAATCTGGGATTTTGACCTTTAGAGGAAAACCGGTTTCCTAATAACATTTACAATTAATTAATAAAGAGAGAAGCGCGTAAACATAAGCGTATTCGGTAAAATATGTACACGAGCACTTTCCACATTTAATAGAGTAGTGGGGAGGCACATTCTCGGATAGAAAGCGTTTAAGAAGCCTTTCTGCCGACGAAGCAACATCTGTGAACATCACCGTTAGGTACCAATGGGAATTCTTGTGCAACTTTTACTAGTAAAACAAGGAAAGTTGTAAAAAAGAATATCTATATTGTGGGTTGGTGATTACCTCCTTAGGTCTAGCATTTCAGCAACTCAACAAACGGTGGATAATCTCACTGACACTGCTCAATATACAGGATGGTGGACAAATTAATGGAAACACATTTGAAAATCAACCAAATAGGTGAGGGTACACTCAACTCTCGCAGCACTCACAGCCTCAATTCTCTAAAGTATTGATTAGTGCAAATTGTGCATTGTTTCGAAAGAAATTCTATTTCATTACTCAATTAAAAGACCCTACATGGACAAAATAATGGAAACATCGAACATTTTCGCTTGGTAGTTTTCGAAAGTGTTTTAAATGATAAAAACATGGCTTTATTTAATGTAAACTGTCTTTACAGATATCTAAAAATATTAGTTAGAACATTACAAGAGTTAGAGGTCTCTCGTGCTTTCAAACGCGGACACAAAATCGATTTTCGGAACCTCTAAATATTTCTAGAGAAGTTCCCAATTCAAAAGGACACTCAGAATATCGGTTAGTTCCTTTGAATTCCATCTGAGTCTGCTGACATTTATAAGTAGTATCGTGTCGTGGGGTCACCAATTTGCGACTTAATCAAACGATTCAAACGATTTTTGATTCTTAAGCATTAAAAACCAAGTCAGGTATCGGCAAAGCCACGGAAAATGAGGAATTATTTAGAAGACTCGCCGCCTATTACTACTGTCACACCTTCGTTTGCTTCCTAACCGAACGGCACAGTGTCAGGCATGAGTCACGGCCAAAACACGCCTCGTTTTATTGCACCAGACAAAACCATTTTCAGGACGGGAGACACTTTGATGATGGGACTTTGTGTCGGCTCTGTCCACCTCACAACTAGCGCCTTTTTCAAGTCACTAAAGAAACACCTAGACGTACAACATGGAAGAAGAACTTCTCGCGCGACCTTGCCTAACACACTAAAAGTGCAAACAAACACACCAGATGACTTTGTTATTGACCTCGGACAATTTCCAGTTATGGATACAGCGGTTCTCCGGTACTCTGGATCTAAAGTCCTTCGGCAAGACGGACTCAACTAAGAATCGCTGTCTACTTCTACGACGGCTTAATAGGGCTTTCACTCTCTTTTCTTTTCAAAATCTCCAAACTCTTGCTCGAGCCCAAACCACGGCTCTCTTGGACAAGGAGTTAGCTCAAAAAAGTACGACCAAACTACTGAAATGGAATTCAGCGACCACTTCGCAAAACCACCCCCAACCACAGAGAGAGAGAAGAGAAAACGCGACGAAGAACGCGATGATGATGACCTGAAGGTAAGAGGAGTGACTCAACCTACTTAAATCAAATTTAGCGGCAAAGGAGCAAATATGTGCCATTTCCGGTGACATTTTTGACGACGATGACGTTTCTAGGTGAAATATTATCTACAGTGACCGCTCATTCACAAAAAAGAGCTGGCGGAATGACCAGTATTTATTCCATTCCAAACTGAGGTTCAAAAAACTTAGGGAATAATTCTCTTCGAAAGAGAAGAAATTCGGCCCTATTTGCCCTTCTTGGAGGACTTGGAAGATTTGCTTTTGTTTCCCGACTTGCTCTTCTTGCTGTCCTTTCGTTTCTCCTGGACGGAATTGGCGTCATTTGCTGCAGTCGCAGCCGCCGACTCGTCTTTAATCGTGGCGTAATTCAGCGTCCAAACTCGTGCCGTCTCCCTGAAACTGGCCTCCGATTGCATCAGCATCTGGGCGACTTCGAGGTTTACCGCGTTCTCGGGCATTGGAAACGCCAGCAGTGAGAGCACCGCTAAGATAACTGGAGGATTTTTTGATTAAAATTTAGCGAAAAATCGACACCTACTTTTGGAGACCGTGACTCGTGGGGTCCAGGCGTCTCGAAGAATAGAGAGACAAATTTCGCCATATTGGTTTATGTTGGGATGATAGATTGCGGTTTCAAAGAAGACTTTTGGTGGATTTCTGGGAAAATCTTGTGGAAATTTCAAAGATATTGTAAAAGTTCCACCTTCATACGGTGTGTCCGGCTAAAGTGAGAGTTATGGTGGTAGTAAACCACAGTTACTGGTCCCATTATCTTAACTTTCCAGAAGAAAACTTGCTTTTGTTACAAGTAAATACAACTGCTTACAGTTTTTTTCATCAGGAAGTGTGACTACACATTTTTCAAATTGGTCCCCCTGTACATCGCTGAATTCCTAACAGATATGACAAAATTTTTAGAAAACCTTTTTTATTCTTGAAGCTGGATCCCAAGGATACATGCATTCTTGCATTTCTGATAATGCTTTTTCAGCGATATCTAAATAAGAATTTGCATAGTTAGAAGGTCAGGAAGAACCAAAGTTGCTGAAGTAGGAGCTACGAAGAAATTGATAGTTAACGATACATCCATATTCTATATTATAATTTGCATTTAAAAATAAACTTTTACTTAATGTATTATAAACTATTTCCATCTTCGGAAATTTGGAGGACTTTACTAGCATTTTATGAATTTGTTGTTCAATAAAATTGTACCCTTCAAATGAATTTCAGAGTAACTCACTGGTGACAAAATACAAATTAATAGAAATCTACTTTATTTAATCCTTATTAAATTGTAGTTCAGTACCGATCACAATCGTTATATCTAAAGACAGACTAAGCTCCTTGTTTCTTACCCAGAAATTATATGGAGATGGTGCTTAATATGCTTTATTATTGTTATTTATACTAGTCAACCTGATTTTTCGTTGAATGCAGACAAGCTACCTCATGTAATGCAAATATTATGGCATTACTCAAGGGTTTAAAAACATGACCTGGGTCAATTATAAATAAACTTGCAATGAGGCCCAAAAAATCCACTAGGAGGCTTTATGACAAAATTGTAAATGAATTTGATGCTGTATTAAGACAAGGCGATTTAGTGTTTTTTTCAAGCCTGTCGTATTTTCCTGATATCGCTTAGAGATGAGCTGTAAGATAATCATTATGTTTAGAATATATAGTGAAGATGGATAATACGAAAATGTTGGTACATTTATAAACTCTATCTCTTCATTGAAACAATTAATTGCTCATACTTATACACTTAATAGAGTAAATATTAAAACGAATCTTTTTCTATATTTTTAATCTAGATACATCAAGCACTGAATAAGGTGAAATACAATTCATTGAAGAATTAAGTGTAATGAGCTCGCAATAAAAAAACAGTAAGTGCAATTAAATTTATAATTGTTTAAATAACATTGAGTAAAAATATTTTATTGGTTTTGTTTATTAAAATGTGAAATTTGGCAAAAAGTAATATTTTTTATTTGTTTAGGTGGGCTATGTGCAATATGACAACCTTGAAAACATTTTCAATTGCCCTTCTCTGCTGGTCATTGGAACTTTGTCGTATTGACGGGTGCCTTTCTGTCGGTGAATAGTATTAATTTTCCTCTACTTGTGCTGTTTGGATTAATATTTGTATTTGCAATCTCAAATGTTGCCTGCGCTAAGAAATGGGCAACTGCATTAATAAGTGCCAGAAAGAGATGGTCGCGGATGATCATCACCCGGCAACCTCCCGCTCGGAACGCCCCCTCCCACCTCGTCCCATCTCCAGTGTTCTTCTCCCTAATGGCTCGCCCGAAATCTCCGTGGCCATCGTCGAGAACGAGCCTCACGCCTTCACCCTAGCCAACACCACACCTCCGCCAAAATCCCGTCACTTATTCCCCAGTCATCGCACTGACTCTAAAGACAAAGTCAACATTTTCCCTCCCTCCCATGACTCCCCGATCGCCTTTTCCTCTAACCGGCCTGTCGCTGTGACCTGTGCACCCTGTATCTCCTCCGTCTGTCCCCAACAATTCCACCCACCTCTCATTTCCATGGCTCAACGGCTGCCGGCAGATTTTATTTCCGGTCACAGTTCTAGATCTCACTCTCTTCCCCGGGCCAACGGCAACGGTGTTCTTCCCAAACCCGGCGCTGCGCCCTACTCCCCAGCAGTGGCTATCAGAAACTTGGACTCTGAGGCGCATTTTAGACGATCGATCGAATTCCGCAACTCTCCTCGGTTACCGAGGAACGAAGTCACCGAGCGTTTCCACCGGGCGAGCATTGGAGCCTCCATGGAGACCCACAACCCCACGAGGAACTCCTTGGTGGAACAGCAGAATTCGAATCCCTCCGAGATGTCCAATCGTTTGGTGGCTATTTTCGACTACAATGCGAGGACGCATGAGGAGATTTCGCTGAGAAAAGGCGACTCCATGCTTGCTCTAAATGATAGGTTAGCTTTCGTTTCATATTTTTTGCATTTTTTTTCCCATTTTTGTTTGGCCAAATTTCCCTAATTCCTCTGCTTTGATTACCCCCATTAATTTCTGTCTTAATGGATCGAAATTGCGAGTTTGTTCAGCCAAATTTATAAGATAAATCTTGGTTGCTATGCTGGTTTTTTTAAATTTTGGAACTTAAAAACAATTTTTAATTCCAATGGTTGGTGGTTTCTTGTGTGTCGTGTTTGGCATTTTCGCGACTTTCTTTTCATTAATTTACTTTATGGATTTTAATTTGTCTCATTTTTTCTTGTAAAATTCTTTCTTATTCAACGGAAAAACTATTCTAATTACAATTTGATTCTTGGAGAAATTCTGACTATTCATTTACCTAGGCATTAAATTCGACGTTTATTTTAGTTACTTCGGTAAAATAATTTGTAGATTTTATTTTTTTTATGCCGTTTAAAAAAAATACATCGAGGATTTGATTGGTATCTCCGTGGTTTGGTAGTTTTGCTGGTAGAATCTGATATTTTCTTGACTTTGTTTGCATTATTTTGTCATAAATTTGAATTTTCTCTAGTATTTTTAATCAAAATTTCTTTCAGTTTGATTTATTTAAGAGTATATCCTTTCTTCAATGGATAACATAGTCAAATATCTACTTCTGGTTGAAATTTGAAACATTTTTACCTAAATAATATTAAATCTAACTCTATTTTTCTAAAGATAAGTCTTAAATCTTATTATTTCGATATTTTTTTAGTTTGAGGATTTAAAACCTTATTGAGCATTGGGGCTTCATTTACTGCATTTTCAAGTCAAATATTTTTTTCATTCATTTTTTCAAGTTTTTAGCTGGAAGTAGTTTTTTTATAAATTAACCTTCATTCCAATTTATTACTGGTAATTTGTGTCTTGGTAAATTCGAGGAATTTATTTTTCAAACTCACTGATGTGAAATTCGATACATTTTGTCTTTTAGTAAATGCCGGAAATGCCTTTATGCGTGAAAATCAGGCAGTTTTAAAGGTTACCAACATTTTTTGACTTAATAATGAAACCTGATATGGTGTATGCAAGCTCCATAAATCATTGGTAGAACAAAAGCAGAGTTTATTCTTACCTCGGAATACGAATTCGCTGGAATGCGGACGCTTGCTGTAAACAATCTGCCAGGCTTCGTCCAGGAAGATTTTCAAGCTCTCCTGTTGACGAGAGAGCGAATTTCTATGTTCTAGGACGAACGGCTGGTATTTCTTCGCCTAAATTTTCTCTCCAATCAACCAAGAGGCATCGTCACCCGTTTTTCGATGAAACAATAGACTAAACGTTACTGAGAAGAAGAAAAAAAAAGAAATACATTGGGTGTGTGTGTGAGAGAGACATTTTCGCCTAATTCTAATGCTCTCAATCACTTGAAGTGCTCTCCAACTTGTCACAATAACAACCTCCTTTCTTGCAGTGAGAAGGAAAACTTTATTATTATTAGAAATTGCTAATTAAATCGGTAAAATTTGAACAAAATAATGAAAAGGCACACTTTGGGATTGGAAAAACTTCTCAGAAGTTGTTGATGACTAATTCTGCCGACGAAGCAACATCTGTGAACATCACCGTTAGGTACCAATGGGAATTCTGGTGCAACTTTTACTAGTAAAACAAGGAAAGTTGTAAAAAAGAATATCTATATTGTGGGTTGGTGATTGCCTCCTTAGGTCTAGCATTTGAACAACTCAACAAACGGTAGATAATCTCATTGACACTGCTCAATATGCAAGAAAGTGGACAAATTAATGGAAACACCTTCAAAAATCAACCAAATAGGTGAGGGTACACTCAACTCTCGCAGCACTCACAGCCTCAATCCTCTGAGGTATTGATTCGTACAAATTGTGCATTGTTTCGAAAGGAATTTTAGTTAATTACTCAATTAAAACACCCTACATGGTGGCGGACAAAATAATGGAAACACCTAACATTTTAGCTTGGTAGTCTTTGAAAGTGTTTTAAGTGATCAAAACATTATACATTCCATTTGTTTATTCGATAGGTTTATCTAATGTAAACTGTCTTAACGGATATCTAAAAACATTGGTTAGAACAAATTGAGGAAAACGCGGACTCAAAATCGATTTGTTAGAAGATCTCCTCAATGAACACCCCCAGAACGGAACGTAGTTTCCACAGGAACTCTTCGTCTGCAGCTGGAGGTTTTCTTCTCAAAAGGACAATCAGATCAAAGTGATTCAAAAATACGACTTTTTCCTAGTTGAAGAATTATTAAAATTTCGCTCATTTCCTCAACTTGTCTTGGGATTTCCGTTTGCTACTTTCTTGTCAACGAATTCCAATCAAACCATGTCAAATAATTCAAAACCACCTTTTCTCAATCCCTCTTGTAATCATAAAATCTTGAGGCGACACTTTTGATTACCTTGGCAACTGTTGGAGATGACTAAGTGCCCTTGTGATTCTCCTGAGGTTGCTACACATCATATTCGCTTGTTGTGACGCGTTTAAGTCATCAATTTCTCCCTTGTGCCAATCCGTGATTTAATTCCTGCCATTTCAACACAATTTCTTGTAGCGATGCGGAGTGGTGGTTCGTTGAACATTGTCGGACATCTGAGAAGGGCTACGTTCCATCCTCCTACGTGGCAATTGCTGGATCTCTTGAAGCTGAAGAGTGAGTTGTTTGATCGATGTAAACAAAGGCGTAGATGCCTTTTGTCTATACCAATTTATTGATTTTTGGTGTTATTCTTAGATGGTACATTCCACGGATCTCGAGGAAGGACTCGGAGCGCCTGCTTCTACTCAACAGCAATGCCCCCGGCACCTTCATGATCCGAGAGAGTGAAACTGCTCAAGGTTGAGTTCATTTATCGATTTTTGGGGGGAATATTAGCCACCTATTTATCGATCGTTGTCTGGCTCTTTCGGGAGGTGAAAATGATTGGTTTTGTTATTTTTTTTCTCCCAAAGAGGTGTTTACAACTTATTTTCGCTTAGATTAACTTTGGGTGTGGGTTTTTTTCCCATATTTCTAAATGTCTAAATGTCACTTAAAATCAACCCGACAGCCAATAAAGTTCCTCCAATTCATCACTATTTATTGGTCGACACTTAAGGCCAATCAGTGTCCAATATAAAATGACGTCACAACTCTGACCAATCAGAAGTGGTCGTCGGATTCGTGCCATCCAACATGTGCGCGCACGCACGCACGAGACGCGTGCAAGGCGGTTGTGCAAAAATAGTAACCACCGGCACGAGAGTGACTCACGGAGTTGAGAAATTTGTCGAATTTTGATTGGTTCCTCGAGGGGTAGCCCTTTCTAAGTCGACTTTTATGCCGTGCAGTGTCGCTGAAAACCCATCTGACGAGCGGTAATTGTCGAGGGCACTGAGAGCAATCCATTAAGCGGAAATAATTTTTTGGATACTCGTTTTTTTGCTGAATTTAGGCGTTTAATTATTGTTGGGGGAAAATGTTGATTATCAAAACGGTTTAAGCCGATAGGACTCGGTTTTTTTAGTAAATGTGACTAGCTCTACAATTTTAAATTACTAATCTGACATAGTTCCTTAAAAACATTTCCTGATTTATTTTTAGAATAATTTTTTGCCTTTGCGGCTAAATGTAACCGTAAAATGATTATTAATGCTTAAAAAGTTTCTATTATGGATCTATAAATCTATTTCTAGATCACAGAATATAAAATGTACCAAAATTTTACGATATATTCTCGGATAGATCCTTTTCTCATTTTAGAAAATGCTGAAGATTAAAATTGCCTTAAAAATACTTTTTTAAAAGTGTGTCGAAAGTTTATTTTTACAAATAAATTCGGAATTTGTAACCACTGAAGTTGGAGGAATTGTTACAATTTTGCGATTGCAATTCGGTGAACCACCTTTTCAATTGACGCAAGTGAAAAGGTGAAAGTTTATTAATAAATATCTCTGAAAATGTTTTTTAAAAAATTGAGTTTGCTAAAGCTCGAATTATTAGCACATATTAGAAATCGGTTCTTTTTAATAGAACTTCAAATTTATTTGCATTAATCGAATGGAAAAATAAGTAAAAGTTGCAGACTGCAAAACCGCCCACGAAATTAATGTTTGTTGTCTAAAAACTGTTTTTTTTACTAACTAAAGCAACTAGCAATTAACCAAAAATGTGTTATAAATAATTTGAATTTAAATTAAATTCATGTAATTTTAATAATTGTTAGAGTAAATCCGGGCTTTAAAAGCTGATTTATCCATTAATATGTAGTAAATTTTAGCGATTTCGTGTTCATATTTCTTATAAATTGTTTTAAGTGGTAAAAAGCGGTCTTCTTGCAATGGTCAGTTTCAATTTGGCCTTAAAAATTCGAGTTTTCTGGATCAGCAAACTTAAAATTTCTTGGTGGAAAATGAAAAAAGAAAGAAAAAATTTTGGAAATCAAGACGGTATTAATGGTATTAAAAGGAGTTTCCTTTTTAAATTTCATATTTTAATTTGAATCTGGATACTGAGGTAAAAAAATTGTGACCCCAATTTTAAATCTTACCACAAATGAAAGAAAGGGAAATTTTCGAAGTAATTTAATCAAGAAATAATTTTAATGTGAAAAGGATTTTAATTTTATCAGAAAAAGTCACGCCAAATGGGAATCCTTCAATATTAACACCCACTGTTTTCGAAAAATTATTTCAACTAAATGATCGTAAATCTCATCATTGCGGTCCCTTCTTTTCACGAATAAATAAATTTTAATTATCATTTATGAAATTTAAATCCGTAATTTAAAATCAGTTGAAAATTGTTCATTTATTAGTTAAATTCATCCTTTAAAGAATTTTTCCTATTCTTAAAGGCTCTTTTACAAATGCCCTTGCTGGATCTGATATTTTGATTTTTTTAAATTATTCACGGAACTTAAAATTGTCCATATTTTACTTAAAGACATTTTAAAAGAGACATTTTAAGTAAGAATAATTTCATTCATCTCGTTTCAAATTTCAGTTTTAATTTTCGGGTAAAATGCGGTTCCTTAATCTCTTGTATGTAAAATCAAACATTAAAGAAGTTTAATATACCAGAAGTGACAACGATTTCGCTAATTTTTGTACAAAAAATGTTCTTAAAAGTTCTCGCAATATCTTAAGTTTTTGTGTCTTTCTTTGTAAGAAATATGCAATTTTAATTGTTCTATAGAATTTATTTTCTAGAAATCACAAATGTCCGCAAAAATTTGATCCTTGTTTCCTTTGAAGAAATTTTTCATAGATACAATCAATTTAAACAAAGGACCTATTAAATAAGCTACTATTAACCACCAAGATCTTCATTTGAACAATTCGATTTTTTATCGAAGAAGAAAATAAATTGTGAAATTTTTGAGAAAGTTTTTATTATTTAAAAGGCTCTCTCTTTTTGAGTCTTCAATCAAAAATCCGCAATATCTGTAGCTTCAAAAGCTAACATTCATTGCGAATTGTTTGGACAATCAGCCAATTGTATTTCTGATAATAAATTTGGTGTTTTTGACCACTTTTTCTCCGCTCAACGAAATTTCCCTACATGATAAAAACGTTTTATGTTTGTTACGTCTTAGCGTAAGTGTCGATTTCGTAAGTTATTGTTTTTTAAAAATCCCACAAAACATCTTTTTATTAAACGCACTGCCAAAAAATGAGGAGTCTTCAATCTCATTGGTTGGTTTCCCTGAGCCATCTTTATCGATCGACAAATTATCGATCAGGCGTATCTAGCTCATCGATTTTTTGTGTCTCAAATTAGCAGTAGGTAACGAACTCCTTCATTTAAGAATAATTTGTTAACAAAGTCTCTTCTGTTGGCAAAATTTAAAAATCACCCAAAAAAATTGGTTGCCCTTATTTCACTCAAAGAAAGTTTTAAAATTGATATATTTTAAAACACGTGAAAGTCAAAGTTTTTCCTCCATATTTCACAAATTTATTATTTTTAACTTTTCTCCTAAAGTTCAATTTTCCGCCTAAATTTTTTATTGTCTAAAAGTGAGAAATTTTTTATGACAATATAACATATTAAGCATTTTTTAAAATCTAAAATCCTTTCCACGACTTCACAAGTTGTTGTTTTTTTGGGGGGGGGGCGAAATGCACCTTAAAGAAAATCTGTTTTATCGAACCAATAATTATCGATCACACACGTGTCAGGCTAAAAGTGCAGCACCGCGCCCAGCTTTGTTTGGCGCGCGTCGTGGGTGTCTTTTTTGTCCTCCTCCTGTCATGCACTTGGCCGCGGGCCAAATCCACCAGCCAGCCGGTCAAGGACGCGATCCCATTGGTCGATTTGATTTTCGCGCTTGCGCGTGCGTGCGTACGCACAACCATCACGGCTGGTTGAGATACGCGCTTGTCGTGGCCTTCTTGGGTTTCATATTACTTATAACCGGTTATAAGTAGTATCTTGCCACCGTTCCATAAGTTCTGTCCGAAATTTGTATGAATAAAATAAGTAGTGGTAGATGAGGAATCTTCGATCTTTTTTGCGGGGCCACACATCCGTGAACCAGTTTGACAGTTTTTTTGGGGGAAATTGAGCAGTCTGCATGCGAGGCATCGCACTGGAAACGAACCAGACGTCGCATCATTAGCCTGGCCTCCTGCCAATCAATTATTCATTCGACGTCATTGTCATCAAAAATGTCACCGGAAATGGCACATATTTCCTCCTTTGGCGCTGCATTCTCTTATGGAGGTGAAACCCACCTCGGTAGTCTCTCTATTTATCGGCAGTGTAATCAAAGGCGTGTTTATTTTAAGGGGTACACATCAAGTCTGGGTGTTTTGTGTCGAGTCAGCCAGCCAGACACTTGGCTGCCTGCCAAGGCGGTCGTAAAGTCGGGACATCTGGTGGAGTGTGGCGGGGGAGTTTTGGCCTTAATTTGTTTGATAAAACCGTGTAATCCACCTACAGGGAGCCTGACGCTCTCGGTGCGGGATCGCGAGGTTGACGCGGCCACTGCTCACGCCACCGACACGGTGAAGCACTACCGCGTGAAGCTGTTTCCACCCTCTGCCACCTCCGCAACCACCAGCAGCGCCTTCTACATCTCCACGAAGCGCAGTTTCCCCTCGCTCCGCGATCTGGTGGTGCACTACTCCGCCGAGGCCGACGGACTCTGTTGCCGACTCACTCGCGCCTGCCCCCGACCTCCGCCGCTCACCAGCGACCTCTCGGTACAGACGAAGGACCATTGGGAGGTCCCACGCACCTCCATCACCCTGGTGGAGCGACTCGGCTCTGGACAGTTCGGCGAGGTTTGGAAAGGTCTGTGGTACTGGTACTGGTGGTGGTGGTGGCTGAATTGGATTTAAGTAGACTGGGTCACTCCTCTTGCCTTCAGGTCATCGTCATGGTGTTGTTCGACCAGTTTTCTCTTCTCTCTCTCTATGGTTGGGGGTGGTTTTGCGAAGTGGTCGCTGAATTCCATTTCAGTAGTTTGGTCGTACTTTTTTGAGCTAACTCCTTGTCCAAGAGAACCGTGGTTTGGGCTCGAGCAAGAGTTTGGAGATTTTGAAAAGAAAAGAGAGTGAAAGTCACTCTGTTAGTGCAGTCTCTGATGTTCGTAGAAGTAGACAGCGATTCTTAGTTGGAGTCCGTCTTGCCGAAGGACTTTAGATCCAGAGTACCGGAGAGCCGCTGTATCCATAACTGGAAATTGTCCGAGGTCAATAACAAAGTCATCTGGTGTGTTTGTTTGCACTTTTAGTGTGTTAGGCAAGGTCGCGCGAGAAGTTCTTCTTCCATGTTGTACGTCTTGGTGTTACTTTAGTGACTTGAAAAAGGCGCTAGTTGTGAGGTGGACAGAGCCGACACAAAGTCCCATCATCAAAGTGCCTCCTGTCCTGAAACTGGGTTTGTCTGGTGCAATAAAACGAGGCGTGTTTTGGCCGTGACTCATGCCTGACACTGTGCCGTTCGGTTAGGAAGCAAACGAAGGTGTGACAGTAGTAGTAGGCTGCGAGTCTTCTAAATAATTCCTCATTTTCCGTGGCTTTGCCGATACCTGACTTGGTTTTTCATGCTTAAGAATCAAAAAATCGTTTGAATCGTTTGATTAAGTCGCAAATTGGTGACCCCACGACACGATACTACTTATAAATGTCAGCAGACTCAGATGGAATTCAAAGGAACTAATCGATATTCTGAGTGTCCTTTTGTATTGGGAGCTTCTCTAGAAATATTTAGAGGTCCCCAAAAATTGAAGTAGACATTTAGACGCCAGTCTTGATCACTGTGAAACGAACAGTTCCTGTGGAAACTACGTCCTATCCCGGGGGTGTTCATTTAGTAGATCTTCTAACAAATCGATTTTGAGTCCACGTTTGAAAGCACCAGAGACCTCTCACTCTTGTAATGTTCTAACTAGTGTTTTTAGATATCTGTAAAGACAGTTTACATTAAATAAAACCATGTTTTTATCATTTAAAACACTTTCGAAAACTACCAAGCGAAAATGTTCGGTGTTTCCATTAATTTGTCCACCATCAGGTAGGGTGATTTAATTGAGTAATGAAAAAAAATTTTCTTTCGAAACAATGCACGATTTGTACGAATCAATACCTCAGAGAATTGTGGCTATGAGGGCTGCATGAGGTGAGTGTACCCTCATCTATTTGGTTGATTTTTGAAGGTGTTTCCATTAATTTGTCCACCATCTTGTATATTGAGCAGTGTCAGTGAGATTATCCACCGTTTGTTGAGTTGCTCAAATGCTAGACCTAAGGAGGTAATCACCAACCCACAATATAGATATTCTTTTTACAACTTCCCTTGTTTTACTAGTAAAAGTTGCACAAGAATTCCCATTGGTACCTAACGATGATGTTCACAGATGTTGCTTCGTCGGCAGAATTAGTCATCAACAACATCACACGACCGCACATAAGGCCGCTTGAAGGGCTTCTTCAACGCTTCCTATCCGAGAATGTGCCTCCCTACTACTCTATTAAATGTGGAAAGTGTTCGTGTACATATTTTACCGAATACGCTTATGTTTACGCGCTTCTCTCATTATTAATTAATTGTGAAAGTTCTTGGAAACCCAATAGTCCTCTGAGGGTGGAAATCTCGGGTTTTTGTTAAATGATTGTTCCGAAGATGAAGAAGAAGAAGAATGAGAATGTTCCAAAATTCGGACAGGACTTATGGCATGGTTGTTTTTGAAGATGCTGCCTAGAAGATGATGACCGTTTATGCAGTGGTAAATGCCTTTTTTGTGCTAGCAAAGTGCACCGAGTCTTTGTTTATCTCCAGCAACTAGTCAGTTTTGTTTATTTCTTATTTTACGGTTGCAAAGCCTTGTTGCGATGGGTGCTGTGGTTCATAGGGCTGCCTTAAGATGATATAAGTTTGATTCAATCACGGAAAGCGACGTTTAGTTTAAGGGTCTGTGCCTCTGAGGTATCATCGAAGCAAAACTCCTTCATTTTCGCCCTTTGGGGTGAAGAAAAAATTCCCAAACTGGGTGTGTCTGTGAGTGGGGGACATCTTCTCAAAGATTTCTCCTTAAATCTGCCTCCCAACCCAGAGGCGTTTTGCCTTTAACTGGTCCTCAAAAATCTCCATCTTTCTTTGATCAGAAGTAGATGGATTGGCCTAATTAGATTGTTCTGCCAGCCAGATTTTCAAATGACTAACTCTTTTAACCGACACAAAGACGGGTTTCTTTGTTCCCCCACGGCAAAGAAGCCGTCGTGAGTCATAGACACAGGTGCAGGGGGGTTAGGGATGAAAGGCTCCCCCGGCTTCTTTGTCGCTCGGGCTTATCAACCTTCGCTTTCTGATTGGTTCGCTGCAAGTCGACTGCATGCAGCTTGCAGCGTGGAACAAATGACAGTTCTATCTGCGTCAGTAGCCACAAAGACCCATTGAGTAATTTTATTCCTCTGTTCCAATTGAAACTATTATTTTCTTTCTTCCTGGAATTTCTCCATTTTCAATTTGTCGAAAAGAATGCCATTTTTGCTGACAGCCGACAAATTCGCCTGATGACTAATGTGACGTGCGTTGTCAGTTTCCGTTAGCTGGTTGCTTAGGTGACGCCTGATTAACCGAGAAATAATTCGTAAACAATTGGCTGTGACAGCTGGTATCGTTGTCTTAGTATAACACTTTCAAATCACCTTTCCTCTACTGAAATCGCAATTAGTAGTATCTCTCCAGAATGGGTTTATTGTCTAACAGAAAAAGTTCGTTTTAAGGCGCCGAAATTAGCTTTAATTAACTGATTACCTAGCTTCTATTTGCTCACTGCCTAGTTTTGTGTTTAAAAAGTTTAGTCAACTCCTCAGAAATGCTATTGATTTTCTCAAAGTAGCTCCAAATTCACTTGTAAACTACTGATATTAATAAGTAGTATCTCACCCTGCCCATTTTAGCCACATGGAACGGAACCACAGAGGTGGCCGTGAAGATGCTCAAGCCCGGAGCCATGTCGACAGAGGAGTTCCTCAAGGAGGCGCGGATCATGAAAGCGGCCAGACATCCCCGGCTGGTGCGACTCTACGCCGTCTGCTTGGAGACACCGATCTACATCATCACCGAGCTGATGCCCCACGGTTCCCTCCTGCACTACCTCAGAGATGGGCTGGGTAAACACCTGTCTCTGCGGCCGCTCGTCGACATGATGGCGCAGGTAGTACTACTTAAATGGCACTTCAGCGACCTTGCTACTTAAATGCTTATAAGTAGTTTAACCCGGAGGTGTTTCCTTCCCCAGATTGCCAGCGGAATGGCCTACCTGGAGCGCGAGCGCTACATCCACCGGGATCTGGCCGCGCGGAACATTCTGGTGGGGGAGAATAACTCCGTGAAGATCGCTGATTTCGGTCTGGCTCGCATGGTGGTGGAGGAACGCTACGAGACCTATGTGGCTCAGAACGGAACCAAACTTCCCATTAAGTGGACCGCGCCAGAGGCGGCGCTCTCGGGTAGATTCACCGTCAAGTCGGACGTGTGGTCGTTTGGCATCGTCCTCTACGAGATTATCACGCATGGGCAGGTTGGTCACATCTACTGAAATGGTTATAAGTAGACTGGGTGGTGGGTATGGGTTCGGGAGTCTCAGTAGTGTTTAAAATCAAGCTTTGAGAAGGAAAAAAATGCCTGTTTTTTACAGGGAGACGGGCAGCTACTTAAATCCTTATAAGTAGTTGAACTCACCCATGTGCGTTTCATGCCTTCGGTAGGTGCCCTACCCGTCGATGAACAACACGGAGACGCTGAACCAAGTCTCCTCGGGCTACCGAATGCCGCGTCCCTCCGCCTGTCCTGAGGGCATCTACGAAGTGATGCTCCAGACGTGGCACGCAACTCCCGAATGCCGTCCCACGTTTGAGCACCTCTGTGCGTACTTTGAGGAGTACTTCGTGGCTTCGGAGCCCACGGGCTATCCCCAGCGGAGTCACCAGATCGAGACGTCGCCCGGGACCCTTTCGAGGGTTCGTCGCCCCACTCTAGACGTCTCGACGGCGGTTATCGATCAGGAGGGGGGTCTGGAGGCCCACCAGGACGTCGGGGATGCAGCTGCGGGCGAGGAGGAGATGGAGGATGAGGAGGAGGAAGAGGAGGAGTTGCTGAACCTGGAGATGCACAACCACGGCCATCGGCACAGACGCCAGACGGCGAATGGACAGCCGACAGGGGGCCATGATGCACCGGCCACCCCCATGGCTGTCGTCTAAACACCCCTGATGTGTGCCTGTACAGAGACGAGCGACTGGATGTTTTGAAAATCGTGTGCTATTTTTGCTCTCAAAGTCGACAATGTGTGTGTGTGTGTGTGTTTCGTCCCGATATAACCCGACGACAATGTGAACACTCTTTGAGTGAATGAAATGAGGAAATTTGTCACTTTTTGGGATTGACGTCTTGCAGGAAAAGGTGTTGGTTTAAACAGGGCGAGACTTGGATACACCGAGACAAATAGGGTACCGGTTAATGTCCTTGTATTAACAAATAAAGGTTTATTTTTATTTATTATAAATTGGTAAATATGTAGAAAATGAGTTAATGAAAATTCATGTCATTAGATTTCCGAAAACTGATAAAAACACATAATGGCTATAGTTTGTTTTTCTAAATTAGTTGAATAGATATGGCCTCATCCATCTCACGAGGTAGGAATTCAAACTAAAAGAATCTTTGTCTTTTTTAAGGAAAATGGGCCTAGTTGGTTTATATTTTTATAATTAAATTACATTATTATGCAGTATTACTCGGTCAGCTTCCTAATGCAAAAGTTTAAGAGAAAACGTCATCTTAAGAAAATTAACCATGAGGTATATATATGTATGCTATTTGAAGACTATCAAAAATTGTCCTTATTTCGGTGGCAAAAAGAGAATATCTAATTAAAAATATTAAAAAACGGAAGATAAAATAGTGAAAATATTTTATCGTAATTTTTTGGAAAATCGTTTTAAAAAGCACTAAAAAATATCCGCTTCCTTCTTGTAAAGCAATGGGAGAAATTCATACTAAGAAAAGCGAAATAAAGGTATAGATAAAAAGGAATTTTTTAGGAACGGAAAAAATGAATTAGCAAAGAGATTTTAATATTTCTCAAAAATCTGGTTTAAAACCTCTTGTTTGGAAAGTTCAATTAGAAATCAGAAAACGATCCGATTTATTGCAGCATCAACCAGCTTTTGTGGGAGGAAATTTAAAAATTTGCATATTAAAATGTCAATTTCTGTTTTTTTAAATGGTGTGCTGGATTACCATTTAACGAGACTCGAAATAACCACGATTAATGGGATATCGTTTAAGTGTAGTGTTTACGCGTTACGCTGATGTAAGGTCAAGGGCACAAACGAACCAATCACAGATCGCTTAGTCACAATTTGTGCCCAGGCACGTTAATTAGTGCACACAACTTCGTACAACGGCGTGCAAGCAAGACGTCCTTCGTAACGTGCTAGTCATTTCTTCCAATACAAGTTAATACGTTCTTTCCCGGTCTTCTCTTACTTGGAAAGTATTTGGAAGGCTTTAAAGTGATAACCACTTTATAAGATCCTTAAGCATGTGTTAAAAATCTTCATTTTGCACTTAAAAGTGATCAAAATTGAGGAAAATAGGTTAATATCCCTATTTAAGGGTGAAAGTTTTTAATAAAAAACAATCATAAAAACAGAAAGTAAAGAACCGAATATTGTTATTATTAAGTCTTTAAAACTAAAATTCGGAGAGGAAGCATCATTTTACGAAAATTAACCATAAAAACTGGATTATTTTAGTATCATTTTAACTATCGTAAAACCGCAAAAAGTTAAAGCTGTGAAAACATTTTATTTATCATTTTTTCAAAAAACCAATTATAAAAACGATTTTAGACAGAAATAAGTTAGAAGTCTCAAACTGAGCTGATTTACTGTAGCATCAACCAATTTCTTGCGGAAGAAAATTGGATTAATCAATTTCAAATAAATTTGCCTATTAAGATGTTTTTTTCTGTTTTATTAGAAAGATTCCTGAAGAAAAAACAGACTGAAAATAAGGGAACTTTATAGAAATAATCCAGTTTGCAATTCCAAATCCAGCGGAATTAATAAAACATCAATCGCCTTTTGCAGAAATAATTCAAACTAATAAATTCAAGGTAAACATATATAGGCAAATAGATATTTTTATATTTTTAGATATTTAATCTGCCATTTTATATATAACCTAGATAAATAAGATATCGGCAATTCGCTAATCATTTTAAACTGAGAAGTCTAGGTTAGTGAATTCTTCTCTTTAAGAAAGATCTAGACTACGCATTTATTCAGATAAACACGGATATTAACTTTTTTTCTTCTGTTTTCACAATAATTCAGCACATTTCTTCCCAGAAATCACAAAAAAAGGGCAGCTTCCCTTGCTTCTTTCGCCCAAAAAATATTCGCTTTGTCATCGGATTTAAGGTCACACACACATCTTCAACAGTTGGTCATTTTCCCAGAAATCAGTTAAACAATTGCACTTGCAAAATAAAATGTTCAAAAGTGTGCAAGAAACATGCAGTAGTTTTATAAACATTTTATCATTTAAAAATAACTAAGAATAAAGAACGATGTGCAAAAGCATTATAAATATTTTCCCGAAAATTTAATGTTTGTAGAGACGAGAAACCCACCCTTTGATTGGATATTTTAAAAACCTGTGCTATTTTTGCTATCATTTGTTGAAAATGTGTGTGAACTTAATCCCGGTGAAAATTTGATCAATTTTTGAGCGAACGAAACAAAGAAAGCTGCTCTTTTTGTGAATTTTTGAGAAGAAATGCGCTGAATTATTGTGGAATCGGACAAAAGAAGTTAATACCCCTATTGAGGGATAAAAGAAGCTTTTCGATAAATAAAATAGACAGAATAGGGGAAAAATAGCAAAATTCTTTTAATTTTCAAATTTTCGGGAGTATTTTTTAACAAAATCATATATAAAATGTCCAATTCGTGACTTCAAACTGATCGGAAATAGTGTAGCATTTAAGTGTTTATGCGTTGCACTGATGTGGATACGGATTTCAAGGACAAGGACACGAACGAACCAATCACAGATCGCTTAGTCACAATTTGTGCCCTGTCACGATGAATGGTGTACACAACATCGTATGACGGCGTGTAGACGTGTGCACTCCTCATTCATCCTGTGCTAGTTTGTTTCTCCTAACAAATTCGTAGATAAAAATTTATTTTGTTTTTTCGAAATAAGTTTTAAATTACTCTTTATCAGCACTTGAATTCACCAAAAATGATGTTATGCAGTTAACTTCTTCATGCAATGGTTAAAAGAAAGAATCATTTTACGAAAATTAGCTATAAAATCTGAATTTTTAATCGACAAATTGTTCTATTTAAAAGTATAGGTTTTGGAATTTAATTTATTTTAAAAGAATTTGTTTTTAAAACGATTTTAAAAATACCAAATTGGATTTGATCTGTTTTAACACCAGTAACCTTCTGGGTAGGAAATTCGAATCAAAAAAATCCAGACAGATTTGTAGATTTAAATGTCATTTTGTTTTCAAAAAGACAACTGGATTTCTAACATACATTTTCACATGAATTAACATTAATAAAATGAGTGTCATTGATGTCCGTTAAATGTAAGTTAAAACAAACCATCAATTTACACTAGAAACCACCCAAAATATTAAGTCTTTGACTGACAAGTTGATTCTTTAAATAATAAAAGTTTATATTTTCAGTTGTTTTCTAGAAATTTGAGTGGAAAAAGCGATTCTCCAAAAAATCAACTTTGTCATTTCACGTTGCCCAGTAAGTGTGTATCAAATCACAGTCTTAATTAACTAGCTTTTCTATTATCCAACCGCAAAAACTGCGTTGATCAATTTATGTAAGAGCTATTCAACAAGAACGAGATTATTTTAAGTTTAACTCAGCAACTAAGCCCTCTACAACGCCTTATGCCGATATTTTTCAAACAAAGCACCATTCCACCTCAAAAAATCTCCTATATAACAATACCGTTAGGGCTGAAAGTGCTTTTTAACCACAGTCACTTAATCATTTGCGTTTTACAAGGCATTCCCGAAGGAATTCCAGGGAAGACGCGCATAGCGCGCGACTTGCACGCTGTGGTTTGCAAATTAATTTACTAAAGTCCCTGCAGCTGTGTGTAGCTTTAGCTGCGTGAAACAAATCAATAATTGCATCGATTTTTCGGACTTGGGCTAAAATTGAGCGAAATTTTCGCTCAGTTGACACAGAGTGTGAATTTTTAGCTGGGAAAAAACTATTTGTAATTTATGCTAGAAATGTTGTAATTATTTCGTTTTAAACGGCCTGGCGAAATTTATTAGCATTAATAGTACCCGAGATTCACAAATTCGTTCAGATACTCTAACATGGACTTAATGTATAAATGTATATATTAAGAAGGTTTTCGTTTTTGTTGAATGTATTGGAATTTGGTTTCCTTAATTTTTAATCGTAATTATGGCCATTTCTACATTTTTCGAAATACCATGTATTTACACTTATGGTAAAATAATGGCGAACCTTAGCTACGCATTATCCAAAATTCGGACTAGTTAGTGTAATCGCATAAATTATCTTAGATTTTACTTAATCTACAATTTTTGCGATGGCCTCAAAAAATCACTTCACATTTAATTAAAGGAAAGTCAGTCGAAACTTTTGATTGTCACTTCTTAAAACTTGCAGGCTTTAGCTATCTCATTTTAAATCTTACATAAAACCTAGAAACAATCTTGGTATGTTCATTCATATAACGCAATTTAGTGTTAAATACCACCAAATTCGAATAAATTACGATCTCAAACAAATTTATTATTACTTTTCTATAAACCACTACAGAAATTCGCCTTTCTCCCATGTGTAGTTTGAATGAACAACTTGTATTAAATTCGCACATCACTTTTGTGCTTATATTTTCCTTTTTAATTTTTTAAAAAGGAGTTCCATTTGTATCGATTTTTCATCTACCGAGTAAAAAATCAATATTCGAAGTTTCATTTGCGATTCCCAAAGAGGCCTGAATGCGAATTAAGCCAAAATAAGCACAAGAGTTTGGGTGAATTGGGGTTTTTTTGCTTACTCATCTCTAAATGACAAATTTTTATGGTGAGGTGAGATAACGTTTTTACGACGTTCTATCCAGTGATTTTAAAGAAAAATCCTATCAGTAGCGCATCACGAGCGGTCATGAAATAGATTTAGAATAATTGAGAGCGCAGAAAAATAAAAAAGCGCTTACACTTGCCGGTTCGGGGTTTGGGAAGCGCTTATTTTATTTTGATCATCGCCCTATTGTTTACACTTACTCTGAAAAGTCTTTGCTGAAATAAATCAGAATCTAAAGAAGAAATAGCCTAGCTTCTGTTATTTTGCATGTTAATTTTAAGAAATATTAGTGCAAAGCATGGCTTTCCAGTAAGCTAACAGAAAATACAAAATTACTGCAATGAAATGCGAAATCTTCTATACATTCATCAATTTTTAATGTTTAATCTCTTCCTCACGATGGTTTTTGTAAATGGAATTTAAAGGAAAGATAATCAATCATTGCGTATTAGCTAAATTAATTCAAATTCTCCATATTCCGTAATACACGAAATTCCACATTCGATAATCCCACCGTTATTTAATGTATTTCTATTAATTCATATTTTGAATAACTGAAAAATTTTCACATTAAAGCATATTTTGCATTTTATCGATCTGCTAATTAGCTTAACAAGCAAGATTTAACGCAGCTGTAAGTTCATCGATTTCCTCTGACAGCGAGTGAAAAAAATCGATGGAAACGTAGCTGCGAGTTTCCTGGCACAGCCACTAAAACAGGCTTCGATTTCGCCATTTGGGAATGCTAAATAGATCTTATTTCTCCAGTCGGAGCGATCAAAGGCATCTGGGAGGGAGGCGGGTGGGGGGTGTAGACTGCTCCAGACAGTCGTAAATTTACCCCTAGTTGCGGGTAATAAAGATCCTGCGACACACACACACTAATGTAGGATTGGAACTTGGAAGTTTCGTCGTTAGTTGCGTAATAACGCCATTTGGCACAAAGCCCACACAAATCAGAGGGTAGGACTCTTTCTGCTCGCTTCCTAGCCAAGTTCTCAGGATAACGGCAATTAAGTTATTTTCACAAACTCCTGAAGTGAACCGTAAACCAGTGAATTCCTAACGCTCTTATAAATAAAAGTAGGCATTTTTTAGCAATGTCTCCCTTTTCAGAGACGTTTTTGCTGACAAAATGAACAGAAATTCGCAAATTTGGTATTGTCTTATGGCCATTATCGAGTGGCCTTGAACTAGCCAATAGGAATCAAGTATGGTCGATTCCTGAGTATCTGCCCCGAATAGGCCTTTTGAGATGTTTTTTGGCCTCCTTTTTGGCAGAAAGCCTTGTGATTGGTGCATTGTGGGAATACATAAAAAGGCAAGAGTGGTGCCAGACAAAAGGAAATGTGTCTGTCTGCTCCTATTTCTGGTTGGTTAATTTAAATTTGTCTCGTCTGAGTTCAAAGGAAGTATGCTCACTCTAGTTTCCAAACGCTCAACGTTTTTGGATTACGTGAGATCCCTCTACACCTTTTTTATCTAAGAATTCCATATATTTATATGTGATTCCTTGACCAATAGAATGATTACTGCAATCGATGACTATTAGCCAATAGGAGTAAAGCAACTGTAGTCACAGCTAGTATGCAGCCAAAATCTTATTGTTTATAATTTTTAAATTTGAAATAAACAACACTTCCATATCTTGTCATCAGTTTTGTTTACAGTTAAATATTGCAAATACATTTACTTAAAATGAAATTTAATTATTGCAAAAAAACATGACGACGAAAAACATTTCTTTGAGTTCTTAGGAAGCTAATTAAAAAAGTATCTACATCATCGACATGTTTTGAGACTTCCGTAACAAGACTAGTTATCATTTTTAATGGAAAATTATTTTTCCAATTATAAAATATTTAAAAAATTAAAATTTTAAGAATGTACCTATTTGAAATTATATTTTGCAAAGTATGATACACTGATTCTATACACCTCATAGCTTTAAATTATTACTGTCGAATATATTAATTTCTACATATATTTTACTTTATTTCATGAAAAAACATACAATTTTTTGACCCTGATATTCGCAGGTTCCTATTTTTCACAAAAGAGGCAACTTTTATCATTTCTACTATTAAAATTTCAGTAGCACTGGTTTACCAACTTAGTGACCAGTAGAAACGCAGAAGCAGATGACTACAACTGGCGGTAGCCAATCAGAGCGAAGCTGACGACATTCGTGCGTCATACCCAGTAAGCTACTAAATATGGTAGTAGGCGAATAATAACGACATCCCAACGTCCACTTTCTTTGTTGAATCGACAGGCGAGGGGATTCAGCTGCCCTGGTAAGCGAAATTTTGATTTTAAATTCCCTTTTTATCCTTATTTAGCACAAAATAGAACGCGTAAATTGATTTTATGCGTGCATTATTGTTTGAAATTCACATGGCGTAATTCCTCTTGACCTTTTACTCGTATACATTGAAAACCTACTATTTTGCAGAGAATTTAATAGAACATTTTATAATATAATATTTTCTCATTCATTTATCGAAAAAATTATGAAAAATTGTTTGGTTCAAACACTAAGAGTAGACGTTTGAACGTCATTTAATTACGCTACTAAATATAGAAGCTAAAATATTGCTTTGGAAGCCTACTAGGATCTATTTTTAGCTCCCAAGGTCAAAAATACTAGCGTAGGGGATTAGTCATCAGCCAGATTAAACATTCATCACAGCTGCGTTACTCAGGCCAATCAGAAAACTCATACTGACTAAACCCACGTGTTTGCACCAATCACAGACCGAAATTCTGCGCGTCGCTTCGCCATTGGCTTCTGCGCCTGTCTGACATCCAGGGGCTGTTTATTCATCCGGTCACCTACTAATTTTAGTAGTTCAAGGGTTTGGTTTTGACAGACAAATTAGCATTTTTTTGAGTGGATTTCTCGAAATTTATTTCGCATTTCAGCCAAGGGAAATAAACTGTTTTAACAGATTTGGGGGGGCAAATAATATTTAGCCTATTAAAACAATATTCTTGGCTAAATAGCACATGACCAACTCCAACAAAGGAAGCCTCATCTTAATTTTAAATAAGGAACTATAAAAATGCTGTCAGATATTTAAAATTTGTTCATAATTGGCCTTAAATTGTTGTGAAATTCATCTGATAGTGTTTATTTCTGCTTATAATTGTATATTTGTAGAGTTTCATTGAAAAAAATAATAAAAACATTTGGAAATATCGTTCTAAATGCATAAAACCGTAGGTAACACGTTTGATTCAGTTTATGTATTTCGAGATTCTAGACAAATTTCGATTCAGTCACACAACTAAATCTAGACCCGAGTGTGGTACACATACGTCTTATAATATTAAATTGCACTATTGTTTGTTTTTAATGCAGAAACATTTAATTGTCGTACGTTTTTTAAACAAAATTATCGAAACATTGGCGCTAAAGCGAATATGCCAAAAGCTGACGCCAATATTGATTTTTAATGCCCAAATTGGCATTCGGATAGGCGATTCTTACAGTCGAATCCAACTGCAAATCATAATTTTACTATATTAATCACAAAACTGCTTGAAAATGAGTCAAATCACTAAAACGTCGGGAAAAACGTATTCTAGCCTACACTAGCACCCTTTTCTAAACGGAAACCATGAATTTCAACGCCAAATTAAGTTTTCTTTTCTTAATTTGTATTTAAACAACGTTATCTATCGCCAGTTGGTTCGATCCGCGTGAGCTCAACCATTGGCTACCCCGATGACGTAACACTCGCCCCCCATTGGCTACTTTGCAGTTTGCGCAAAGCGCGCCAACTGGCCTATTTAATGGGCCTGCAATGGTATTTGTTGGCAGCAGTTATGGGCCAGTACTGCTACCCTCACCCGTCGTGCAAAGCGGTTACCAAGGCGACGCGTGCGCACGTGTGTGTTCGCTGAGTGCACGCGCGATGCTTTATGGCTTTGTACTACTGGCGAGGGTAGTTGTTGGCTCATTAAAGCGTCAATTTTAAAATCATATTGTAAATCATTTTGTGATGTGAAAATAAAGACAAAATTTTATTTTTTGATAGAGGAATTTTAAAGGCAGGCCATTTTATGTTATTTACAGTATGTTGTAACATTAGCCTGAGCGTTTTTATTCACTAAAATAAAGCTTAATTTATTTTTTATTCTTAATTTTGTGTAATATTTTGTAATAAATTAACATTTTAATTATCATAATCTACGAGAATTGGCACAAATGGACTCGAGTTTTACCGATTTATTTTAAGAAAATTGCATTTAATTTAGTCTCCTTTTAAGAAATGATTTCTGAACACTTTCAAATTAATAGTTTTCTTTATAATTATTTTAAATAAATATATTAAAGTGAATATAAAACGTCATTTTTAGGACACCCTATCCATTGGAAATGAACCAATTCGAAATTTGTAATTAAATACTTCCCCGAATTTTTAATAAGGTAATTGTTCAAGTATTGCATTTAATTATGCGCTTAATTAACAGTTTAATTTCCCTGATTATTTATAATTTCCTTCCATTTATTAGGAAAATCATTAAAACATTTATTATTTTTCCAGTCAAAAGGCACATTCTTTCGACAAGTTGTTGTTGCCACCTGACGTGAACGACTTAAAACCGAATTTATATCGATTTATTTCCTCACACATATTCCCGCTTTCAATCAATTATCGATTAATCGATGAATGTTTAACCAGAATTGCTTTATCAATTACGAATTCTGTTTATTAACATAATTATTTCTGAATTCTTCAAAACCACATATTAGTGTCTCTCAGCCGGTTGCAAATCAATAATCTATCGATTTTTCAAGCAATTTCATCCGCTCGCTTGCAAAAAAGGTCGGTTTTGAGCCAAATTTTCAGGCCTCAATAAATTGATGCTTGTAATTACAAAAATCGCCATTTTTGCACCGTTTTGGATGAAAAATTTCGCCAATTTTTTACGCAAACTTGGCCCCGAATCCAGAGTACCCTAATTGTCGCACAAATATGGAGGGCCAGTGTGGATTTTTCAACTAAAATGGTAGTCGAATATAATCAAATTTTGGCCAAACTCTACTTGGAAAGGTGAAACACGTCATTGGCGCCTTGGAACTTGTGCTCCACAAATTTGCTACAGTCTACAAGTTGATTCAGAGATGAAGAATTCGAAGAACCGTCTAAGAAGACATCGAAAACATCATCGAGGCTAATTAAATTTGAGTAGATGTCGATATGAGAGAAGCTTCGTTCCTCCACAGTTCTATCTATGTCTAGGAAAGGAAATTCGCAGAATATTTGAGTTTATGAATTAAATTTTAGAGAATGTGAATACTTCTTTCCTCTGCTCAAAGATTAAAATCCTTTTTTATTCTTTATTTTGTTCTGAGAAAGTTGGCATTTCGTTTCTTCGAAAATTCATTAAATCAACTTTGTTTTGTTGTATCCATGTGTGTTGGTTGCTATTTTTAGTACCGTGAGACTACTTTTAGCTTGAAAAACAATTTATGCTCTTTTTTCAGATCACCAACGATTTTAAAGGAATTATGAGAGGAAATATCTAGAATTTGATGTCATATTTCATTCTTTAGCAAAGTGCTCTGAATTCTATCTGCAAAATTTTTTCAGAGAGACGTATTGCTTCCAATTCCAATGAAGTGATTTATTAACGCTTTCTTAAAACATCCCGTATGAGCATCATGAAACCTCGTGAGTAGCAGCAAATAATACGAAGGTTCGCTTTCTTACCCTATATTACAGGTAGTGTTGAATGCACAATCGTTGCTAATGCATATATGATAGGATATTTTAGTCTTAAAAGAGAATATCATTTTAATATCCGAACTATATATCAATTAATCGAATGATATTTAGATACATAGAAATTGAAAAATTAATTACATTTGCTGCTTCATTTCAAGAAATATTTAAATATTATGTTTATTAAAAACAAATAAGTTGTAAAATGTTTTTTTTGCTGGGTGCAAGTTCTACCTTCAAGACTGGACAATTTGACAAACATAGAAAGATACTTTTTATAATAATTTCTTCTTAACAAATTAATTTCAACTAAAAGCAACAAAATGCCCAATTAATCAGTGTATTTCCTATACAATTTTAGTAAGTTTATTTCGAAGTAAGCCCAAACAGCAAACATTAAACAAATAATATAAAATATATTCCATCCTCATATCTGGAAATCTTGTTACAAATTATCTTGAAAATAATTGCAAAAGAGGCTTTTACACAAACGATTTGTAAACAAAATTTTTTACACTAGCTACTAAATTTAGTAACTAACCAACGCTTTGAATATTCACCTTTGAAAAGCATTTCTCAAATGACTAACCACTAGCACGACTATTAAATAAATAATATTTAGATATTTGGTAACTGAAAAATAAATCGCATAAATAAATTCAAACAAAGAAGCAGTAATTGTTTTTATCTTACTTTATTAATATAAAAATTATGAATAAATAATCTTTAATAATAATAAATTTTTAATCTTAAATTTGCTTTAAAGTACACCATTTTTTGGGTTTAAATTTCTTTATGAATAGTATTCCCTAACCGCTTGTTTTATAACTAAAGTAGCAAAACTAATAACAAATAAATATCATTCAGTTTTGTTTGAAAATACGCATATCTACTGAATACAAAAAAACTAAGTAAAATTTATTTCAAAGATTTCTAATTCTATCTTGAATTGAAAAACAGCCAGGTAACTAAATTTAGTACCTAGCTTTAATTTCAATTTTTAACGGAATAAGAAGGGTTATATTACTCGTTTTAAAGATTAAAAAATCTTTTATTTAGTTAGCAATATTATCATGTTCTTTGTTGTGCTATGGCATATTTTGTGTTATATTCTATAACCAGCCCCATAAAATAACTGATGTGAATTCATTCTTTCCTGAAAGCAAACAGCAAAATATAATTTTGCTTGTCGAGTTACTTCAAATTCGGAAACTGGGTTGAAAGACTTAGATTTGGTATAAGTGTGCTTATTTCCTATTGAAACTTACTAATATTAAATCAGAAAATGTGTCATTTTATTACTAATTTTGTCTTGTGAGTTTGAAACTTAATTTGCCAAATAGCACCGCTTAAAAAACTTTCGTTCTCTGTTTGTCCAGCTGTTCAGCTTGGAGTCTATATTCAAACAGGATAAAAGATAACTTTTTACAAGGATTAAAGATTAAAAATTAGTTTATTTTATTTAAAAGTAATGTTTAAATAGTTAATAATTTCTGAAGTCAGGCTTATTAACACCAAATGCATCAATGCTTTGCATCCAATTTTGCTAAATTAAAAGCGAAATAATTCTTTTTTCACTATGAATTAATTAAAAAATTATTTTTCAGTCTCTTAATAACTAAATATCATTATGTTTGATTGACATGAAACGTAATTAGTTGTTTATTTAAAACGCTGGGAGAGTTACTATTTTTGGTAACTGAGTAGAAAGTCTTATAACCTGATTGGTTTTGTTTAAATAAGAGAGTGAATAAGATCAACTTTACGACAGTTATTCAATTCTCGTTTCTGATATTTGCTATTTATGCTTATCTCGAGGTATACTTGCTAAAATTTAATAGAAAATGTGCTACTTAATTACGCATTTTCAGTTGTAATTAATCTGTTAAAGAGAAATACTTGTAATAGTACCTTTCCATGTAAGTCGAATAGTCCAATCTTGAAGCCTAAATTTAAATCCAACAAAAAGAACGATTTATATTTCTACTAAATATAATGTTTAAATGGTGCTTCACACTAGGTGCCCCCATAATGAATCCTACTTTTTGATATAAATCAAAAATGTGATTTATTTTTCGGTTACCAACTACCTAAATGTCACTTGTTTAATTATCATACACGTAATCAGTCCTGAGAGAAATAATTTGGTTTAAAGCGTTAGACAGTTACTAATTTTAGTACCTGAGAAGAAAATGATTGTGTTTTCTTATCTTTTGAGCGAACGCTTTTTCAAAACGGTTTCAAGCCTTTTTTCAACAACCTTAAACTTATTTTGCCACTTCAATTTAAAATATGCCCTTAAAAACCCTAGTATTGGTTATATCACCTACACTAGCTGTAATATAGGGAAAAACTAGATTTTATTATCATTTACAGTTACTTATACAGTTTTCTAAGGCCTCTACGTGATGATCTACCTACTTTCTGTTGCAAAATATGATAAAATGTCTACTAATAAACACTTCGTTAGAATTCAAAGCTAAACAATATACTCTAAACAATTTTTGCAGATAGAATTCAGAGCACTTTGCTAAAGAATGAAATATGACATCAAATTCTAGATATTTCCTCTCATAATTCCTTTAAAATCGTTGGTGATCTGAAAAAAGAGCATAAATTGTTTTTCAAGCTAAAAGTAATCTCACGGTACTAAAAATAGCAACCAACACACATGGATACAACAAAACAAAGTTGATTTAATGAATTTCCGAAGAAACGAAATGCCAACTTTCTCAGAACAAAATAAAGAATAAAAAAGGATTTTAATCTTTGAGCAGAGGAAAGAAGTATTCACATTCTCTAAAATTTAATTCATAAACTCAAATATTCTGCGAATTTCTTTTAAATATGGAATTCGTAAAGGACATTTTTTCTGGGTATTTATCAAAAAGAGAAACGTCTTCATGCGTCATAGCAACGTTCTAACACACAGATAGTAACGCAAGGAGTGGGACAAAATAGTGTAAACCCCTTCATCGTCTCCAGAAACTGCTCTCCTTCGTTTGCAGCCTCGGGGTTTTCGACAACAAATTGGTAGAAAAATCCACATTGACTCTCCATATGTGCGTCAATTAAGATGCTCTCCTTAGCCTAAACTCTGAAATTAACACCAAATTTGTGTAAAATTGGACGAAATTTGGATCCGAAACTGTGCCAAAATGGCAAATTTTGAAATTAAAAGCACCAGTTTAGTAGATCTTGTAAATTGGGTTAAAAACTGGCGCTTTTGCAAGGCAGTGGATGAAACCGCTCGAAAAATCGATAGATTATTGATTTTTAACTTGCTGAGAGTCACTTAGATGTGGTGTTATATTGTTGTAGAAATTAATGTACGTTTTTGCTCTCAAATTGTTGAATGTGAATATTAGGTTTTTTGGATTTGAGAAAATGGCTGTGGGTTAGAATTCATCGATCGATGAGTGTTTGATTGATAGCGGATGCAAATAAATCGATAATTTTTTTAATGCTCCAATCGAGTGGAAACAAAATCTGGTTTTGAAATCATAGCTTCATTTCTAAATGAGTATATAGTTGTCTAGTTAAATATGATTTCTTTAATGGAAAATAGGTTCTCCTTAAACCAAACGAGAAGTATCTTCATTGTTTCTAGTAAAATGTTATTCAGATATTGTGAGTTCTTTTAAAATTGCACGTTAGATTCTAGGACGAATGTTGTATCAAAAATATGCCCTCTAATACAAACGTCGATTTCGTGTACTCGTGTTTCTAAGAGAACCTCGAAGATGGCAGAATTTAAACACCTTAGTGTCAGTACAATAACGGATTGTCTGTTTACTATATTTTCCCAATATAAATTAAAACATCGATAGCAAAAAATTTGAAACATTAGTATTAACAACCACCAATACCCTACAGATTGTAAGCTAATTTACAAACTGGCGTATTCACAGTTCAACGGATGTCACAACACCAAAAATCGATAGGATATTGATTAAAAGCCTTTTAAAGTTGTGATTTTATTTCACTTAATTATATTTATGCATATCATGCCTAAATTCCCATAATCCACTACCATAGACCGAAAATAAAGTTCAGTCCACAGCCGACCAATAGGCGTGCGAGAATTACGCAACCAACTGACTGCGCTCAGCCAATAGGAATTGACCGTGGGTGTGGCCTATTTTGGTTGTGCAGAAATAGTAACCTCGGCCTTTAAAACTGCAAAAAAACCAGACAAGCAGCCTATAAGTCATCTGTCAACATAAATGCGGTTGAAGGAAACAAAACGGAGTAACTTTACTTCCACCCCTTCCACTTGCTTGGAAAGTGAAATTGGTAATAAAGATGGGATGAAAATGCAAATCGCAATTGATTAGCCAGATTTGACCTTGAAGTCTACGACCTATAGAAAGTGGTTGCGTAAAATTGGTAACTGGAGAGTTTCACTTCATTTTAAAGGGGATTTTATGCTTTTATGATTATCGTTGTCTGGAATGTAGTGAATTATTTATTTTAAAAGATAGTTTTGTTGAATTAGAAAGCGAATAAAGGCTTAAGGAGGATGTGGAAGAGTGAAAATAAGACGAAGAAGAAGATGAAAAATGAGGAGGAGATGAATGACTAATGTATTTTATTTCACTCTTTGAAGATGGTTAAAAAAGGATCAAATGAAGAAGGGAAAGTGAAGAAGGGGAAAGTTAAGGACATTAAGATGTTGAGTTGAGGGCTAGAAAGAGGGGGAGAGGTTATTGATTTATCAATTTCGATGGATCGCAATCAATTTATGCGACAAATAAGTGCTGATAACATGGCGTTAGATATTAGAACCGTCTCCTAGTTACCTGTGATGTTAATTGACTTTTTATTCGTCTTTGAGAAGAGTAAAAAAACAAATGCAAGAAACGAGTGAGGTGAGATTAGTAAGAGAATTACAAAAAAAGCGGAAAGAAGATGCAGAGAAGGAGAAACGAAAACCAGGAGAACAAATAATTTAGGGAAAATTAAAATACTAAGAACAATGGAAAAAGAAGTGATCGACGGAGAGAATGAGAAGAAGTCAAGGATTTGCTAAACAACACAAAACCGAAAATTCCTGCCATTTTCGACTTATGAAATACTAACACCAATCAAATCCCAGTTTTTGGCTAAGGTAAGTCGGAGGTCGTTGCTATGGTTACAGCTCCCCGACTGCTTCTTTAGAAAATGGAAGAAATTTAAAGTGATTATCAGCTAAAAATTGACAAACCGCTTAGTTTCGAAGAAGAGGAAGAGGTGGAATTAATCGAGAAGAAAACACAGGTATGAAAAAGACCAAACCTAGTGAAGAATGGCCAAATCTTGCTAGTTCAACCACTGCCATGACTGCATATCTAGTTCACTTGAACTCCGCAGAATTGGGGAAAGCTGAGATGTCCAAGGGAAGTGTTAGTGGGTACTATTTGTGGCCCCTCTACTTACACCCGATTTAAGTAGTATGCCAATTGCAAGCATTCTTTCCGCTATGCGGTTAACCAAGCTCCATTCTCCCTATATTTCTTCTTTTACCTAGACAGCTGAGATAGCAAAGCAAGTTTCCTATTTCTTTCTAGGGGAAAATGTGGCCGAGACAAATAAAAAACAAGCGGGGGGGGGGTGTGTAAAGAAGGCGCTAGTTCCGGTTAGAAGTTGCTGTCCCTTGAAAAACCGGATTTCGAGAAGGCAGATCGACGTGTCTCGAAAGCTGCGCTACCGCTGTTGGTACTGGCACTGCTGCAGCGCTGAATGCGGCCATGTGGCGTGAGGCTATTGGTCGGTGTGATGGAAGGGCTGCCATTGGCTGAGGCCGCCATCGGAGCAGCCAATCGCGCTTTCTGATGCTGTGAAGCGGAAAAGACTCTTTACCTAAATACTACTTAAATGGGGGTGATTTAAGTAGTAGATGCTCACGCGTTGTTTTAAGATCTTGGAAGCTTCTTGTTCGAGGCAGTAGAGTTCCTGTTGAAGCTCTTCCTCCTGAAATAAGGAAACGGAAAAAGTTTTCTCATCTTGTTTCCTTTTATTTTACCCATTCACTCAAAAAAGGACTCTTTCGATCTAAGACAGAAATCGAGTTAACTCACTAATTCGCTACAAGTGAACCAAAATAGGCGCTTTGACGCTAAAAATCAGGAATTGTTTTGGTTCGGAGACAATTTCCTTGCCTCAACAAACTGTAAAATGATCTCTTCACTCATTTATACTATGACGCATCAAATATCTAGACTTTTGGATCGTTTGGTGTTTGCTACGAGTGAATAAGGACACGAACTAACTCCTTAGAAAAAGAGGAATTATTCTGGCTTCCAGATAGAATCAGCTGTTTTTGAGTCTTAGTCAACACCACCTCTAATCTGTCAAGCTTTTATAAAGCAATCTATTGCTTGTCTGACTTTTGATTCGTCTGACGATTGTGGTGAGCAAATGAGCACTAGAATTAACTCAGAAACAGCAAATGCTTCCAAATTTTACCCAACACTACCTCTAATCAGGCCATTGCTTAGTTGCTAATTCTCACTTATTTTTGCAATTTTTTTGTGTTTTTTGGCAGTCGTGGGGAAGAGAATAAAACCGATTTTCCACTTTCAGCTCAGCGTGATTTCAGCGAGCTACTGAGCTTGCCATTGCCTAGTTATCAGACTGCAATTTTTCGTCAATTTATGCAGCTTTTTCGCGGAATTTGCCCCGGTTTTGCACCGCACGAATAGAGGGGCCTCTCCGACTACCTCTTGAGTGCCCGTCTGTGCGGCGGGAATGACGCGGAGGACATCGGCGGTGGGGGGCGCCCTGCCCCGCGTGAAATCGGCGAAAGCGCCGAGGAGGAGACGCGCGTAACGCCGTGCCAGCACCGCGTCCAGCGTCGGGTAGACGCGTCGCCAGCCGCCACAGTTGGCGTTCTCGAACACCTCCTGCTCCGCTTCCCTCCGCATCTCCTCCAATCGCTCGTGCTGGTGGCAATGAGTGAGGGGAAGGTGCTACTTACTACTACTTTTTCAGTAGCAACACCGTGTTAAAGTTCTCGTCCGATGACTCACGATAGCCACAATTCTGTTCTTCAACTCCCCGGGATTCTTGAGCCAATCAGTGGCCATGGCCTTCGACCTTGAGCCGCCGCCGCCAATACCACCGAAGTTTGGCGAGGATCGGGGACTCTTGTGCTCCTTGAAGAGGTTAATCGAGCTCGATCCGGGGTTCAGCAGACGTCGCACGGCGTTCGCGCGTTGACACTCCTCCATCCGGCGTTTGTCCGAGACCCTGGAGTGGAGTTTAGGCACAGACGGACTACTTATTTCGATCTTTTAGTAGTACATTGTCAACTAGTTCTGATGAGCCATTGCTTTCTCCCTTTTCTAGATATAGCTATGCAGTGATTGTTGCAGTAATTTTTCTATAAATCACAGAAATGATAGTTAATTTACTTAGCGTCGTCAAATGATCTATGCAGATGCGACAAACCAGACACCAGTCTTAAGCTTCATACAGAGAAATGCTGGATGACTTCCACGACCTGGTAGTGGCTTTTAATAGTCTATGCTTCCATTCCAGTTACTAGCTAATATTAATTCTTTCAAAATATCATCGATAACTGTTAAGATAGTTTTCCCAGGCATTTTCGTCACAAAGGAGTAGTTATCCGACTTTTGATTCGTTTGGTGGTTGTGGTGAGTAAACCGAAAGCACGAATGAACTCATTAAAAAGGAGGAATTAGTCTATGGAATGAGGTGATACAATGTGCGACGATTGCTTGATGGACTGCTTGACTCGAAATTCCCACTAATGTTCACTAAAGTGGACTGAGATCACGAGATCCTCCAAAATTACCCAGAAAACTCCGAATGACATCGACGGGGCCCACAAATGAATTCATCAGAAGGAGGAATTTGTCTAGCCGTCTGAAAGAACTGCTGGTTGAGATTGTTTGCTCAGTTTATTCAAAATTCTGGCAGGACTCATGGGATGACCTGGTGCATCAACCACCGTAGAACCATCAATCGAAAGCGCCAGCTGAGCTTTTTTGGCACCAAATGGAAGAAATTCAAATTTTTCTACCAGTTCTTAAGATCTTTTCTTACAAGAAAAAGGCTGATTTACCTTGAGATTGCCTCTACCACCCTCTGAAAATCGAGAAACACCCCCGAATCCCCTTAATGGAGCTCACTGGATGTTCACGAGAGCCAGGGCATCCTTGAGCAAGCCCGACTTGATCCTGAGATCCAGAGACTGGTCAACCCCGAAAGAGGGCGATCGATTCACCTCCAGGAGCCAGGGTCGCAACTCCACGTCTAGGAGGACGTCAAATCCAAGGATCTCGAAGGCGGCGGAGCGGATGCCCTCCACGGCCATATCGTTGACCACGGCGGGAGGATGGAAGAGACGGTAGTTGTGGTGCAGGTGGGGCGCGGCAAGAATGAGGGTTTTCACGACCAGATGGTGGATGCGACGCCAGAGGAGACGGGAGTCGGCCAGACCGGCGTGCTCAGCCAGATAGGACTCGAGGAAAGCGAAGGAGCGCTTGGAGCCTTCTGACTCGTCCGCAGCGGTCTTGACGTAGCCGCGATGACGACGCGAGACGGCGTAGTTGGTCAGGTGGCGGTAGAGCGATTCCTGGGGATGTGAGGGGAAGGCAGAGAAGGTGGATTTGCTTCTAGTCACTACGATTTTGCCTTGCCGAGACTCACTCACCCCATTGGGCTCGGTGGGCTCCTTGTACTTCTCAGCACTCAGTCGCACGAGTCCGTCGTTGTAGACGAAGATGCGCAGTGGACGACACGAGGTGACGAGGACGTAGACACGCAGATCGAACTTGAACCCGTCGATTAGGAGGGGGTTCTGGATGTACTCTTGGACAACTGAGGGAACTCCCTGAGCACTGTTGGAGGGAACGTTTTCGGGGTTGCGGTACAACTTGATTCTACAGAGGAAGGAGATAATAACATACCCTTTGAACATCTTGTAGCCAACTTAATTCCCAATATTCTGCTATAGCTTTGTTTGGTTAAATATACCTGTGTTCTACCTCTCTAATCGCCTTGTGTGTTCAATGGATAATCTTGTGGTATTGAGAAGATTCCACTTCTCATCTCCAGCTTTTCAAGTCATTTTCCCAATTCTCTTAGTGACGGCATTATTCAACCAACAGTCCCTTGCTTCCTCAATGTAAACACTCTCCAAAAAAAGAAGCAGCCCTGAAACCACTTAGACTGTTTTTACCACAGCCTTTTGTCTTCTTTTTTATACAATATTTACTCAGTCACTACTCTTTCCCCGAATATTACGCCAACCCAATGCTCTACACACTTTACTTGCTCTCTATCTCAATTCGTCTTTCGGAAATGGTCCTACATAACATAAACTTCCTGTGGAATAAATATTATGTTAAAATGAGATTCTAATTGCAAATTCCAGCTCACCCAGAACCCATAGCACCATTTGCAGGTTTTACAATGTAAGCGCAGTGAGGATTTCTTCGTGAGTAATTGAGGAAAGTAGTGTGTTCTTGGGGTAGAATCCACGTTTTAGGATAAAAGTTATACTCTCTTGAGTCCACCTTTGATAATCTTAAGTACAAAAAAGGACAAGTGTGAAAGATTGCAACGAATATTGCCTACTTGTTATAATTTCTGGTGAAGAAATCCTTCCGACATATTTCAATCATTCCTGGGAAATGATTCACCCTCTGATATGGTCGAAGAGTGAATAGTTTCTCGAGTGGCACGAATGTATCCGACCAAATAAGGAATCTAACAAAAACTCATACATAATTAATCAGCCTACGCCGAGGTGTCGTTCTCTTTTTCTTCAACAATGAAACCCGATTCCTGTAAAATTTTCTTGACTAACTATTAGTAATATGACGAAAATACCAATGGGAAATTTGCAGCCAAAAATATTTGCCGTTAAACCACTGGATTCTCTTTTGCACTTTACATTGCGTTTCGGACGGATTGTAGGTGACTTTAATGCAGTTGTCGTCATCGAATTTTTCTAAGTTAGTAAATTAAATAGATTCCGTGGACAAATAAAGGCACATGGGTAACTTAGTACAGAAATAATATTGGGTAATCAATTATCGTTAATTTCGATTTAAATTTTCGGGTTATGGCGATAAAATCAAACGACGATGCGGTAATAAAACATTATAGCTCTCTGGTTTTAGGGTACGTAAATTATGAAATTCATCAAATATTAATTATGTTAGTAGCACAATTTAGCTTCGACTGCAATATATTTACATAAATATGAGTTCAAATTCACGTCATGGCATCAAAGTATAGAGATACATAGTATGATTGTCATTTACTTTGCTATGAAATCCGAAAAATTCTAAAGGGTGCGTAGAAACGCCCACCCGTACCGTGTCCAACCACGGTATGGACAATCTACCTGATATTTTATTAAGTTACGGAACGCAATAGACTGATAAAATTATATAATCAAATAGATTCAGAAAAAACCAGAAGATACTCAAAAAGAGTTAAAGTAAATCATAATCTAGCATTTAAGCAACAATGTTAACTCTTCCAAATGTTTCAATTAGTGAAAAATTAAAGATTTCATTTTACCAAATCAAAATTATTTGATCGTGAAAACTATCCAGTACTAAATGAGAATGTTGATGCCAAATTTTTAATAATAATAAGATGAAATAAGTCTACTTTTTCACTAAAACTAAAAATAGCATCCAAAAAAATTTTATGTAACTAATTTCAGTATTAAAAGATTCAATTTAAGAATGGAATTACATTCTAAAATTACATTTTGAGTGAGGAAAATGATATTGACGTTGTTGAAGGCTCAATAGCTGATTGGTCAATCACAATTCGTGTGCATTTGCTTTATCAAAATAGACTAATAATGGGCGAGGCACAAGACGTTCTGCCATCATTTGGAGATTTGACGATAAATACCAACGGAGAGGGATGGGGTCCCTCAGATATTCCAAATAACTTTAAGGACATGCCTTACCAACCCTTTTCAAAAGACACCAGACTTGGCAAAATAGCTGATTGGTGTGGCTCCATTTATACCGACAATAAGTCTAAAAGTACGTAATTTAATGTGTTAAACCCCATTATATCTAGACCGTTACACCAGCCAGTTCGGTGGTGGTGCTCAGTACACCTATTATCACGATGATGACGACAGCAACTTCCAGTTGGCCACCGGTGGCAAGGATCCCCGGTCCAGCGCTTTTCGTCAACGCTTCAAGTTCCAGATGGTAAGCCTGCCGCTTCACTAGACTAGTTTCCCCCAATTTAGCGCGGTCGCAATCGCGGAAACTTCCAACAAGGCCGTGGTGGCCCCAACGGCATGTACAACAACGCATCCGGTGGTCGTCAACGCAGACCCTACAACGATCGCGGCGGCTTCCAGCAAAACCAACAGGGCCAGCGTCGCTATGGCAACCAACAGGGCTGGCAAAACTACCGTCGTGGAGGAGCTGCCGGCGCCGGCGGGAATTGGGGTGGTGGTTGGCGCGGTGGTGACTTCAACCGTCGCCAAAATCGCGGCAATAAGAACCCCTCCGTGGAGATTAAGGAGGAGTGGACCCTTCTGGAGGAGTTTGAGTTCAGCCAGTTTGCTTCCCTGTCTCTTCCGACTGTCAAAGACCCGATTACTTGGTTGGTCTAGGCGTCCACTACCCCGTATTGTCTGGGGTGCTCGATTTAGGCGACTTTTTTGGGATTTCTAGCGCAGAATGTGGTTTGCTGAAGTACTACAACCGTGACTACGACACAGTAACCACACGAACCGAGCGTCCGCTTGTCCGTTTCGGTGGTGTGGTACACACAGTCTCCACCTCCCAAGATCCCGTCATGATCGCTCTCATGCGTCGCCCCAACTTGAAGGTCTTCTGCACCGACCGCATCGCCGCCGCGCTAATGTGTGCCTCCAAGTCGGTGGAGTCGTGGGATCTCCTCGTAACCAGGGTGACGGACAAACTCTTCTTCGACGTTCGCCCCGGCTCAAACTTTGAGCACGTGACTGTCGCCGAAACCGCTGTGGATCCGCCATTCGAGGAGCCTGGTCACATCAACAACACGGAGAATCTGGCTCTAGAGGCCTCCTTCATCAACATCAACTTCACCCAGCAAGTGCTTCACTCGGTGAGCTTTTGGTGGTGGGGTGGACTACTTCGATTTCTCCCGTAGTTAGGAATGGGGTTAAAGGCGTCGAAAAAACCCGTTTTATCGGTAGTACTTGGATCAAAATGATTGGGGTCAGCCGATTGTGGAGTCGATTTTCATCGTAACCACTGTTTTTAGGGGGTGCTGATTCCGTTTAGTCGTTTTTGTTAAATGGATGTGATGAGCCAACTGACAGCTAAAAAGTTCAATTTGAAGGAACTTTTGATAGGCACGCGATTGTGTGTAGCCGTTCCTGAAATCTGGAACCAGTATTTCGGTGGAAAGTTGGTTAGTAACCGTCTTAAGATTTCGCTTCGTCAGAAAATCAATTTCTATGGGTCTCCTTGTATCCATTATTTGGAAACACTTCCTAAATTAGATTTACAGGTCGGAAAATAGGCCTCTATTCTACTTATAAACCTATTTCAGTAGCATGTGTGACAATGTTGGGTTAATTCGATTACTCCGTAGTTCGGGGGTTTAAAGCGCCTCTACTGCGTCGAAACTCTACGAAACTAAAGTTTAAAAAGTAATTTCATAATTTACCGTTTCGGCGTAAATGTAGTATGGCCACTACACTCACACTACTTAAAAGCCGATTTCAGTAGGCCCCGCAGTTTTTTTCCAATTTTGTTATCAGCACCCACGAGTGCCTCTGTTTTTGCTTGCAGGACCGTCCACCGATGCCGATGAAGCAGCGCAACCCCTTCGTCGACCCAGCGGAGGTGAGCAAGACGGCGCCGGAGAATCTGACCTCTGTGGGCTACCGCTACCGTCAGTTCGACCTGGGCGGCGGAGTGATCCTCGTGGTTCGCTGCGAGGTCGACGCTGTCATCCCCGCACCCGCCAGCGCCGCCGCCACCGCCACCGAGAAGGGCAAAGCGGAGCGCGCTATGCCCCCCAAGTACTGCTGCATCAAGGCCCTCAACGAATTTGACAGCAGGGTGAGTGAAAACCGGCCTTCGGCAGGCTTTGCTGGATGAAAATTCGGTCTAGGCTGGGATTTGGGTCCGATTTCGGTGAAAATCGGCCGAATACGTGTTTCCTTGGCCATTTTGGGCGAGATTTACGTCTGGATTGGGTTTTTTAGACCATATTTAATTCAAATTAGCCCTAAAAGGCGATAAAAGTCTTTTTTCGGGCTATCTGACTATAGTATTGGGTAAAATCCAAATGAAAATAAGCCATCTAGCCTCAAATTCGGATCTTTAGGTAGAGTTTAGATGGGAATTTCGAACTGTAGCTTGTACTATTTGCGTTTCCGAGGTCATCTAACTTCAAATTTGGCGCTTCTGTGTTTTAACTGGCTGTCTGTGGTGTTTCTTTCGCAAATATTAAGGGGAAATCAGTCAGAATTCGGGTTTTCCCATGACAGCTGAAGTCGGAATTGAGCTTGTGAGTTGTTTTCTAGGAATGGCTGTCAAAACTCTAAAGTCACGCTCTTACTAGCCATTTTCGGTCAAATCTAAGTGGAAATGGATCGGAATTCACTTGTTTGTCTGATCAAGTTTTGTTAAAAATCGGTTAGCTGTTGCGTTATTAGCTCATGTGGCATTATTTCTCAGTGCCTTTGGGTTTAAAATTACCGGTTTTCCGGTCAACTGTGAGAGGATATCGATGAGAATTCAAGCTTTCAGGGCCGTCTGAGGTCAAATTTAGGCATGTGTGTGGTATTTCTGGGATTGAGATGCTTAATACTGCCTTCAACGCGTTTGGCAGAGTGCGATAGCTTGATCTTTGGAGGATTTTTGAACGATTTTGGGTAAAATGTGGTTAAAAACTCGTTTTCCTGGTCGGTTGTCGAGTCAAAAATACCGTCTGCGGTTTGCGATTCGGATTTTCTAGATTCTGTAATCCATTCATGGTCAAACGTGGGTTGGAATCAGCCAAAATTCCCTTTTTTCCAGGCCATCTGACGCTCATTAAAGCCATCAAATTTCGAGCTGCAGAGCGTGAAAGGGGCGGTCTTAGGTGGCATTCTTACGTTCCCTTTCCTTTTTTCCCTTTGTTCGCGACAGTACTGCAACGGCGTGAACTGGCGCAGCAAACTGGACACCCAACGTGGCGCCGTGATCGCCTCCGAGTTGAAGAACAACTCCTGCAAGCTCGCTCGATGGACTGTCAGCTCCATTCTCGCTGGAGCCGAGCTGCTCAAGTTTGGGTGAGTGATTTGACGCCAAAATAACTTTTCTGTGGTTTCCAGATAAAGGGTACTACTTAAATGGACATTTAAGTAGTACTATTACACAGGGACAGTTTACGTGATCTACTTAAATGCGGATATAAGTAGGCGTTGGCGATGCACTACTCAAATCGGCATTTCAGTAGTTTGACACACTCCTCCTCCTCCTCCCCCTTTGTCCAGCTTCGTGTCTCGCGTGAGCCCCAAGGACAGCTCGCACCACGTGATCCTGGGCACTCACGAGTTCCGTCCGGCCGACTTTGCGTCACAGATCAACCTCAACATGGACAACGCCTGGGGCACACTGCGCTGCATCATCGATTACTTCATGAGATGCGATGAGGGCCAGTACCTCATGCTTAAGGATCCCAACAAGGTGCGTCTACTGAATTCAATTTCAGTAGAGTTATCAGAAATTGGTCATGGATGCTACTACTTAAATGGCTATTTCAGTAGCGGGGGCAGACTTGGAGGCTAAATTGTTTTAGTGCTACTTAAGTACCTACTGAAGAACCAGGTAATTTGTTTGGCCTTGGAAAAAGCTAAAGTGTTGCTACTTAGGTAGGGCAACCACTACACAAATTGGTATTTCAGTAGTACAAAAGCATGCCGAATTTGCTTGCTGAATGATCTGGGCAGGACAATGTCTAGTAGGCTGTAAAAGGAGAGAGGGTAGGTGGCGCCTACTGAAATCCATTTAAGTAGACTGCCAGAGATCCTACACGCACTTATTTCCAAGTGTTCCTGTTGCTAACCGTCGTGTCCTTGTATTCCAGCAAGCCCTTCAGATCTACTCTGTTCCGGCCAACGCCTTCGGCTCAGACGACGAAGACGACGAGGAGGAGGAGGATTCCGAAGACTCCTCCGACGAAGATGACGGTGACTCTGGCTCCTCGGGCGATGACGAAGCTGAAGACGAGGGTGACGACGAGGAGGAAGAGGAAGGAGAAGACTCGGAGAAGGCGGTGGAGGAGAAGCAACTTGAGGAGAAGGTGGAGGCTGTGGAGAAGGAAGTGAAGGAGGTGGAACCGCCGAAGCAGCCGGAGGAGCCCAAGAAGGAGTGGAAGGCTCCGCGGAAGAAGGCCGCAAAGTAGACGGCGTGGATGTCATCTCCTTTTTTGTCGTGATTGTGGGAAGAGTATAATACATGTGTCTTTAATGGGAGAGGGCGGTTTGAGGGTTGTAGCGTAGTCACGAGATGAGTAAAGTGGAAAAAAACTGGCAAAAATGGTTCAAACAGCAGGGGGCGGGGAAGTTAGATCGGCCAATCCTCCCTGGTATTGGCCTAAGATTCGATCGTAGACGGCTTAGGTGTCCCACTTCATCACGAATTTCCCAAGTGGTCTTTTTAAAAGTTATCTCGAATATTGGCTTAGAAAACGGGGGTTTAATCTTAATCAGTACTAACTAGTAAGCGCTTGCCTAATTATAAACATTTGGGGGTCTTATTTTCGGGGTTGCTTGGTTCAAACTACTGAGAGCGACTTATTCAATTAGTTAAGCGGAATAAAGCCTTCAGAAAATGGTGTTGCTGTATCTAGAGTAGTTCCATTAGTAAACGCAGCGTTAGATAACGTCCAAAAAAGACGGGACGCGTGGTAACTGCAAGTTTATCCAACTATGTGCAAGGCGTCATAGCAACAACTTAAACAGCTGTACATTTTATGGAGAGAGTAACGAAAAGAAAATTAATTGTAATTTTAGATAATCAGAAACTCATTGCTATAATTTTCAATGTCTCTTTCTTGACTAGAGATAGCTTCTAATTAATGACAGATATCTAAAATATTTTCTGAATAGCGAAGAGAACTGTAAAGGGACTGGGTTATAAATAGTACAGCACAGAGGATTTTGCAAATTCTTGTATCCATCAATTAGACTATATAAACGTTTAAACTAATCAAAAGAACAGATTTTGGCTTGCCGGCATCTAAAATTGGACTGTAGAATATCCAGAGATGTCGTGGTTAAATCAGGAATTTCGCATCATGTCTAAATGATACAAGCACATCGTAATCATTATTTTTCACCGATTTTAAAGTTGACAATTAGTTAAATTTAAAACGAAGGTTTTATCACTTTATCACTCCACTTTTATCTAACAACGAAAATCGAACGAACTAAAATCGGCATGTCGAAAAGCAGTTAATTAATGTTTTAAGCAAACTGAAATCGCCTAATTGCATACTAATCGGAGTCCAATTGGAGGATCAGCTTGTATTTCTTAGAAACGGCAGAAAACGGCCGCTTCCCTATTTCTTTTCTTGACAGGAACTTTTGAACGTTGATGAAATACCTTTCAACTTGCGCTAATGCTATTTTTACCTATTGTTACCGCTATTTCAAAAGGGAGTTCTAGAAGTTGGAATCAGATGTTAATACAGCACAATTAACAACATTTTAACTATAAAAGATATGGCTCACCAATCAAACGAAACCATCCATAAGAGGTACGACTTTTCAGCATCAAAATGTCGACCAAAAACGCTTCAAAAGGGTCTAGTATTTTCCTGCTATTGAGTTAATTTATCTCAGTGGAAGCATGTCTCTCAAGTAGTGTCTTGGTAATCATTGGATCTTAAAACCATCTCAATTGGCACTAAATTAAATAGCTACTAACGACAGTGTAAACGGCTTCTTTCACATTCTTCAAGGTCTTTCTTAAAAAGGAAAACTTTCAGTAGGTGGAGAAATCACGATAATACCAAGCTACTTTGCTCTTCGACTATCTTAAACATAATCTTTGTTTTTTTTAATAATAAGCAGTAATAATATATTACATTAATTTAGAATAATGTATTATATATCTGTTATTCAGCTTGTTTGAGCTTTCCAAAAAGCTTTTTTAATTGAAAACGAACCAGATTGTTCGACAGAAGGCGAATTGAAGGAAACTAATCTCGCTTCGCAGCGTTGTTCGACGCTTGTTAAAAACAGTCTTTTCTAACCTTGAAAACTACCATAATTCTAGCTCAGTTTCAAAAATCAAAACTTTAAACGACTTTTAAATTTACCTCTCTCTTTTTCTCTTTGCGAAGTGCTTCGTTCCTTTTTCACTTTCATCTAATTGGATAACTACAAAGGCTTTCCTAATCTGTAATAATAAATAACTTGGCAAGCACCCAAATGGAGACTTCCTTGATTCAAATGCTGTCCGAAACTTCTTAATACGTAAACAACTTAAAAAATCAACAAAATGACTTTAAATGTGATCTAAAAAATGAAAAAAAATGCTTCCACTACTTTGCCCAGCCACTGTATAAGTCCACTCTCCAAAATCACCTGATCACATATTAACCGAGGATTCATTCCTCACCAACGGCCGATTTAGGGCGTCCCACAGAGTAAAATCCCTCGAGAAAACGGCAGTTTTCCCTTCTCCGCAAATCAACCAAAGGCCACCAAAACTAACCTCATAGAAACGGTCCCAAAAAGAAAAGGAAAACAACCAGCCACACCAGCACTTCTAAACATGGTTCCTTTAATTCACTCAAAGGCGGGGTTTCAGGGACAGTAGTAGTGGTGGTAGTAACGGTGGTGGTGGTGGACGGGGGATCAAGGGAGCGTTGAGAAGGCGAGGACCTGTGAGACAAAGCTCTCATCTCGGCGGCGGGGTCAGCGGAGGTGGTGGTGGTGGTTGTTCACGGACTCCCCGCTCACGCCTCCACAATCCGGATCTTCGACGCCAGCGAGAAAGCCACCGTCCTGCAGCCTCCGTTGACCTCGTCAAACGGCGCAGCCGAACAGACACGACTATCGATCGCTGCCGCCCCCGACTCCGCACCCCTTCGCCCGCGACCTTGAGGCACCGCGGCTGTGGCAGCAGCCAATAGGCTGCTTCGACACGGAGGCAGGAGCACCTGTTGTGGAGCCAGACCCCCGCCAGAGCAGAAGATGTAGTCGACGCATTTGCGGGGCAGCGCACTCGCCGACTCCTTGTAGACGATGCGAGTGAAGGGCGGTTCGGTGCCCAGCACCGCCTGGTAGCACGACCGCACTCCCGTTGAGGTGTGTTGGAAGGCGTGCCAGAGCATGTGCAGCAGGCTCTGAAAGGCAGACAGACGGGAAGATAGGACACAGTCCGTCTCTCTCCAGGCGGAGCACACACGGGAGACTCACCCGAGGCTCGGTTTTCCCAGTCTCCTCCTCCGCCGCCTGTTCAAGATGGACGTTGCGCATCGCCTGGAGTCGAATAATCGTCTCCTCCGCCGGGTAACCGTCCCGCAGGATCTGGTAGGCCGGCGAAGACGGTGAGGCCTCCAGATTGGCGCAGAGAACCCACCGATTCCTCGTGGATGTGGTGGACGACTTCTGAGTGCCTCCGTTGCTGCTGCTGCTGCTGCTGTTGTTGTTGCCATTGAGCAGGAGGGGAGGCAGGAATGAATTCGAGGTCTCCGGATCGGCCATCAAGGCGGCCACGGCAGAGGTGGACGAGGGAGGAGAGGAGTGACAGACATCCTGCCACACGTCCTCCAGAGCCCAGACACAACCCGCGGCGCGAATGGCCGCCAGGTCGGGTCGCGCTTGCCCGCAGGGCGGTTTCCATTCGCTGAAAGACCGGGGGATGAGAATTGAATTATCTAATGGACTTTGATTAAAACCGGTCAACCAATAAAGAGTATTTTATACAAGAGTGGGACAAAATAATGGAAACACCAAGAAAAATTAGCAGGCTCAAATCGTGCCGTCGTTTCTCTCCGGAATCCACAAACTGGATGAAATTTGCCGCCAAACTTCCCAAATAATCTAGGCTGTTAGGCCTTCCATTAGGGATTTGATGTGGAGAACAATACCATTAAAACATGCCTCTTAAGGTGCACATTGTCGTTGTTGCTTTAAAAGTTCAAGAAAGGAGGGAAACATTCACCCAGTTGATGGAAAGGAATGCGTTTGCTAAAGACCGGTTTGAGGAAGCTTATTTCGCCCTATTCCACAATAAAGCAGAGTCTCCAACTCACGATTCCTGCTCGACATTAGCGGCGGTGGTGGGGGTGGTCGAGGATGGTGAGGAGGAGGAAGAAGAAGAGGACGAAGTGGACAACTCCGAAAGACAGGCAAAGAGGACAGCACTGCCCGTTGCTCGGTGACGCAACACCGCCACCTGAAGGCTCGGCTCCTCGCCCCCTCCGACGGCAACTTCTGTCAGCGACTGCGTGAGCACTTCGCGCCACGCCTGTGGGTAGGCGCAGCGCTCCACCAACTGGAGAGCACAGAAAAAAAACGTCAATTAGTGGAAGTAGGTAGTTGGGGTGAGGCGTGGAGGAAGTCGTACGCTTTGGGCGACGGACTGTACAGAGCGGCTTTGGAAGGCGACTTCCTGGAAGACCTCGGCGTTGTAGAAGATGAAAGACGACGTCAATGTCGACGACGACGACGACGACGGCGACGAAGATGACGATGAGCACAACTGCTCCACTACTACCGGTGGTCCACTGCGGACGTAGCCTTGGCTGTAGGGATGCAAAGCAATGCCAAATGAGACGCATGCCTACACTCGAGTCAGGACCCCCAAACTACTGAAATCGAATTCAGCAACCACCGACCTGTCCAATCTTTGCTAGACTAGATGATAAGGAGAGAAGACCAAAGCAAAGACGAACCGATTGAGCTCCGGGTAGAGGCAGGAGTTGACCAAGTCCACCGCCGCTCCCTTGAGACAAAAGACGTCCGGACTGATCGCGGCGACCTCCCGCAACAGGTGCGCACACTCCTCCTTCTCCTTCGCCTTCACCTTCCCCGACTCACCTAAAGTGAGGGTGAACGAAGCCACACAGAACGTGTCCACCACCGAGCCCCGTTCAGTCCCCTCCCCGCTCTCCGTCATTTGGGTGGCAGAAACACCGCCCTCTTGAGTGGGTGGATGAGGAGGAGGGGGAGGAGGAGGAGAAGCGTGTCGAGCCCTCTTGGCACTGGGCGGTGCGGCCTCAGCGTCTTCTTCGATCGATTTTCGGCCGTCCCCGTTGACCCGCTGTTGCAGGGAGTCGTTGACAGACACCCAGAGTCGCTCTGCCGCACCAATGACTGTCTCCTGATGACTGGGAGGTGATCGCAGTTCCTGCTCCGGCCACGCGGCTAGCACTGGAAAAAATAACACAAAACAGGGTTGTGTGCTGTTCCGCGTGCTACTTAAATGGATTTCAGTAGGTGCACAACTCACAGCTGGCCACTGTTGCCCGATCTGAGAGGTCGTAGTGATCAAGGCGTTGCAGTAGCTCCCGTCTCTCAATCGCCATGCGTTCCGAGACCGTCAGGCTCTTCACAGGCTCTTGTGGTTGTTGTGGTGGTTTTGCCTTCGTCGGTGTCTTCTTCTTCGTCTTCGTTTCCACCACCTCTTCTGCGGGAGGTGTTTTGGGGGACTCTATGGAGGCAATGACAGCGGTGGTGGCTTTCTGAGGAGTGTCGGACTTTCTGGAAGCGCGTTTGCTTCGTTTGGCTGCGCGCTTTTTGACAGGAGTGGTGGTGGCCAATGCTTCCTCTTCACCCACTGCGTCTTCCTCTCCTGAGGAGATGGTGATGGTAGTGGTAGCAGCAGCAGCAGCAGCGGCAGCGGTAGTTCCACCACCACCACCACCGCTTCCACCTCCGTTGCGTGGACGCTTTCGCCGACGACTGGATGGTGGAGGCAAAGGCGACGACTGTGGAGACTCTGTAAAGGCAAATTTGGAGTGGATTCACCTAACCGTTAAGAAATTGGCTTAGAGACACCTTTTAAATGCGGGCACCAGTGGAACCAAGCCCTCAGAGTCCATTAGGCAACCAGGAGAGAGACAAAAAACCTTAAATTAGAGACAGTGGCCTAGAGAATCTATTCCTTTTTCTAACAAACAAAAACACGACTTATTGGACCAATATTCCTGCAAATTGACCATCGAGAAAGGCAAAAAACGGTGGAAATGTTCCTGCCTCTACCTTACGACCTCGATTGAGAGAGGCAGAGGAGAAAACACGACTTCCACTAAGGCAAAACAAGGTGAGAATCGGCCCCAGATTCCCTTCAAAAACAAACACCGCTTTTAACATGGCTTTGATTTGCCGGGAAATTGCCCACAACCCCCTTAAAACGCCGTTTTACCCGACCCCGCTTTGTTTTGGCACTGTGCAGCTATTTTCCGCAAAAAATCCCTACCTTGAACGCTGGTGGTGGCATTTTTGGCACGACTTGAAGGCGGAGGCGTTGGGGATGGTGTGGGCTCCTTTTTGCTGACTTTGCCGCGTCCCCGTGTGGACTTGGTGGGTTTTGCGGACGAAGGAGGCTGAGGAGTGACCTCGGCAGCTGCTACTCGACGTCTTTTCGACGTGGGCGTGTGAGGCACGGTGGTTGGTTGGTTGTCAATGACAACCTCGACCTCGCTCCCTTCCGGCGTGGCAGGCGCGCGTTTCCGTCGTGAACGCGTGGAGGTGGAGGAGGCGGCTGAGGGTGTTGGCGAAGCCTTGGCTACGGAGCTGGAAGAGGCTGCATTGGAGGAGGTGCGAAGTGACTTCCGCGTCGATTCTGGCTTCTCCTCTTGCTCATCCACTGGAGTGGCAGCTGGAGCCCTAGAGGACCGACGCGTGGAACGGGAATTGCAGCCGGACGATTTGGATGTCTTGGAGGCGTTTGAATTTCGAGTTGAGCGAGGCATATCTTTCTAATCTATCTGAGATACAGAAGAAACAAGAATTACTTGGAAAATCAAGCCAAAGAAGAGTAAATTTACAGAGCTCCTATAGCCAACTAACAATAATTGTTGGGTGTAAGACAGCTAGAGGTAAGGCAGATGGATGGAACATTGAAAGTTATGTGTAGCCATGAAAAGAGCAAACACATAGACGCATTAAAGTGAAGATATATTGAGATACTAAATAAGTTGCCATTAAACATTGACAAGGGCATGAAACTGCGTCTCAGTATGAATAAAACGTGACCTAATCCATAAACATTCCGAACAGTATCAAAGAGTATTATCAACGAAAATAATGAATTGTTTCAAAGTAAATATATTAGAAATTTATTCATTAATATGTCCATAAGAGTATATGATAGAAAAATTGAGAAATGCTTCATAAGGAACTGCAAATGGTCGATCGGGCAACCATGATTTTGAAATGTCCAAAACCACAGCACACTTCTTCTGACCCAAAAGTACTCAACCAATGAGAATTCGAACTAAGGTAAATCGAAATAGGATTCAAGATCGCTTAACGCTATTCATTAATGTTGCATTAGATTTGCCAGAATTTAATAAAACTAGCATTTTAAAATATTATCAAGTACAGAATCAAGTATTATGTTAGTTTTAGACGTCAACACCGATACGACTTGGGGGTTTGTCCGAGTTAACTCAAGATTTTAGATTCAGTCACTACTAGGATTTGAGTGTAAAACCGAATTTTTCATTGCAAATTGTATTCTTAATTAAATTTCAGCACAAATTATATGTCCATGTTGGCCAGAAGATTCTGGAAATTTTGGGGATCGCTTAATGGCTTTCGATTGCATTCTTTCATATTTACGCAATCAAGGAGTATAATACAAGCGATTTTATTACAATCTGGGTCTTCCCATTCATTCACGATAAAGTCAAAAATTTAGAGAACCCTTTTTGACAGGTTATTAATTTCAGCCCTTAGGATACGGCTTTTTCGCTGAATTCTTTGCGGTGTTAGGTGTGCCGATTATTAATGAAGTTGCACCTATTTGTTTTGACTGTTATATTAAGCATTTGAAAAATTGTAAATGTAAACCTGAAATTCGAATTTCTTCTGTACCAGCCTTGAATTACAATTATACACCGATTAACAAACTGTTGTGGGTGAACACACAATTTATTGATATAGAATTGAAACAAGTGGCTATTCTTAACATTTTCTATGAAAGTAGTCTCTCATTTCACATATATATTATAAGCGGTCTTATTGGAAATTAAATAATTTTTAAATTAATCAAAATTTCAAGGCTGATCTAAGCGGCAAGGAATTCCGCGCAGCAACGCCTGATCAGGTTCAAGCTACACTTTAGTTTGATAAAAGCGAACTTTTTCTAAAATCGTCCTTAGAATCTTATATTTTGGATTCCAGTGACACCATTATCTGATATATTTGTGCGGAATTTCAAGGATAAAATTTACTGTTATGTATTTATTCAGCAATGGCTACCGACAACAAGAAATCACACGAAAATCCCTACCCGGAATGGTATCATTCACTGCATGCCTACAGTCGAGCCTCTGATGACTTGAGACGTCAGGCTGAGATGATGCGTCAACGTGGTAAAGCCATCAGGATCGAGAGTGATGCTCTCGCAAAGTAAAACCTCTTTAGTTTTGCATATTTTATTCTATGTATCACTTCGATGTTTTTTCTTTAAAAATAACACAAGTTTTATTTAAAGTGTTGACTATCCTCCCTGAATTCAGCTGATAAATATGTTACAATTCAATACCCATTGCGAATTTGATTGGATTTCAAAATTTTAACTAATGCTTGGCTTTCGGATTCGTATATGCATCTACTTTGCAGTTTTAAGACCTTTACCTTGAGTCGTTTTAGGAATTTATATCGTAAATTTGCAGGTACTACCAGTTGGATGTGAATAACCGCCTGCATGATCGTATCCAATGCAACCGTGAGTGGATGCACATGTTGAAAAACCTTCTCAACGCCATTCTGGCCGTGACGCAGACTCTGGGTGACATCAAAATCCAGACAGACCATTTTCTCGCCGCATTGGGAGACGCAATGTCAGTAAATACCGAGGTTTTGACCCATAGAGATGGAAGAAAGGACGCGGATTACGTTTTGGACGACGTTCAGAAGCAGCTTAGGCGGGTGAGTTGGTTAGATTCTGCAGTAAAGTCAAAATAATACCAATCATGTGTATGGACCGTTCTGGTATCTGATTGGGCCTGAACGTACATGCTAGGCAGGAAGGGAAACTAGGAATTGTTTTAAATATTTGCCTTTAAAAATAAGACCACAAGAACGTAATCTAGGGGATAAATCTCAGCATAAGTCTTGAATGTCCACATTTTCGCATAAGTTTGATGGGTTAAACGACCTTTACTGTAAGCGAATCAGAATATAGTAAAAGAGAATATCAATACCAGTGTTTGAGTAAATAATTAAAGAAATTTGTTAGATACTGACATTTACCAAATTCAAATTAAGCGTGAAATTATTCCGCAGAATTGTGTAATTATTAAAAACACTAATGCTAATTGGTTCCTTTAAGCGTTAACATTTTCCATTCCAAGTCAAATATCAAAGTTACCTCCTCTTATTTTATGGTGAAAACGCACCAGTCAAGGTATGTGAAATACCATTGTAAAGAAATTCATTTAGGCGTTTTAAGGTACTTTGAAAGACTCAGTTAAGTTGCTAAGTTCCACTAGTGAAGGGCAGAAGAAAATTAAGTCAAACTGAAGGCCATAAAGTCTCGCCAAAATGAAAACCCTAGGCAATATTATTTGGCATCCTATTTCCATTCACGTATCAGTTTCGCTCAGAATTTAAACTTTCCGAAACAGTCTCCTTATTGCTTATTTTTTCATACAATAATAGAATTACATATTTTGTCTTCAATTTTCACTTGTTTATTGGAAGATTTGCCAAAATGGAAATCTAATTATATCCTACGAACTCATCAAATATTAGGGGTTTTTAAATTTTTCTTAAAATCTTTTTCTTTTTACTAGGAATCCCAATTACAAAGGGAGATCCGCGATGACCTGCAAGCAGCCATCGATGATGCCATGGTCCACCTCCAACACCTCGTTGCCATGCGCGACGAGGTTGAGTCGGCAATAGATAACAAGAAGAAGACACTCCACATCGACATTGACGTCTTTAACAAGAACGAAAAGTCGGCGGACGTGGCCTTTAGACCCTTCTATTCTCGCGATGTTCCAAAGTGAGTGATAGATTGTTTAAAAATGCTCTTTAGTAATGTTTTAAGTCTTTGAAAATAAGGGAAATTTTGCAGTTAAAAATAAAGTTTCCATTAAGAAGGAACTTTACGTTATGCATTTACGTAAACTCATTTCACCAGTGTTCCAAGGTAAACCACTAGTGCAAAGTAGTAGTTTGTGCGCTTTCCTCTAAAGACATTCGAAATGATTTTATTATTAAATGTAGAAGGGCTGGAATTTTCTTCACACAGAGAAATCTCATCAACAATAATGCAATCAAGTTCGCTATTTCAAACTATTTTCGTCCTTCCAGCTACCTGGAACTCCAGACTTGGGAGGATGTGATGCGGGACCTTCTGCAGCGAGGTGAATCAGCTGTGAACAAAGGTCGAGAGCTCTGCACTCGTCTTTATGACTCACTTAATCGCGCCTCCAACCGTCTTGCCCAGAAGGCAGACGAGGTCTCCCAAAGTTTTCGTCGACGCATATTTGAAACCGAATCCGCTCTACGTGAGCTCAAGTACCAACAGGTCATGGTGGGACGCTCTCATTCGTTGAAGCCTTCCATCCATTGTTGAAGTCTCCTTATCATTCCATTTTTCCATTTTTTCCTGAATTTCAGCTAGAAAAGATGAAGGAGAACCTCCTAGTCTCTATAGCTGAATGGCAGTCTTCGAGAAATTCCAAAACAGCCCAGCAGAAGCTCAATCAAACACGGACGGAGGCTCGAAGCGAACGTCCAGGTCTCGAAAATGCTCGAGACGCTGTCTTCTTCGGCCTCAATGATGAACACGCCAAGTTGGAGGAGTGCATCGATGCTCTGGACGAACGCATAGTCAAGGCTAGGTGAATCCACAATATCACTGCTACTGAAATGATTTAAGTAGGGGTAATTTTACACCTTCGAAAACGCTTGGAGTAAAGTACACGCATTCAGAGTGTATACAAAGAAATTTATTAGTTTAAGGTGTTTACGACAGTGTTTTCAGTCAGAGAAGAATCTCACTTGCGTAAACAATTCCCTGGATGCATATCTAAACATAGAATGCCGTTTGTAAATATAAAAATTTGTTTTTTGGGTTTTTATATGAGAGTGCCTAAACAAACCACATTTGCTTAGTTAGAACAATTTACGCTTCCTCAAATTAGGAATTTTCTTCTTCTTTTTTTCTTCCTTGTAGAGAGAATCTGCAGAGCATTGAGGACCGATTGGGCGACGTGTGTGAACGCATTCGAATCCTGCGCAATTCATTGATTATCGATCGACAGGCTGTCGGGGTGCGTGGACGTCTAGAGATTCCACAGAACATCAGTGATCCCCCCTGTCCCAAGGTTCCCGAGGGAATCATCAGGAAGCCGACGAATCAGCTGGGAATGAACTGGAAACACCCAATACCAGTCAATCGTCGACTTGCCAAATGTGCATTTGATTGAAAACACACACACACACGCACTAGAAGTGCTGCTTAGTACTTTAGAAGCAAGAAAAACAAAATATGAGGCTTGTTTAAGCTACATTAGGACCTTTGTTTTAATGCGGTAGCCTAAATTGAGCGGGAAGCAAAAAATCGATACATTTGATTTTAGTCGCAATTCACCAACAGTAAAAAAACCAAAAGATGCCAATTTCTAGTGTCTAAAATGCCTTTTCTGACGTGATTTGCCATTTCTAAATGCATCAAGGAGGCTTATACCCGTTCTGCCTTGTAGCCAATGAAATTTGCTGCAAGCTGAAGTAAACGATGCTTGATACAAGTCAAACAAAAATGCAGCCAATGGGTGAGCGGCCTTGTGACTGCGGATTTATTTTTACACACAGCTAGACGATTCACGACAGCCTCAAAATTCTAGCACTGTGAATCTTGTTATCTAGAAAACTTCCTGTCTTACGGTCACAGCCCACCAAAAATTGCAAACAAAAAGAGAGACAATTCAAACCACTTTTATTGAGTTTTATTAACTTCACACACAGAGATAGAGAGAGAGTGTGTAAACACACATAGTTAACAGTTAACACATATAGAGACGGGAAAAAACGCAATTGAGTTTTAACCAAAAAGTACCAGAAGGCAAAACGAGAGACATGTAAGTGGACAGACGGTTGATTAATTAGCCTTTACAGGTCGACGGGCAGTCGCTTTGAGATCGTCTACAGCCCATTCGATCGGTAATTCGAGTATTCATCGAGGTTGTTTACACACGGTATATTGCACATGATCGCCATTGATTGGTTTTTACTTGAATCGGTGGGAACACCGCATGGAATCCTCTCCACCGAGAGGTAGAGAGAGGAGCCATGGGTAGAACCAGTGAGAGGAGCATTGCCCGGGGCTTTTATACTGCTTCTGGCCAGGGTAACGGGAAAAATACCCACGCGGCCTCCTGATTGGCTGATTCCGTGGTGGGCAAATTCCAGTGAATTGCGCGCGCGTGCGGATGTGATAGCCTCGTCTTCGCGTCTGATTGGCTAACCTGGGCTGCAGAAGCAGCAACTTAAATTTGCGTGAATCATCGCGTCAGGCAATATTTCCCACACGGAAAAGTACCGTTTTTAGAAGCTTGGGCCTATGACTAACAAAGAAGGCTTTGTTTGCCCGGAAATTTCCCCCGAAAAGAAGGCGACTCGATGCGATAAAATGCGGGAAAAATTGAAGGAATTAGTTAGCCAAGAAATTCTCCCCACTGCGCACACGTTGACCTCTCGTGACCTCAGGTGTGGGGAGTTTGACCTCAGATGAACGATTTGACCTCGGGAGGACAGGTTGTGGAAGTGAGGAACGTGTCAAATCGATTTTCCGGAACTCGGAAAACTTCGTGCGATTTTTCACAATTTTAAGGGTTTAAATTAGATTAAAAGTGTTTGGTGAATAGGCTATCCAGTGAACAAGGCAATTTTTCCTCTTTTTTTAACCTCATTAAGCCACTAGGTGTCTCAAATGCATCTTGGGCACCTCCATCTACTGCAAAATGCATCGCATCGCACACGCTGACTCATTTTTTTCAGCTGGGGAAGGGAATGGGAGACAAAGCAGAAGCCCTCCGCATTCCGGACAATCGATAGAGCTCAAGGTCATTCAAGGCCGCGTAGCGGCGTGATGCTTGCTTGATGTGTGAGTTTACGTAGATTTCTTGGTGGTCGAAGTTTTATTGCCTCAGTGTCTCCACACCCAAAAACCCCGTCTTTTTTCGACTGGTGAACAGCCTGATAGTGTAAACTTGGTAGAAGCCTCTGATACAAACTTCTTTATACTGTTAATAAGAAGCGCGCCTGTTTAAACCTTTTCAGTCTGTTTAACGCTCGATTGACTTGTCAGGGTCCAATATAAACAATGAAACTGCCATGTGTGTGAAAAAACGCCACCAGCTGTATTGTTTATGCTTACCTTAGCCTTCACGACGTATTTAAACAAGGTGTCTGCGTGATCCAACTCTAATCGATTGGACGCACGCAAAATGACGGCCTACGAACAGGCTATGAGCACGACTGAGTACCTCAGAGCGAAGGTTAACAATCGTCCGGTTTTTGGGATTATTTGTGGCTCTGGATTGGACACAATCGCGGATTTCGTCGTCAATCCACGAATTGTCCGCTACAACGATATTCCAGGCTTTCCTGACTGCGAAGGTATATTTGAAGTACTGATTATTATTTGAAATCAGAAGTTAGGATCTCATTCCCGACGTATTTATCACCCTTTATCGAGAAAATAATTGACACTTATTGAAACCCTGTCTGTGATAATATCTCTCATGCAAATCCAGCTTCCAGAAGTCTTGCATTCGTATCCAATAATAATATTTCTACTTATTTATAGCAAGTAACACGTATTTTTAGTGATCGGAAATGAGGGGAAGTTCATATTCGGTGAAATTGGTGGAAAGCAGGTGGTCGTGTTGAAACGCCGATTGAGAACCTACGAAGCCCACGACTACAGTGCTGTAAGTGAGTAAGTTGAAACCTCTGCTAGAATGAGACGGAAAATCTTTATAACACCGTGTTTTAATAAATGTCAAAGATGTCATTTCCGATTCGTGTGGTGCGGATGCTGGGTGCGAAGTTCCTTTTCGTTACCACGACGGCGGGAGCGCTAAATCCACGCTTTAAAGTTGGTGATCTGGTTATGGTGAAAGATCATGTGGACTTTTCATCACTGGTCGGGAACAACCCTCTAATTGGTCCACACGATCCGAGGTAAGGCACTACTTGTTCCTTCAGTAGTATATTCTTAGAACTGAATGAAAAACCACCTCAAAGCAGTTATAGGGCTGAACTAGAGTTCAGTAAAGTCACTTGGAGATTGGAGGTTAGGATACTACTACTACCTCTGTCAGTAGTATATAGACATAAATACAAACACTTTCTTCTTACGGAACACAGGTAGCAGAAAAGTTTTCCGTTAAATTACAGGAAATAATTAAGCCCTAGTTTAAACTCAATTAGATTTGGCGACCGATTCCCGGTACTTGTGGGCACTTACGACCGCTTCCTGCGAGATCTTGCATCAAGCAGTATGGGAGAGCTTCATCTACAAGCGGAAATGCTCGAAGGAACTTACTTCCACATCGCTGGACCGGCATATGAGACGCCAGCGACCGCGCGAATGCTTCAGCAACTGGGTTGTGACATCCTGGGTGCGTTGTCGATCTCTAAATATTCACCCTACTTAAACGATATCAGTAGCGAGGATCTTTTGGGTTTCAGGCATGAGCCTTACACAGGAGGTTTTGGTGGCTAAACACCAGCGAATGAGGATTTTGGCTCTGTGTTTGGTCACAAACATGGTGCCAACTGACTCGAATACAACGGCCGAGCACGTCGTTGAGGCTGAAATGATGATCGCGAAAAAGAAGGCCCCGGGCGTTGGGAAACTCATCGAGCGCATCATTTTGAACGCGCCGAATGACTAAGCAATTATATTTTAGCATTATTGTCATTGTATTGATTGAGTTGACAAGAAACAATTACAAATATATATATATTTATCGGATTGGAGAGGAAGTATGACTTTTTCTTAAGCAACCGCTTTTGGAAATAATTACTGGTAAACTGACCTGAATGACATCTCCGATATGCATTTGACTCATGCTACCATGGTGTTACTCCAAACGATAAGCTTTTATAAGAAATGATGGTCATCTTTAATCAAACCTTGCGCTCTGTTGGCCAGCAGGCATGCAGATCTTTCCACCTGACTGAATTCAACTCCCCTAGCACGGCTCATTAGTAGTGACATCTGATCCGTGTCCTGAGTTCATCTCTTCTTGAAGGTACATATCTTTTGAGGAGTATTCAGAGTGGAATTTTGAGCTAATTTTGGCGAGTACCCATCGAAGCTAAGATAAAAAGTTGAAAACGCCAATTCTGTTATATCAAAAAAAAATTATATTACATTAATAATTTTCTGAGTACCTTGAACTATAAGTTATTTACCTTCCTTTATTATTTGCATAATATGTACAGTTGTTTGGGTCGTTGCTATGACGCCTTGCACTTCATTGAATAAACTTGGAATTACCACGCTTCCCGTCTCTTGCGGCCGTGATGTAACATAACGCTTACTAATCAGATAAATTTAAGTAGCGTAGCACCTTCGTAACTTACATTAAATATTCTTGTATATATTTCTTGTTGAACAGATCTATTAGTGGCTTATATTGCGAATCCATGAATATTAACATACAAATGTCCTTATGTAGTGCAAGAAGTTATCGGCAAACTATAGAGTTGAAATGTTTTGGATAAGATACACTCCGAGCTAGTGCTGGCATCCATCAACAATATTTCCAACTTTTAGTCTGTTGAAGAAACCAATTAAGGAAAATGTTCTTCGCCAATTTTGAATGCGAAACACTACCGAATGCTTTTGACAAATTGAAATTATTTCTAAAATTCTAGAAGTCTGCACCCACTCCTACCTTTAAATTAATTAACTTAAGGGATATTTCCTCTATTTCTAGTAAATGATCTCTTTAACTGCAAAAGTGTTTTAATTAAGTAGTTAGCCATTGGTATTTCATTGGTTATATGCTTAAAAACCAAGGGTTACATCCTGAATCTAATTTCGCAAAAATACAAGTTCAACATCTTATCTTCATTCAAATCAAATAACTAAATTCTGTAAATTCATTTAGGCTGCCTGATTGCTAAATAACCAATTACTAGTGATTTGATAAAAGAAAGTGTAACAAGTTAAATATTTGCAACCTCGAACAAACCTGATTCTCTTAGCAGTCGACGTCAGAGGAGAATGTACGTTGGAAGAATCGTTTTCAGTCATTTCAGTCATTTTTAGTGAGATATTGCCGAATTTGCAACAACTCATCATTCACCAATAGGAACACCGCCTCATCACTAAACTCCCTACTGATTCCTTCTTGTTTGAACAAGTTTGTACACTGCTTTCATGCTTTGCACTGTGCCAAATGCCATACAGGTTTCACGCACATTCAAGGTCATCAGAAGTGGCCTCAGGTGTCCCTGGAGGGGTATGCCCCCAGAAATATTTACTCAATTTTGTGTTCATGACAAAAAGTTGTTGACATCTTTACGTCAGCCGATAATGGGTGCCTTCGTCTTTCTACCAATCTGTAGACGTTGCTTCACTTCAGGAAATAACGACTGTAGGAGTGACATCTAAGGGACGAAAATGCTCTAATTGGCCATTAATCTCTCGCATAAGGTGAGAATAGTTTGCAAGTTCATAGCGAGGAATGTCGTCTTAGTACTTGTTGACGTCAATAGAAGATTACGTAATGGGTTTACCTATACGGAAACAGAAGTGATGAAGAAATTCCCACAAATTATAAAGTAGAAATCTTGATTGATTGCCGAATCCATTAATGAAACAACAAGTAAAATTATTTTTATAAATAAAACTGCTAATTCGAGTTCCCTAAGCAACAAAATACATATCACACAAAAATTACGTTTCTTGTCGAAGAGACCAAATTAAATGTTTTTGTCTGAAAGAAGCTTACCAAATTATTAATTGGAGCTGCTTTTGATTCTTTTAAGAAAATATTTGAAACACTACTTGATTGTATTTAACATGAAAAACAAATAATTCATTATATTTGAAAAATATTACAAAAGACTCAAATTAACAAATTAAGACATTAATTATATTCTTGTTAGTCACAATCAATGGCTGTCCTTCATTACCAGTGACCTCTATTAAACTATTTAATAGCTGCTTGTAGTTGGTGATTTTTATATGAGCTGGCTTCAGTCGCAGTTTGGTTGCATTTCGGAATTGATCTGATGGGAATATGCTTAGAAATACAGAAAAGAGCAAGGAGTACCTGTATAACAACCAATTATCGGCCAAGGAATTGCCAGGCGGTCTAGTGACCTACACTAAACAAGTTGGTGGTTTGAATCCTAGCAAGCCTCCTAAAAGCAAGTGTGAGTATATTTAACCATCTTATGTTGCGTTCTGTATATACCGAGCTCTATAAATTTCCGATTTTAACTCTTTCAGTACAGTCAAACTTTCCAAGTCCTCCGAAAAACATCGCTTTTTTCATATGAGTTTACATACGAACGATCGATTCTTGACCGTTTTAAACCTAAATACTTCAAGTTACACGTGACAATAGGCAATTGTGTGGGACTCAATGTTTATATACCTGACTAAATCGATTGTATTGTATCTGTGACTGAGGTTGCCATAAATAGCTATGCAATTCTTAACCACCCAGTTTACTGCAAGTGGTTACCATTAAACTCTAATGAATTTTTACTGTTTAGCACAGTCCTTCACAGCCCAGAAAGTGGAACCATATTTAAAATCCTTTCTCGTCAACCAAAGGGCTTTAACGAAGCCCGATTCTACGTCGACGTCTTCGATCCAAAGCGTGACTGTGAATTGCTCATCCAAAATCTTCGAAACTTCCTACCGGCCTATCGTGGTTTATATCACCGACCAGAAACCGAAGGTAAATAGTTCTTCTATTGCCCAAACGAGTGTAGTAGCACCAATATATGGTTCTCAGCCTAATTAAGATACCTACTGCGATGTCTTGTAGGCGTTTTAATGTGTCGATGCATCGGAAAATTATTAATCAGAAATCAAGCCAATGTTTCTTTAAACATTAACAGATATAAGTTTCACGATAAATATCTATGTACTGAAATTAATTAAGTAGTTCGTTTATTATAGATTTCCTCATCGCCTTGGAAGACATGCATTTCGGTCTGCCAGAAGCCAATTCCATGGATGTGAAACTGGGTCGTCGAAGCTACATTTGCGGTGCCTCCCCTCGAAAAATCACCACCGAAAATAACAAATATAGCTGGCGAGACACATTGGGTTTCTTTATCACCGGCATTCGTGTAAGAATCGGCCTTTGGCCTCCTACTATCTGTCTTGACTGGGAATTTAATTTTAGCCCAAATTCAGTCCCTCTCTTTTGTCGTTTCTAGGTAAATGGTGAGTTTTTCAATCGTACCTACGGTGCCTCCTTAACCCCAATGGATGTCTACGAGAGAGGTTAGTAACTTTTGCGTGATTATTTATAGGTTTAGGACGTTTTAAGAGTAATCTTTATACTCTCCGCAGGTATTTGCTTATTTCTCGACGTGAGAAACCCCACAACTTCTCGCGAAGTGCGTCTGGAAGTCTGCCGATTATTCGAAAGTGATCTGGCCTCAATGATTAGCTGGTTTCAGGAGCAGAGGCTGTTTAATTTCGTCGCCTCTTCCCTGCTTTTCTGCTACTCCCTGCAGCCAATGAAAAGTCGTCTTAGACTCATTGACTTTGCGCGGAGTTCACCGATGCAGGAAAAATCCACTCCAGATGAGAATTGCTTGTTTGGGCTCCTCCGATTGCAAAGGTTGGTTGGAGACGTTTTTTGCATTTAAATCCACTCAAACCAAACTTATTCTTACTCTTTTTAGCTATTTCGAGAGAGCCGGTAGTGAGTTGTCGACGGACAGTGCGGTTGACCGTGTCTAGAGCCTTCTTTCAAGAAAACCTCAAGTTTTTATTTTTCCCATATAATAGGCAACTTTTTTTGGATATTCCGACTTGAATGGTGGAGAAAGAGATTTGCTTCTTTTTTTGTGATCCAATAGAAATTGGGATTGACTTGTGTAATATAGTTTTTACTCTATAAATTGTCTTTTGTCTTGATGCGAGGGCGGGGTGTACCTCGAAGCAACTGTAAAAAAACTTGGGCCTTGTATTAATTTAATGAGAAAACCACTCTGAAAATACAATACTAGAGTGCATAGAAGCCTTTTTATTGGTATTGTGTTTACGGATCTATGAAGAGTTTAGAAGAATTGAAGTTAATTAAAATTATGAAACAAATAATAGCACTAAGTTTTTGCCATTATCTGCAACTTTTAATAAAACATACTCCCAAAATATCATTAAGCAGCTACTCTCAGTTTAATCATTAACTAAAAATCAGCAAAGCTGTTCAGTTGTTAACATAATTATTTAAAATTCGCTTATTACTATTTTATTTTGTAAAAAATATTTTCGTTTTGGTGATGAAATATTAAGTGCTGCATTTTTGTGAGCCAGCGGGTGTGGCGGTTTTATTGACTGGGTCTGTGGAGGATGTTCTACTGGAGGAACGTCGGGTTTTCGTAAGTCCATGCGTAATTTTTTATCAGATTATAGGTATCTTAAATATTCCCAGCTCTGTGCACAGGCTCTGAGATCCGTCATTAAGGCTGATGCAAGGCCTGCTCAGGGTTTCGTGGAGTCCTCGATCGTTAAAACCATGTGGAAGGACGGCAAACCTATTAGTAAGCTTCGCTCTCATATAATTTTGACATTTTTAGAAAAAGAATAGGTGCTTTGCTTGATAAGAATCTATTGACGGTGCTCCGTAGTCTGTATCTATAGCAAATAAATGGCATTTGTAGCTGAATGTTGACTTGTGATTTTGTTGGCCTTGAAGGAATCGTTCATTCCTTTAAAGTTGTAAATGGTTATTTGGTTTTCCTTGCGTACATCCTAATTTTGATTTTTTATCGGAGGTGTGAATGGAATTCTGTGCTCTACAAATATGTCGTACTCGGCATATTCGGCTCCTGTTCCTTTCCATACTACTTAATTTTAGCTAGTAACTCTAGCATTCTTCTTAGTTGATTAACTCGTCTTATTCCTTGTATGTTAATTAAATGCGAATCTGGGTGATTTCCATGTAATTTCGGCAAATTCTTCCATTTGATAGTGCGGACTCAACGTCGTCTGATGCAGTGGGTGTTATTATTGTTATTTAAGGCTTTAAAATTACTTAAAAGTGGCTTCCGAAATCTCGTCCATTTCCGGTCTATATTCGTCCTTGTTTTTTAATTAATTATTGGTAGAAAATTGCTATCGAAGATGGTATTGGTTATATTCTGCTAAGCCGCCTTATTCCCTTCATTATCTGGAATTTTGTTCAGTTTTTAGCTGCATCAAATCGATGTAGCAAATAGGAAAACGCGGCTTCGGGGATGTGCGGGTTTCACTTAAATCCGATCTTATTTTACACAGCACAGCTACCACATGGTCATTTTTATAAATTCCCACACCCAAATATTCCCTGCATTGTACTTGGAAAATACGCGTGTCCGTCCTCCAGAAGGTTCTGGGTATTCACACACTAAAGAATGCCTGAAATTCTTCAAAATTTACACAATTCAGGGAATGTGAAGTTGTGCAAGTTCACTGAACTTAATCTGGTGAAATTCGATCGATGAAATCTCATCTATTTTTTTTCCACCTTTGTCGAAAAATCCGGAATCCCAAACGGGATTTAATTTTTAGTAAATTAAGTAATCTTTTAAATAGCCGTCAATTTGCAAATATTCACAAAACCCAATGACCGAATTGGCTTCTATTGTGGGTGAAATGCCTGCAATTTCTCAAAATTTACACCAATCTGTATCTAGAAAATTTTACAAGCTCGCTTAGCTTCATCTGGTGAAAATTCCTTTTGCTAATTGTTCTCTAAAGTTGCCCCATGGTGTTAATTCATCAATTTGCATGCATTCGCAAATTTTTTCAAAATTTACACGAATCAGTAAACTGAAGATGTTCTAAATTTGCCTCTCAGTAGCTGGTTAAAATCGATCGATAAAATTCCATCGATTTTTCCAGTCAACTGCAAAATAAGCGTTTGAACGGTTGAATTGAATAGCTTAAAAATCAATTATTTATCGCTAAGATGGCCATCATGGGGTTAATTCACCGGTGCGCATTGTACCAATGTAGCATTTCTGCAATTTTGGGGCCACACAAGTTGATAATATGCATTATTACTAGCGGAAATGCCAATACATCGCATCAATCATCGTTAGTGTTTGGCAAAAATGCCCTTCACATTTCCGCTCTTCTCATTTACCACTGATTCCCGTTAGAAAAGCCTTCATTGGAATGTGCTCCAATTAGTAGTTTCCTAATGTTGGTTTTTGCATCTAATTAAGTCCCCTCGTGAAAATTATCGGATTAACACTTTCAATCTCCTTTCCCATTGTCACAGTAGGCTTGCAAACAGAAACCAAATGCACTCGTAGTAAAGCTAAAGAACTCATCATTATGTCACCCCAGAATTGCCAATTGTATCTACAAGGGCTCAATTAGCCAATCAGCTTGACGCATTTGTAGCATTAATAATCACTAGCCAATTAGATAACGTGCAGACGCAGTTTGTGTGTGTGTTTGCTTTCTCTGTGGTAGCAAGACCTAGTCACATGTCGCCAGGGGGTGCACATCAATCGATAAATTAGGGATGTCGGTTGGTATGCGTGTGTGTGTGCAAACTGAGAGCAGCGGGAACACTCACATGGTAATGCTAGCATCAGCTATTTACACCACATATGATGACTCAGTGCACTCTGATTGGTTAATGCGTACAAGTTGATACAAATTACTGTGAAGGCGATAAACTTTCTCTTGTTTAATGGGACTTAGTTAGGTGCTTGCTTTAATGGTACTTGCAGAAGTGTTCTTTTGACTTACAGAAAAAACCAACAGCTGTCACAACAAATTCTCGATAACAACAAGTACTAAGTAACTCCATGGAGATTGCAAAGGCTAGAATTTGTACATAGAAGCTACAAAATGTACGACATAATATTTTCGAAAAATGCGCTATTTCAAAGATTTTAAATAAAATATATTAATTTATTTGCTAGAATAATTCTCCAAAAACTAGTTAAGATTGCTAACAAATTTTTAGTAAATTTGTGGTCCCAGAATTTTTAGCTTTATTATAAATCTACCAATGATGAAGAATGTACTCATCTGAAAGAAAATTATTTTAAAGTCCGATATAAAGAACACTTTGGTTTTGAGATCTAATACTACAACAAAAAAGATGTGATTGAGGTAGATTTTAAAGGGAAAAACCTATTTTTTTCTTTTGAAGAGAGTCAAGAATTAGGCTGTAATAGAAGACAAATCAGGGCTCTAAAGGCCTAACGGAAAAACAAGGGACTTTAAATTCTGATAAAAGAATGGATCGAAATGATATTCTTAACAGGGTTTGTTGACCATGCTGGCGTGGAATCTAGTGCTTTCTCCAGGCTCCATAGCGACCTTGAGGCACTGGAAAAGGGCACTGAAAAGAGACTTATCGGCTGAATAGAAGATACACAACATGATAGCTCGTGGGTTTCCGAGGAAGAACGAATCACTGAATCCCTACCTGGGATTTGTGTAATGACGGAGTTTTGATTTGTATTTCTAACGCACCAGCGGAGTTTTGACCGCAACTTCGCCCAACACTTCCAAAACATTCGTCGCCTCCCTCCATAGTGGTGAGAAGAACCGAGAAACACGCAATTGAAAAAGGGGAATTTGTATAAGTTTGCTCCGTTTCTTTTCTTCATTTTAACAACATGCAGGCACACATACACACCAAAATCGTTCCCCATTACTCGTGGAAGACAGAAAAAAACACACACACACACACGGGGAGGGGGGAAGACACCGAGTCTACTTCTCTGGCTTCACAATCTTGATGGCCCACTTAAACTTGAGATGCTCTTCCTCGTCATCGTCTGTGAAGACCGAGGTCACGTTGTAGGTTCCACGGAAGAGGGCTCCACTCTGCACCTCCTCGTCCTCCGACTTCCAGACGTAGGGAGTCCTGCGTGGAGCGTAGCTACCCAGCATCACTTTGTCGACGGCTGAAAGGCACAGAAGAAACCGGCCGCTGAAATGCATTTAAGTAGTGTGTCTCGGGTTGTACAAAATATGCCCAGTTCTGGGGATGGCTTTTAGCCGCTGAAATGACCTTTTAAGTAGTATCACAACGGAACTTAACGAGACTTTTAGACGGGTTTTGGCGTCACGTGATGCGAAATTAGCATCCCACAGAGACTACTTTTGACATGCTTTGTCACAAAAGCACGACGAGTGGTTTGTCCTAGCTGGGGTTTTGCGTAAACAGAAAAAGAAGTTTAGAATAAACAGTGCGCGTGAGCGTAAGCTACAGTATATACAATTAAACGAACAATTTTTGGCTAAATAGGCGGTTATTTCATCATTTCTGTTGGCTATCGAGATTCCAGAAAATAAGGGAGTTGGCGTGAAACGAACAGAAAAACGTCATTTGCCGCTAGAAAAACCTAAAAAAGCATCGAAAATAACGCGCCACGGAAGCCTAAAAGACCGCAATCGAAAACAATGTGCACCAATTTCTTCGTGCGTAACCCATTTTCCTGGTGCGTTTGACTTTTTGCAATCTGGAGATTAAGAAGCTGGCATTTACAGCCAACTGAAAAAATTGTATACCCATAAACGGTTGGCAGTAGCCGTATTGCAGATAAGTAAACAAGGAGTCACACAAATACGAGGACTAAGCAGAGGAAAAAAATACTTTTTTGTTATAATCCAGACAAGAAAAGCCGGGCTGAAAACAGAATACACGCAGAAGGAATGTTATAAAATCGCTTGCAAACGGAAACGAGTGGAATGACATTAAAAGCCACATAGAATATCCACATACATACAATTTTGACAACAAATGAGCAAAAACAATCCGAAAAGCTCATTGAAGACCAAAACAAAGGCAACTTACATCGCAGCACATTTTTGGTGGTTTTTTGGGCGTAACGAAGACCGGAGAGGATTTCGTGTTGGACGTAAAAAGTAATCTGAACGTGGTACTGGGAGCCCTCAACCATCTCAATAGGACTTTCTCGGAGCGATTCTAGTTCTGCAAAGGAATTAACTGAAGAGGGTGTTACTTACTTTTGATATCAATGTGATGAGTAGGCCCGCCTTTGACACATATCTCCAATTTTTCGAGAATAAACTTTCTGGGATCATTGGGGACTAAGAAGAGTATAAGAGTAGGAGCAGGAACACTTACAGGCATTCTCAAGCTTAGTTCCGCCCAGCAGGCTCTCTTTGTAACGCTTAAGACTCTCGTCTTCAGCGTCCAAATTGACTAGCTCGTTAATTGTCTTCTTTTCTGGGGCTCTATAAGAGTCATCGTTCTTGAGTAAATCGTGTTCATCGCCTTCAGGCGCAGCCATTTCCGTACTTAAAGCGAGACAAACGAAACTTAAGGAACGAGCCAAAGTGCCGCCTCAGATGAAACAAAATGTAATATGATAAAATCATATTTCTTCTTGTCTGCAATCATTCTAACAAATTTTACTTAAAAAAACATTTATAGTGTTTAAAATTGATTTTAATGCATTCTTCGTGATAAATACCAATTTATAAGTAATTAAGAGGTCTTTATGGTATGTGGTTCGTTTGACAAAAGATGAAAAGACCCAGAAAAATTAGAACTTGCAATATTTGCGTTCCACAAAGACGATAAGAGTTTTGCTTAAATTCAGTTTCGTTAAAAGGTAATCCTCAACCACAATTGCGGGCTTAATGTACAATCCATTGTGCTCTTTTCATTTACCTGGCGTTCTAAATCTTAAGATGGCTTCTCTTGCTAATGTGTTGATTTTACCTATTTATTAAATTTTTTTCTTTTGGGAAATCTAATCCGAACCTTCGCTTACTTATGATTAAATTTTTAATGGTAGTGCCGACTTGAAACAAATAATTGGAATCTATCGCATGGTTGTGGCTTCACCTTTATTAAATCAGCCTCCAGATTTTTCAGAATGTTGTGGAACGATTAGATGATATTTATTTATCGTTGAGCAAATTCGACTATTTCATTAAGTAAGCAGTAAGACAAATAAGCAACCATCTAAGCCTATGAATAGTAAACGACTAACAGCTAATTTTCTGCAGACAATTGTTAGTAATTATAGCAGGGACAAATCTATTTGCCAAGGTATTTAACTATTATGCATATTTTTATAAATGTTATTGTTGATGATACCACAACGGGAAAATTACAAAACTGCTTAAGGCTATGAGTTTCGAAAGAATCTGTTTAGTAATTAAAACTTAGAATGTTTGCCAATTAGGGATGAGGCCATATTACCAGTCATTACGAGCGTTGTCATGGGAGCAATCACCTATCCTTAATTGTATTCACAGCGGCATTTGTCTCTTCAATTTACACGTGGTTGCTTTAGTAACTTCTGAGAAACATTGTTAAATACAATCCACTTATCTCTTTCTCAAGGAAGAAAGTGCAACACCTAGAAAACAATGCAAAGCATTCATTTTTCCTGATGAAACTAAAAGTAAATTTACAAATATTTTACTGAGCATGGAATAGAAAGGGTAATGAGTATTACAAATACCCTAAAAAATTATTAGGACCTTATGGAGAAACTCATTTTAACCCATCCGGAGGAACCACTCGAGTTTATGACTAAGGCACTGGAAGACACTGAGTAATTTACTGTTAAATTTTCAATTGTGCAAATTTGCTTGATATTTATATAATTGATTGTAATCCCCATACTTTTTATGACATTTCAATTCCTGCTAATGGGTTAATGAAGGCAATATTATAGAAGATCCATCTCATAAGCACATTATATCCGATGGTTTTTCAATTATTATTTGTATCCATTCGGCCAAATTTTTAGGTCAAGGAGAAGGAAACGGTAATAGGCTGACTAAGGGAAAATCTTAAGTTTCTTGAAAAATATACGCTAGATAAACACCCAGGAATTGATATTTACCCACAATTTCTATGACGAAGAGATTAATATAGTCTTACATTGTGTACAGGTGTACGTTAACAAAGTTGATTTGTCACATTTATAGAATTCATCAATGAAATTCTAAATGTCACAGTTAATTGATTCGACAAAGTCTTATTAATGCAGACTAATAGTGTTCAAGTAGTAAGATTACTGACGGTGAAGACAATATTGACATTAGACTCGGTGATTTAAACCGTTTGAAGACCATTTAAAATATTCATAATAAACAAAATGGAACTTAAAACAAATATAGGTTTATATTTCCCTTTTAATTGCTTACAAATTGTTTACAAATATTTAAAAATGTTTTTTTATAAAGTAGTGTACTAAACACGAATATTAAATACGTTTCATACGTTATAGCTATAGAATTGAATAAATTATTTGCTACTAGAATCAAATTAACTTATTACTACTTAATAACCTTCCATATCCAATTCTTAACCCTATTGGCTGAAATACTACCGCGCTGGGTTTAATTGTTGCTCTCGCCATTTTGTGGGTTTGGTTAGATTTGATTCTTTTGCTGGTACATTTACTTAAACTTTTAATTGTTGTATGTCGTATGAAGTTTTTGTTGACACATTATTTCTTGAGAGCCTTCATTTATCCTGTCAAACTTATTGTTATCAATCTCGCCATCATATGAACTCCGTTGTCTAATTTAGGAATGAAAATGAACCCATCAACTTCAGGTGGTAATGGATCTGATACTCAGCAGCCGCCCCAGGGCACTTCAACCGCCGACAGCAGTGGGGCGGCCAGTCAGGACGAGGATGAGTTTTATCCCCTGGCCGTTCTTATCGAGGAACTGCGCAATGAGGATGTTCGCTTTCGTCTGAACAGCATTCGTCGCCTCTCCACAATTGCCCTGGCCCTCGGCACCGAAAAAACCCGCTCTCAACTCATCCCCTTCCTCACCGACTCCATCTACGACGTCGAGGATGTCATGGTGGCCATTGCAGATGAATTGGGCCGTTTCGTGCCTTATGTCGGTGGTTCGGCCTTTGCTCCTAGTCTCATCAATCCCCTGGAGAGCCTTGCACTCGTTAGTTTACTCCTTTTACCGCATCTCCTGTTTTGTGCCAGTCAATTTCATCTTAAACCTATCATGTGTCATGTGCCAAATTTTGAGTGTTGTGAAGCGGAAAGTGTTTGTCCTCAAAGCAGCTTGTATTTTTGGTCGCTCTAATGAGTCACCCATTTGGCATTTTCGCCATATCTGCCGCCTTTCCTGATTGTTTTTGAGTGGTTCGTCTCGTGGCTTCATGTTGGACTTCGGGGCATTATTAGGCACCTCTTTTTGAATGGCTGGAACATCTAATTATGTTCCAGGAAACTCCTGAACTAATTTAGATTGAAAGCCTGTTTTTCGTGGGTGAAATACTATGAAAAAGTCTTCTTAAAGCCAATTTTATCTCTGCTCCGATTTCCCACAGATTTTAATACGTCAAGTTAGGCCAAACCCACTTGTGCGGTGTTTACGAAGCACATATTGATTTTATTGGCTAAATTTAAAAGATAAATACATTTCTTTATTAATTTCGCTCTTCCTACGTCCAAGTCGGTGATTCCCGTCTACTTAAATCGGTTTCAGTAGGACAAAAATTTATCCTATCTAAATAGCTTGCAGCACCACGAAAGGCCAAAATTTAAGAGCCCAAAACTCGTTCCTGCATTGTTTACAAGTCCTGTTATCCGTTTGAACGTTAGTAAGAATTTTAATTTCTTCTCTCTGATGCTCTAACGCACCCACTACTCGAATCCATTTCAGTAGCACCAAGTTTCCCTTCAGGTTGAAGACAACAATGTCCGTGAGAAGGCTGTGCAGTCGCTGCGTGTGCTGATTCGCCAGCACAGCGAAGCCGACGTGCGAGAGCACGTGCTGCCTCTGGTGCGTCGCTTGGCAACCGGCGACTGGTACAGCAGTCGCTCCTCGGCCTGTGGCCTCTTCGCTGTTGTGTACTCGCGTCTCCAAGACTTTCCCGCGGGGCGACAGGAGATCCTCAGCCTCGCGCAGACCCTCTCCAGGTAATTCTGCTCCAAGCACGACTTTTACGTCCAGTAAACTAACTACTGAATTCGATTTCAGCGACGACACCCCGATGGTGCGTAGGGCGTTATCTGCGGTGCTTGGTGAGTTGGCTCTCGCTATGGTGGGCATAGAGCCTCTCTCTGACGCTGCCGCAGCGCCCTCTCTCGCCGGTGGCGGTAGCCAGACCCCCGAATCGAACGCCGAACAGGAGGCAGTGACAGACTCTGCCGCTGAAGGTAACGCGGAGGTGGACGAGGAGAACACTTCGAAGGACAAGGCGGACGCCTCTGAGTCGCTAACGCCAATCGAGGAGACGCCAGATGTGGCGGAGGCACGCGCTCTCATGGTCAATGCTCTGGTACCGCTCTTCCACACCTTGGCCTTCAAAGACAACGATCAGGAGTCGGTGAGTTGTCTGGCTTCGTTTCTATGGCATTCTGGTAGAGCTAGAGGTCTCAAACACTTTCTCGACCAATCAGGTTCGTCTGATCGCCCTTGAGAGCTGCGTGCAATTGGCTCGTGCCCTCGGTCCCCAACTGGCCGAGCAGCACGTCCTCTCCAACCTCACCAAGCTGCTGGAGTCCAAGTCCTGGCGCTGTCGTTGTCTCCTGGCTCGCAAGATCTCCTCCCTCCAACAAGTGGTCCCGGGAACCTCCGCCAACGCGACCCTCAGCGACCTCCTCCTTTCCTGTCTCTCCGACGAGGCCGTGGAAACCCGCTGCGCCGCCGCCACTCAAATCGCGCCCTTTGTCCGCTCTCTGGACTCCATGGGCAACGAGAAGGACGACTTCCTCCTTCACCGGCTCCTTCCCGCGATGTCCCAACTCAACTCCGACGCCAACGTCCACGTCAAGGTCAAGCTGGGCCAAGCCGTCCTCTCCTTGGCACCGCTTCTGGGGCACCAGGTCACACTCACCCACCTCCTGCCCCTCCTCCTCGCCCAACTCAAGGACGATTCCCCCGACGTCCGACTGGGTGTCATCTCCTCTCTCGACCGCATCAACTCCCTCCTGCCCGGCAGTGTCTCCAGCGTCTCCTCCAGCCTCTTCCCAGCCATTGTCGAGCTCTCCAAAGTCCCTGTCTGGCGTGTCCGCCTGGCGGTGATCCGACAGATGCCTCTCCTTGCCGAGCAGCTGGGCGAGGAGTTCTTCGCCCCCTCCGAGATGCGTCAGCACCTCCTGGGGTGGTTGGAGGACGCGGCTTTCGCGGTGCGGGAGGCCGCAGTGGTGGCCATCACACGACTCACCCGCCACTTTGGGGCCTCATGGGCCCGCACCAACGTGCTGACGGAGGTCGCACGACTGGCGGAGAGTGAAAACTACCTGCGGAGGATGACGGCCCTGGCGTGCTGCTCGGCGCTCGCAGCAGCGGTGGATGCGGGGAGCGTGGCGGAGGTGCTACTGCCAACAGCGGCGGAGAGGGCGGAGGTGGACCGGGTGCCGAACGTGCGCTTCAAGGCGGCACAGGCGCTGGCGGCCGTAGGAGCGGTGGTGGGTGCTGCCGCAGTGATGCCGAGTCTCAAGAGACTGCTGGGCGATGTGGATGCTGATGTGAGGTTCTATGCGAGGGAGGCGATCGATGCGCTCGTGGAGAAGCCGACGCGGATGGACGAAGCGGAGGAGGGAACGGAGACGAGGAATTGAGGGGATGTGTGTACACATGGTGTTCTGTCTGGCTGTTTAATGATGGAAAATGCAGTGATTTATAGAAAGTCTGTCTCCCTCTCTCTGTGTGTGGAGTCGTGGTTTTTTTGTGGGTAGAAAGACCGAAAATTGCGGGGACTCGCTGTTTTTTGGTTCGAAAGTGGAGGTGTTGGGAGGAAAGCGGACTGGTACTACGTTTTCTGCCACTTCAGTTGCGATTGCAGAAAGAAATCGCGAGAAAGAGTGGATGGTACTAAATGGTACGGCAATAAAAAATTGCTACTGATAATTAATAAGTAGGGGTAATATCAAAACCTTGATGGTTTACTATGCGTTCACTCCTAGCTGCAAATGCATCGTGTGCCATGTATAAGTCCACGGTAAACTTTCACATGACCTTGACCTACTAGTCGTGTACGGTGAACATCAGATGGTTGGCAAGACAAGGTCATGCCGGCTCCAGCTACACGACGCCGGACGTGGCATTTCTTTGCGTTGGAGACACGTGATTGACCAATCGGAGATGGAGTGGAAGAAGAAGAACTGAAAAACAAAAATAAACGAAAATCGAACGGTTATGTTAGGTCCGTTGATATTCGTTGATAGCAAGAAATTAATTGCTGCTTAGTTAGAAACAGCAGAAGTTCGATAAAAGGGTAGATTTTAACATATTTCAATTTTAGAGATGCTTTCTGCCTGAAGCTAAGACGTAAATTCGGGAGCAAAATTAAATATTTATTGCATTTAGTTGAAATCTGTAATTTGTTTACCTGAAAGCAAATTTTTAGGACACCGAAAAGCTGTACCAAGAGTCGAACAGAAAATTCAGATAGAATTCCAGTAAGTGCATCATTTGTATAGCCTATCATAAATTTTATTACTTTCCTCCTGTTCAAAAGACATCCAAATCAAGGTCAACCATACTTATTCCCAGCTAGGTGAATAAAACTAAGTGCAATTCTATCAAGAAACCAAAACGATATGGTGAATAAAAATATAAATATTAAGTGAAACCAATATATATAAAGTTTTATTCCCGGATGTTGCACACAATAACTTGATATTCTGCAGATTATTGAAATGATGCAGTGAGAATAAAAGACCTGTAGAAACATTATCTCGTTACTTTTAAGAAAAATATTTATACATTTAAGGCAAATTTATTTACATAAAATTCTTATTGATACTCTTTAATGATGTATATATTTCAAAAAAGCTTTATCCCTGTCGCTACGAGAACCATTGCTTAGTGTCCGTTAGAATTATCCACAATATTTTGCATTAATGACCGCATATTGGAGGTATATTTCGAAGGCCTTAACAGCTGTAACCAATAAATGGGTATATAAACCCTGGATGTGATTGACATTTATATATTGAGATCGGCCACCAGATTAATGTACATTTTATCAGCTATATTTCCACAAAATTTATTAGTTTAAACAAAATATTAAGTTTTTATCAAAATATATAAATTTGACTTGGTCTATAGGTTTATTTATACTCATAAAATTAACGTTAATTATTTTCCCCGTTAGGTTCCAAAATGTGTGGGTCTGTTCAGTTAACGCCTGAGGTTATATGGGGGGAAATAAAAATGATGCATTAGCTGGGTCTTTATCCGGCTTCACTGTCCGTGCCTTATCACAACCACTTGATGTTATTAAAATTCGCTTTCAAGTGAGTACTTTGTCTTCCCATACCTCTATATCACCTCTTGCAGCTTCAAGTAGAAAATATATCACGCAAAGACGGTGGATATTACCAGAGTATTTACCAAGCCTGTCGACGAATAGTCTCAGAGGAGGGATTCACATCTCTTTGGAAGGGACATGTCCCTGGGCAATTTCTCTCCGTTATTTATACGAGTTCCGAGGTATGCATGCTTTACCTTTTTAGCTTAATCTTTTTTTCTGTCAACCATGTAAGACACTTATTTGATTTGTGGCGTTTTAACTTTGTTTATTTAATCGTCAAAGTCGAGGTACTTTGATTGATCTTAACTTCTTTTTTTGGAATAATTCTACTGGTTCATAAAAATACGAATCTATGGTGAATACTCTATTTTCGTCAGTAATCACCAGTACTTTTGCAACCCACCTTCTTTATTCATTCACTTTTTGAGTTTCAATTTCACTTTATTTCGCATATTCATTTCATTTCTTATTTTATTACGCATATCACGTACTTTTGTCGTAGTCACTATCTGTATCTTATGCAACCAATAGAATTTCAATGGAGTCACTACATTTTCTGGTAAGATCAAAGACGGTATAGCAGTCTGCCTTGTGTCTCTGTTGGAAAAGTGCTCCAGCGTGCTGGTAAACGAGTCTCTGAGTGCTTTCCAAGTGTTCTCAACCCAGGAAACGAGGTTTGAGTTCACAGTCGCTAACTCGGCAACCACGTGCAACGTGGCAACTGTTATTTTCTGCCTATAAATAGGTCATGTCAAGCGATTTCATGCTTTCACTTCCAGGAATTTTTGACCTCTTTTGGTGTAAAATTTTGCTTCTTTTTTTCATCACTGTGAAAGATGTCGCCTTTAATTAGTCGTTTTCCACAAGAATTTCCATGCAGTAGGTTGATGTTTCGAGAAATTGTGTTCCGTGTTCGGGGGTTTTTCGTCTTAAAATAGCGTCCCAATTGGTTATTCGAGGTAGAAATGGATGTTTTAATTTTGTTTAGTAAGAGATCGAGGGAAATTTAAATAGCTACCGGCTGCGTTATTTCGTTGAGAACTTGAGGGAATTTTAAACAAACTTTTTGGGGTAAAAAGGTTGGGTTTTTCTCGTAACTCTGGAAGGTAGTGTGTGTCGTCGTTACTAGGTAAAATCGTAAATTAACTCCCTAAAATAAACCCATTGTTCCATCTTTGAGCCATTGAGTTGCCAAGATACATTGGGAAATGCTAATAAGAAATGGTTTAGACGCCTACAAGGGGTGGACAAAATAATGGAAACACCTCGAAAAAGTCAACAATGTATATTTGCGGCAATTCCGCTTTTGTAATGTTATAACACTTCTAAATACCCCTAGTTCTACTTCTTCCACGCGCTCTCCACGTGGTCAGTGACCTCTCTGGGTTGTCAACGCAACGCTCTCAGCGACTCAATAGCAGGAAGTGTATCAGGCTGCATCACCACCTTCATCTGTCAGCCAATCGACGTCCTACGCACCCGATTGGTCGGTCAAGGTCACGACAAGGTCTACCGCGGCCTCTGCCACGGCATCCAGCGCATCCTACTGGACGAGGGACCTTTGGCCCTCTGGAGGGGTCTGGCTCCCTCCCTTCTGCTCATTGCTCCCCAAACCGCCATTTCTTTCGCTACCTACGAGGAACTCAAACGTCTGCTCGATCACTCCAGTGAGTTTATAAAATACCTCCTACTGAATTGATTTAAGTAGCAACTAACCGCATTTGCTCCGTGCCTTCATTCACCTCCAGACTCTGCCCTTAAGTTGGCTCCCTTCACTGGCGCTTTCGCTGGATGTCTGGCCAAATCCGCTGTCTACCCGCTGGACGTGGTGAAGAAGCGCTTTCAGGTCGTCGGCTTCGAGGAGGCCAGACGGTGCTTCGGACGTCTGCCCACCAACCATGGCGCCTCGGCCGAATGTCTGGGTCTGGTGACACTCGCCTGTCTGCGGCGAATTTCCGCCGAGGAGGGCCTTCAGGGCCTTTTCAAGGGTTGGGTACCCTCCATGCTCAAAGCGGCCGTCACTACGGGCATGACTTTCACCTTTTTCGAGTTCTACCGGTCACTTTTGGCCTAGAGGGATGTCTAGAGGATGTCCGATTTTAGTGCATTTTTTTTCTGGTTTTTTTTATGCATACTGTCTTTCTGGCGGCAATAAACGGACGTTGTGCCTTTGTGGGTTTGAGGGATTTTTAATTCCTATCGTTTTTGGGCGGAAAACCTGAGCCTCTTTGGACAAAAAATTGCCTAGAAGTGTGAGGAGATATATTTTATTTTCACATTATCGATCGACTAGATTCCCTGGTTGTGAATTTTACGAATAAAAAGTCTTTTATGCAAGACTGTTCCTGCAGGTTGAAGAATCACTAGGCGGTGGATTTGAATTCCCATCGAAAATGTTAAATTGGTCCCGTTCTAGGGGTAGTGGATTAAAACAAAAGGGACTGGGATTATTTGCAATCACAAACTGTTATAAAATAATTGATATGGGAGTCAAATGAGAGACGGAGAATTGCCTTTTAAGCATTTAAATTCGTTTCTAATGTTCGAGATTTAGCACTGGGCTGTATAGTCTTGAAACATTAACAAATTGGAAAAGGGTATTTTTTGGGTGGCATACAGTTAGTTTGTAGTCAAGCGGTCAATAGCAACGTGGTTTCATCATTCATAAATTTAATTTAATCGGTAATCACTTAAATTCTTATCAAAAAATGGTTCCTGATCTAGTTTTTGGAATGACTCTCTAATCCGGGGAAATGCTCAATTTTAAAGTTATTTCGTGATTTACGAAGGGTTCCAAAGTTAATTAATCAATCACTTGGGTAAAATCGTCTTCTAACTTTAATTTGCTATGTGATATTTTAAATTAGTCTCAGGGGTGGAATCGAGGTTGCCTGTAGAAAGCATTTTCTTAATCACAATGTTAGCTGGTTCTCAAACAGGCCAATTTTTAATTAAAGGCTCAGCCAAAATCCATTTTAAAATGAAAATAATGTTCATAAGCACTAGAACTTATAAAATCCTCCTTAAATTACGCTTAATTTAAAAGGTTAAATTTCAGACAGCACTTATGGAAAAATTGGTTGGCGTTCTTCTGCACTTAAGACGAGCCATTACGTTAAACCTTATTATTTCCGTATTTTTCCTTTCAATTTTTCGAATTATCTTGAATAACTCATGGTTATAATGAGATAATTTTATTTTTCAGAATCTGGTGTTTTTATTTCAAGCTCAAGTGACGAATCTACTGAAACCATGCAAAACAAGGCTATGATTTTTTAAATAACAGGCAAACAACACCAAATAACATCAAAATGTACTCATGTTTTTGGTATGTGTTTGCATTAAATATGTTACAGGAGAAAAACAACTTAGAGGAAATATTTAACTTTACACGTAGATAACACCTTGCAGTTGGATGAGCACCCATTCGTTTTAACAACATTTTCGTATTTTTTTGTTTCGTCTCAAAAATCCCTTAATAAGTTGTCGCTATGGTTCACTCGAAGAACATTTTTTTAACTATTTTCATTTCATAAATAATCTTTTGTCGATTGTAAAATGCAATTTTTTCAATGCAAACCAAATAATACTGCGTAAATTAATTACCGTGCCTTAACCGGATACAGAAATTAATTGTGACTTGGCGTTTTTAAAAATCAACTCATTTTTAGAAATTACGACTTGGATTTCTTAATGTGATTGATGGAATGATTATATTCATAAATTTAATAATTAACTGTAATAGCACGGTTGATTGCATTTACATGATTTTCATTAAATTTCTCTACCCAATTTGCCTGAACGAAAATTTTTACATTCAATGTAATTAATTTCTCAAAATAGAGTCAAGTAAAATCAAGTGAAACGAGTTTTAATAAAATGTATATTACACTACCAAAACAGGCAAAACTTACATGATTTTGTGCAGTAAAAAACTGCCTTTTTAGGAAAAATACTTGAGTTAGTACAAAAGAAGCATAAGAAACGTGCAGTTTTATCACATCCGTTGTATATAATTTAGTGTCATGCCTAAAAACGCATAAATTTTGTAGTTAATTTAGATAAAATAAAATATTTCCTCAATCATTTTGGTATAAGTATCCTTATTTTAGAATATTATGGCTAAAAATATATAGTTTTTGTATCTATAAACTGAAATGATTATTTGAACTGATTAATCCACGAATATTTTGCACTTTTAAGAATCTATGTTGTTCATTAATATAAAGAATAAAAAATTCAACTAGCAAATCTGAAATGTCGCTTGCTTTCTCGTAGTTTAATTGTCATTTACAAAAGTGGTAATTTAAGTGGGTTATGAGCACATTGTATTTTTTATCGAAATGATTAAATCTTTTCAATATCAAATCATTTCTAATGACTATTACCGGCTTAAAAATATACCGGACTGTACTTTTTAAAATTCGATCTTTTTTAAGTTTGGAAGATTAGTTAGTCCGTCTTTTTGTAAAGTTATTTGAATAGATTATGTGTTCCGAGTATATTCGAGAGCAAATCTTTTTCGCTTTCGAGTATTCGAAGCATCTCATTAATGGATTCCAAGGAATTTAAACAAAATTTTTAACTTATTCTGAAGAGGAACATTATATTTTTGTTTATATCCATTTAAAATGATGATGGTTGGCGAAATTTAGTGGAAGTGAAGATTTCACTCTCCTCGTAGCTGAAGGTGGAATCGGACGGCGTCCAGTTGAGTTTGAATGAGTCCAGTCTATCTTATTTTGAGTTTGAAATGCCAATTAAGCTTAGTCTAAACCACACAGCAATCAATCGCCATTTTTTAGAAATCGGAAAAATAACGCCTCGTGAATTATCCAAATATAGTCCCACCGAATTGTTTCACCTACTTGGCGTCTTTCTTCGTAAAGATTTTCATGGTGAAAACGGAAATTTTTCTTTGTAGTTAAGGGAGAAATTTCTGCTAATTTGGGGTGGTAATTTTGATTAATATCGGGATATTTCGGTCAAATTAAAGAAGTTGATTATTTTTGCAAAGGAGCATCTTTTAAACGCAAGAGAATTTAAGACAAAAACTTAAAAAGGAGCCGAACAACGAAATAACTGAATCCCTGATTCTTTTCCTTTAATTGTTTTGCCAAAAGCTGGTTTTATTTGGTCTTTCGAATATCAATCCTTATTTTCTGAAAAAAACCATAAATTATCCTGTTTTAGTTGCGAAGTTGGTAATTTTCAAGGAGCATTTTTTTAAAGTTCAATAACTAGGAATTAAAATTTGAAAAAAATCAAGAAAAAACATTGCAAATGTGTCTACATTTTGCCTTCCGTTACACCGTTTCCGTTGTTTCACTGAAAAGTTGGCTTTATTTGGCCCTCCATATTCTTCCACTTGTTGCAATAAAAGAAATATTTTTTTATATATTGCAAACGCAATCATCATCATCAGCAGTACTAAATTCATCTACAACATCATAAACACCACCACCACCCAAAAAATAAATAAAAAATCGAGGCCAATTTTCAAAATGAAACAAAAATGTTGGTTGTATACCTGCCTAGACATTTATTTCTTAATAATTTGATTTTTTAACTGGTTACACTTTATTAGCAAAAAATGAACTCTTTTTCTGTCACCACCAATCAGATTTCAGTAATTCGTTTTTTCCAAACTCGAGCACATCAGTTTTAACGATCATGTTATTTGCTTAAAAATTCATATTAATTTACCCTCGAATTTTTGGAAAAAATTGTTTAGCACTATTTTTAGTTTTATTTCCATTCGTCCTTTTTATTTATTTAAAATTGCGTGCGAATTTTGCACTTGGAAAATGAAAGATTCAGATATAATTTTATGATTTGCGATTTAATAATGGTTTATTTATTTCATTTTCAAACGACTCTCCACGAGAGTCACAACCAATCAAATTTCACTAAATCGTCTTCAACCACCATGAAAGCTCAAACGCACGCGCATTACTTTTGTTAATTGTTTTAACAGCTAAAAGGCCGCTTTGGCAATACTGTAATCAAAATTACTTTAATACTGATTAATTATTTAATTAATTAATGAAATCATATATGACTAGATTTGCAAGGTTATTTTCAGTATGAAATTAAAATTTGCATACAAAATTCCAGAAATTCCTGGGTTTGAATGTACATTTTTTGCATTAAAATTTCGTTATTTTAATTGTGTTTAAAGAAATGATCGGAAACTAGTTAAAGTGGAATATTTTCAGCGGCTAAATATTAATGAAGCTTGAATGATGAGTTCGCACCCATTCATCTCACATCTTTTTGGGTAAATTTGCTTACCGCGATCTTCAATTTGTCTTTTTTATTTGTCGCTTAATTTCCAGGTTATGAATAGTACAATTCTACTTCAACAATTTATTTTTAAATTACTTTTTTTTTCTAATTTTTAATAGCAATTGAAAAAGCTAGTTAAAAACGTGAAACACCAAATTTGGTCAGGCAAATGCACTCACTTGGGAGCCTGTTAAAACAACCTACTCATCGATCGACCGTGAAAGCAAAACTGCTCGCTTCTGATTGGCTGGAAGGAGAGAGACTTCTGCAAGCTCATTGGTGGAGAGTAAGGAGGAGTACGTGGTAAGGCCAGCCAAAGGATAATTCGTTCCACATTTGGGCATTCCGTCTGTGTTTCCCTGTTAAAAATCTCAATTACCCTTAAAGGTGAGAAAAAACTTATCCTCATCCTATTTTCTCAACTCTTTTATGCCCATATTAATAGTAAAAATCGTGCTTTCTTGCTTACGTACATTTGTACGTCATACAAGATGTTCATTAAGAGATTGGCTTAATAGGAACATGAAAACTGCCATTTGATGTTAAATAAATTAATAAAAATGCTTCAAGAATGCGATGGCTGACCATAAATAATCTTTTGTTTATGGGTTTAAGAAACCAATTAATTTAAATTAAAGCGGAAAGCGTTCGTTTCGTTTTCGTGTTGAAATTACGTTTTTCAGTACTCTTATCATCATCTGAAACCATACTTAGTTGTATTTTGCCTGCTGCATTCAATCAAAAAATTTATTCATTCATTTAGCAATTTAAATTCGATTTATTTAGTTTTACTTTAGTTGTAATAAAACGGATATGGATGTTTTATTTCTCAAATATGCATTCTTAGTTAAAAATAATCCGTTAACACCATTAAATAAACACACAACTTATGAAACGTCTTGAAGTTGGTTTAAAAATTATGAATATTTATTGAAACTTCCTGAATTAAATTGCACTGACTTAATATACACTGAAAAATACTACGTCTTCTAGTCTAGGTAGAATTTTAGTTAAGGAATAGTGTATTTTAACAAATTTCAAACTATCAAACGAATTTTTTCAATGTTGTTACGAAGTTAAACAAAAATATTCATTAAGGAAGCATGAGTTTGAAGTATATGATAATTTTGGAGTATAAAATAATCTAAATTCTTTCAGAATTGCACTAATGGCATTTTATGCTTTTCTGTTGATCGATAAATCTGATTTAAGTAAGTAGTTTGATCGGTAAAATAATGTTTATAAAAGCACAAAGTAATTGATCATTTTAGAAAATTAGAACATTTTAAACAAAAGATTCTTATAAAACATCTGTAAAAATTAATTTTACTTTTAACAACAACTAAGTATAAATCTTTAATTATCTTGATTAGGTTAATTGTCGCTTAGTTGTCTTTTTCGAAATGCGATTAAAACTGGTTTTCGAAATGACGAAGCTAATTTCTCTAAAAAATGAATTTGAAGAAATAGTGCTTTATGTTTTGAATGAACCCAAATATTTATTTCTCCAGAAAAATAACGAAAATGGCGTAATGCATGAATTAGGCAAGAGGCAGCCTTAATAATTTAAAAGTAAACACAGCATATTGGTTCACTTAAACGAAATGTTACACATTAATTAAAAAAGACAGTCAATTGTTTTCTAAGATTATGGAAAACATTGCCACGTGACCAAAATATTCTAGTTTAATTCAGATTTTATTAATAAAAAAGAATAATTTATTGATTATGGTTTACTGATTTTTGCTTTTGATGCTATTTACGAATTAATTAAACCAAAATCCTGACTGAACTTTGTATTTTTTTCTTAAATACGAAAAAATTTAGAAATTTATGTAAGAACCTCCATTCGGAAAGATTGAATTATCGAGAATTTCAGTTTAGTAAACAGTAAAAATAAAATTTTTCGCTCCCTGCCTGCTGCCATGCTTTTCAACCCCTCTAACTGCTGTGTTTTTCAACCTCTTAGATCCTCTTCATGTCCTTCTCCAGCATATTCAAGTCAGACGATGGAAAAGGCGCCTTGTCGTTTATGCAAAACACGAGTAACTTTCTCTCCTCAGTGCAAGCCAAGTCAGGTGACCTCGTGAATAGCATTAAGAGTAAGACGGCAAGTGCAGTGCAGCAACTGAGTCCAGGCCAGGGCTGTGCATTCGCCGAACAGAAACCAGCCAACGATGGCGATGACAGCTCCGCGAGCGAATACGGCGACGGTGGAGACCCTGCCATGTACGCCGACGAAGCGCCGATGGAGAGGAAGCTCTCCTCCGAGAGTATCGATTCACTTCCGTCGGAGGAGGCGGAGAAATATCGATCGGACATTCAGCAGTTCGTTATGGCCATGCTGACGTAAGCTCCCACACCGTCCATTTAAACAAAAATCAATTAAAAGGGCAAAACCCTAATATTAATATTTATTTCAAAAGCTCTTTGGGCAAGAATTTACCTCGACCTTTTTTATAAAAGTTGTACTTGGTATTAACTTGCTTAAAACCAAACCAGGTAATTAAATTTTTTTAAAGAAATTTAGTTTATTAATAAATAATAACAGTATACATAAATTGCATCTAAAAATTTATGTGATAATAAACACATAAATGCAATGTTTATTTAAATTCAAAATAAACATGTCTATCAGAGCAGAATTTTTGTTTTTAGAAAAGTAGGCAGATTTGGACTTATTGGGTTAAAAGGACCAATTCAAGTTGATATGATTAAAATTTGAATAAAACTGACAATATATTTTTACAAAATGTGCTTTATAAGGAGGTTATTAATATATCCCAGTAGTGCCATGAAAAATATTTACGATTCAAAGGAATTTAAACTCACGATTTGTACAGTTAAAGTGAAAATATAAATATTTTCCGGCTAAATAATGGTTTCAGTTTTGCAATCGATGCGTTGCAGATTTGTAACATTATGGAAACTATAGATTTATAAAAATGATCATTTAGGAATAACTAAAAGTTAAGAAATACAAAATTGTAAACGGGCTGATAAAATGCTGAAATATATATATAATGTTAAAATATTTTCCTTTTTTGTTGATGATACAAGAAAATTTTTGCATTGTGCCTTGCTAAAGTGGTAGTTTTGAATGACATTATCATTAAATTTTCGATTTTAAACTGTAAAGCATAAAAAATTTTGAAAATAAATGTTTATCTTTCTGTAATTAATTATGTACGTTTGATTAAAAATTACTTAGATTTTAAATACAAGTAATAGTTTTATACAAAATAACGAAAGTGATTTTTACTTTTCAAGACAAAAAATAAATTTCATTCCTTTTATATAAAATTTTTAGATTTTGCGCAATATTCGAACTTTAAATATTTTTATTTAAATGATCCAACTTATTCGAATGCAAAGGTGACTTGTAAATTCATTCATAACAGTGATCACATAGTTCTTGACAATTTTCAGAATCTTTATGCTTATTCAGCAAAGCCCATTCGTTCTCTAGGATAATAATAAGTTTTTTGTCTTAATTTTAATGTTTTCCAATTAAAAAATTATAATAAAATGGCATTTCCAACAGAAGGCGCCACCCGTTTTTGCATTTTTTTTGTAAACTCATGATAACAAACACGAAATGGGACATTGTGTGAACTTTAAACATGAATTGAAACACTTAACCGTTTGTTTTAAGTATAAAAGAAGAAGCGATTTTCTTAAATATGCGGACTCTGAAGTACGATTTGGGCTTATTGAAAATTTATACATTTAAGATTTAAGAATGGGACATTTAGTAAATACATACTCATATATAACGCATTTAATGTCAATTAAAGCACAGTTGTTTTTTTCATAATTTTTCGTTTTTAAATATGTGTAATAATTTTTCCGTATAACTGAAAAAAACATCTGATTTACTGGCCTTTGATAGGCTGTCGTGCAAACTGTTCGTAAATTTCATAATTATTAAATTAAGTGAAATGTTTAACTGAAATATTTAGATAAAAATTACCGACTTTTTATTGTAGCTATATTATGGAGATGAAAGGCGTTTGCCTATATTTAACATTTAATGAATTTAATTTGGCAACTCATTTTCAAAACTTGTTATTTGCTTTAATTTGTCTTCGTAGATTTACAGTTGTCAGAACTCTGAGAAATGATAAAATATTTAAAACTCAAGTGAATCAAGATATTTCTATATATTTTAATATAAATTAATTTTCCCATATTTGATTTTACTTAGCAGGTGAAAAATTTTCCATTTACTTCAACTAACCGTATTTTTAGGTTATATTTGCTATTTACATAGTGGTATTTTTATCTTTTGCGCATTTGAATAAGCTAAATTATTAAAAATACTTTATATTTTGATATAAATTAATAACCCTCAAAAATTTGCTTAAATGTTTAATAAAAAGCATTTAATGCTTATTTGTTCAATGTGTGATCCAACATATTAATAAAATAGCAAATTTGGATAATTCGTAACAATCTAAATGATTAAATAATTTTTAATTTATATTTTTCCTTAGGGTTTTATTTACAACTTAAACCACGATATAAAAATCTCCTTTGCTACACTTTATTTGATTTTAATTCATCATAGCGGAAGCCTTTATTTACACAAAATATATCTTATTTTTTAAAAAAATTAAATTTATTATCGCTTTTTAGCGAGGCTGGCGCTCCTGTCGTGACAAAAAACGCCCCAATTTTTAACGGCTATATTCAAGTTAGTAATTTATTGTTATTTTAATTTAAGTTGCCTTTGCGATTCTAATTTTTTAAAAATATATCACTTTAATGATTTCAGCATCATACTGGTCGTTCAGCATTTGCCAAAGAACTTCGTAAACAGGTAACTTATTCCTTAAAAAAGACGAAAACTAAGATTAAAAATAGCTAATTTAAACATGCTGAATATTTATTTAATTCCATATTCTGCTAAATTATTTTAAAAATAGACGATTTGAAGTAAATCTAGTAATTTAAAGATTTAAATAAATGATTAAACTAAAACAATTTTTTATCCGAAATGAGTTTTTTTTGGAAGTGACTACTTGCGCTTATTTAATTTAATTCAATTGTTGTTTTGAACTCTTTTATTAGAAAAAAATACTACTCTTAACTTTTTGCTACGTAGATTATTGATTTAAAATTATAATAAACACATGTATATAAAAATACAACTAGAAATATGCACATTTTTAATTTTTAAGACAGAACAAATGAAACAGGTACCGACTAAGGTATTGGAGCTTCTGACGTCCTTTTGCAATGCAACTCTAGCGGAATGTGGCAAAAATGACGATTTCTCTCCGGCAGCAGGAATCCTCAATGTCGCTTTTCGCATTTTCCAGCAAAGTTTGTTTATTTTTTCTTTTTTTTTGCCAATTTCTCGTAGAGAATTTGTAATTTTGGGCATAAATTTAGTGCCTACATTTATTTTGAAGTAAAAACTTGTAGTAAATAGTTAACAATATGTAAATCATTTTTATTAAAATTACTTAATTTACAGTCTTAATGATTTTAAAGTCTTATGTTTTGTGTGCAAGTGTTTTAATTATTTATAAAAAGGCCAAAAAGTAGTGTTTTTCAAAAAGTATACGTTTATATAAAAAAGAAAGGTAGTAAATAAAATAATAAATAAAAATAATAAAAAATATTTTAGCGGTCGACAGTTCAGGAAAAGTAGTACTAGTGTACCTGTACGATGGATTGAAATCTCAGTCACTATGGCAATCCACGCGATTTTGGAACGCGGCCGTTTTCATTGCAATGCAGGAGGACCGTTTAAATCGTCGGAATATTTCCACGTAAATCTCAATTTCGATTCTTTGTAACAAACAAATGGTTATTCTATTCACATTGTTTATACCAATTAAAAAAAGGCTTTTATTTCAAAAACTCAATTTAATTTCAGATGGAGATTAAAACATGATTAGCGATTCATTTCTAAAAAATTAAAACCTATTAGATTTTCTTAGATAATATTTGCCAAATCTTGAATTAATATTTGTTTAAGATTCTTTTTTGAAAAAATATTAACGTTAAAAGAGAATTCACTTTAAGTATTTAACATACATTATGCAAAATGACCCAAATTTATACCGTATTGTCAAAAATTAAGCATTTTTTCAATAAGCAACTTGATTATTGATGGGTTAATATATAAAATTTATTTTTTTAAATGTAAGTCATGAATTTTTGAATTGTTGCTTGATAATTTAGTGTCACTGACTCCGAGGAGAATATCAATGCCGAAAGAGAATTGAACGACATAATCGCATATAACCAATTAAGGTGATTATTTTGTAATTTTGTTTTAAAAAGCGCTTCGAGCATCAATGAATAAATGATCACTTTCGTTGTTTTTTCTTTTAATTAAAAATTCGTTTATAACCGCCTTCATGCCTGCCTCAGGATTAATTATGTCCACTAAATTCCTTGTTTAAAACGAATAAAGTTTTTGCTTTTGTTAACCTATTTTTTAATGGTCTAAGAGCAAGAATTTTTTTTATTTCCTTTCTCTTTTAATAAAAAAACCATTGTCAATCCTGAAAATCATCAAAAGCAATTGTTTTTAATAATTTGAAGTTTTTAAAGCGTATTTTTCGAATAACTATTGCCATTAGAAGAGACTTTTAAATAAAATAACTATTTTGAGATACTTTTTATTTGAATTTCAGTAAATTTGCCTGGCGAATGTACTCGCTTGGATTGCCAAAAGAGGCTTGTCTAGACTTCCTCAGGAAGCAAGTTGAGGACACGTCACTTTCCAAAGGTAATTCTTATTTTAATGCCACGAAATTAAATAATAATTTTGATTTAATTTGAGTTATGAAAATTCAAAAGATCTTGGACAGTTGTATGATTAATGCTTGATGAAAAATATGGAAAGTAGATATGTTCGATTAAATAAACTAGATATAAATTTAGAAAAAACACACTTTAAATTGTTAAAAAATTGCTTTTTATCTAATTAAATGTTATTCATACTAATCTACAAAAACTTGACGAAACATAAGAATGAATTCAACAATGTTTGATACTTCTAAATGCTTTCTGTCAAAAATAATCGTTTATGCTCAAATAAACAAAATTTTTGAATAATATTTAATTCCGTAAATAATTATTTTATCAAAAAGCCGGATTTTATTAAAAGCCAGATTTTTTTGCTTGTTTAAACAAACCAAATGAATGTTTTAGAAAACCAGCGCAATCTTCGTACGAACGTCCTTCGATTTTACTCTCCTAGCAACTAGCTTCAACCAATCAGGGAGCTTCATTTTAATTTGTGATTGCTGACTGCGATTTTACTTATGCTCCGCCTGTCAGCAACCAAATGCGTCGTCGTCGTCCGTGTTGTTGTTTTTCTGACTGTTTGCGCGCAACTGTCTACAAAACTTGCCATTTTGTGTTGTAGCCCTTGCATTTCACGGAGTTTGAAATCCAAACACAATCCGAGAGAAAATATAGAACTTTAAAGCACTTTTGGACCGCTTTAAACATTCAAAAAGTGGTTACGACTGACAATCAAAGAAATCGAAAAAATTATTTAGATTTCCTCATACATAGATAGAGGAGTTTCAGCGAACAAAATGCTTAGATAATTAATCTTGTTTTTGATATTCAAGTGGTCATTAAATTAAAAATAAATTGTTCTGCAAATACTAATAGAAGCCTTTTTCTAAACCTTTTGCTCAAAAGCAAATTAAAAATTCACATAAATTCTTTTTTATTTATTTTACCATTTTAAACATATGGGCAGGGACGCTATTGACTAATTATACCAAATTGGGATAAATTTAATCCTATGAAATATCACTACCTAAAGGGGATACTTTGCATTGTTTGAAGTAAATATTATTTGATTATCATTTCCATTTTTCTTTATAAAAATTATCTAGAACATCCGACCTTATAGGGTTGTCGAAGCGGTTTAGTTTAGCAATTATGAAAAGACAAACAGCTGTTGATTACGCAATAAATGTATGCTTAATGTCAGCAAACGTATTTTTATAAATTTATAAATGAAAACAGACAGAAAACAGGTCACTTTCATTCCCCCCAAAAAGCGCACAATTTTTATTACAATTTTTGAAATTCGCCTTTTAGTAAAACTAAAATATGTGGGTCATTTTATAGTCATTTCGTTTTTAATTAGTTTATTTTTACGATGATTACCGAATTTTAATTTTTTGGAAAAAATGGAAGTCTTTGATACGACTATCTGGAAAAGTATCTAGCAGAATAAATTAGCATATTTTTGGCTTCTTAAATAACATAATCATAAACATCTTATAATAATAACTTTAAATAATACTTTTTTAGCATTAAAAGCTATTATGATTTCCAAAAGGTGAAATTTACTATATAAATCCCTGGTAGTAAAGGAAAATTTTATAATGTTGTTAAAAATGATAAGATAAAAAGAGGCAGATTTTTTATTTGGAAATTCGTTAAAATGCGAAAAAGCATTTTTATATAGGCCAAATGTTTTATCGAAAAATTGCTTTGCATTTCGAAAAAAACGAATTACAAATCTAATGGTTTCCAATTTACAAAAATACCATTTAACAACTGCTTGATCTTGAAACGTGGAAGCAGAATAAAATGAAATTCCTTGGTTAATTTGGGCACCAAAGTTTCAAAAAGCATTTTTATTACAAATATAAGCCCACAACAGAAGAAATTGTGATTTTTGAAAAAAATATCCACTAATTTTATTAATATAAAAGGAGTATATTTTAAAAAAACATCATATCTCTTTTTGTCTTTTCGGTTTTTAAATTGATAGAGTACAAGCTGATCCGTTTGAAAAAATTAAAATTTTTAATTAAATAATCATTTAAAACCAACTTAAATCGTCAAATTGGTGTCAATGAATATATGTAAGAAGATTTAAAAAGATTTGCTTTTAAGTTTTTCTCCGAAATTTTATTAATAATCGATTTCGCTTCAAGACTCCATTTTTTAAGAAAAAGTAGGGAAAATCAACATTGGCTTATCATCACCAGCCAAATATTTATTTATTAAATTCTTAAGGATTTTGAATTTAGCATTATTTTGATTTTGAAACATGCTTATATTCAATGTCTTGAATATTGGAAAAGTTTTTTGCTTGTCTTTATGTGACTTTCATCGATTGGTTTAAATAAGCCAATAAATAGTGCACATTTTAAATTTAATGCTAATTTGAGCAAAACTTTGAAGATTTTAATTTGGCCAATGCCAGAATCCATAAATATTTTCTAATCACGCAATGGAAAAAACCTACTTTTCTTTTCCAAAAATAAGCCTAGCATATGTAAAGAGCCTATTGACTTCTAAAACAAAATTCATATAATTTAGTTAAAAAACAAACACTAAAAACCTTCGTATTTGAAATTTAAGTCCAAAATTGGTTAAAAGGAGATATAGTGTTGCCTAAAAATTGATCCATTTTAAAACAAGCTAATTCCAAATTTAGGCGAACTGTTTATATCAAAATGGATATTTTTAAAGTAATTAGCTGAAATCGGATTTATTTTATTAAAACTTCAATGCTTTATTTTTTCAAAGATCAATTTTTGGTGGGGAAAAATTAAAAATTTTCAATTTCATGTGACCATTTTTATCTGTTAATTGTTTTAATCTTTGCGGATTATTTTTTGAATTTGTGGAAGGCTTTTCCTCGAAGTGCTCTGCCAATGTGGCAATGGATTTATTTAAATAGATTTTGACTAGTAGGTAGTCCGTAAATACAATAGTATACGCGTTCACTTCGTATATATTTACTTGACAAATGTTAGAATCAAAAAAGCTTTGCCCACATTCAACCAATCGCTTCACTTTACATGCGCTGAAATGCGGCAATTTCATTGGTCCAAGCGTCAAGGTTCCTACTATTTTACTGGCACAATTCGAAGGTTGATTGGTTGGTTGAGGTAGCCTTCACCCACATGTTCAAACAAAGCCTCCCGCACCGTCTCCCTAACTTCCTCGGGCAGTTCCTCCAAACTATTGATTACTCTGTACTGCGGTAAACCAGCGGGCTCACCGGCGTCCCCGGTTGCCATGACAACAAAAGAAACGCTAAAAAGGAAAACAAAGGAGTACATGCTGTGGTTTTTTGTGGGGATTTGGGCCTCCGTTTGCATATATAGGCGAGCGTTCAATGCGGCTCTTAACGACGCAGTAAATATTTGCACTTGAGAGTTGCGCAAAACGTGTTGGAGTAAGCGCAGTATGCAGCATTTTTAGCGTATTTAAATTTATATTTTATGGTGAATTTTATCACTTAAATCCTAGGTTGAACACTATCTGGGTAGAAAATTGATTTCGACATTAATAATTGTACGATTTTTTTTGCAATAAACTCGGTTTTAAAGTTTTTTTAAATTTTTTTAATATTAAGCTTAAAAATTACTTTAAATTTTACTTATGGTGATGCTGATCAACGCATTTATCTAGTTGTTTCCGAGCGTTAATGTTTTGCACTTCTCAGAGATCAAATTTAGATTCAAATTTGCAAATAATTTTTTTTAATTTAGTGTATTTAAAGAAAAAATCTCCATTTATTGCATTATCATGCAATATATTCAGGCTGGATTAACAATTTTGGTAGGTTTTCCCAAATCTGAATTATAACATTTGGTAGATGAAAAATTTTTAATTTTCTTATACAATATTACAAAACTTTGCCATATAAAAATTTGTAAAAGCCGCGATATCCGCTTTTGAGGTAGATTTAATTTTGACTAAATACGATATCATAAAATCGCCCTATTTTTAATATCATTACAAAAATTCATCCGCGTTTGAAAAAATCATTTATTTGTCCAATTTTTTTATTGCATTGGGAAAAAACTTTTATAGCGCAATTGTTTGTTTATTTGTCCACTCAAACGGGAACCTATGTTGGTTTAGAGGTTAACAACGAAGAAATTCGATAACTAAAACCAAATTTTCATTTCGAATAAAGTAATACAACTTATTTTGTCTCAATTAGCTTATAAATTACCACAACCCCCATGTTAGAAGCGCAATCTCTAAAATTAAAACATTTTACTTATGGTAATTAAATTTCTTAGTTACCACTTAACTACTTATTCACAAATCCCCTCTTCTTTTTACAAAAATATTCCGACTAAAAGTGTGATTTATGCATTCCGCACGCATTCACAAGAAGCAGAAAATCAATATTTATTGAATTTTCACCGGCCAATCAGTGAGCAGGGGCAAAGGGAAGTTTCATTGGCTGTTCGATTTCCTCGTCCGTCATGTGTTCTTTCAGAGCTCCTCGAATAGTTCTCGCCCATTTGTTTGGCAAAAAAGTCAATCCAATCATATCTTGAAATGACGGCCAAGGTTTATTGGGTTCTTCGTAGTCAGCATCGACTTTTGACGCGAGCAACAAACAGGTGGGTATGAGGAAAACGATGACCTTGAGCATTGTCGGCGTTCAGATATGACAGTATTGACTCGTATTTTGACAACTTTTATACCGGGGGGCGGAGGGAGCGTTATGTTTACCTGTCACGAGGAAATCCATGCAACTTTTAACAATGATACAGTTGCGTAGTTTGTTTAAATGTGATGTCACAAATATTAGTTTCAGTTTTAAGAGCTAAATTAACTGTTTCAAAGTAAAACTTGTTTTTATTAAATGCTCGCAATTTTTTATTAAAATTTATAAAACGAAGAGAATTTTATGATAGGAATGTTAAAATGTTGTTTAAAAACAAACCTAACATGATCTTTTGGAGAAGACACTTGTTTATTTTTATAATTTACATTTAAACAAAAATTTTCTGAAAGTGGCCTATCATTTCTTCCACGATCTTCGATGTTGAAACTTTTGCGACAAAATAACGCAGCAGTTAGAAAACTTTCTAAAAATAAAAATGCGGTATAAATGCCAAGCTTCTAAGAAGTTATTTCGAATTCTGAACGTGTTTCACAACACCTTTTCAACACAGAAGCTTTAATGTTTTCCGCTAGGAGAAAATATTGATATTTAAAAAGATGCGCTTATATTCATCTATAAGTTGGTAAAATGATAGTTAAAAACAGACAAAGAATCGAAATATGTAGTTATTAAACCATTTAAAATTCTCCCACTCGTTATAGGAGTTTCTTCGCAGCGTCAATGTTTACTGAATCCCTAAATCATGTTTTAAATAAATCAAAATGCTAAATTTTGATAGGGTGCACTTGTATTTTTAAAAATCTTTGAGACATCTAGTTTTGTTGGATTTTTTCCTCGTTTTAATATTTAAAAATTAAAACAGGCTAATTTGAGTATATTGTGGGTCAAATTTGACCAATTTTCCTTAAAGATAGGAAAATAGCCAATATTTTACATAAATTTCATTGTCAAACACGGGATTTTATTTATACGATCCATTTTATACAATATCACAACAATTAAAATTACTTTGGGTTCCCGAAATGCAACAAATATCAATTAATCATTTTTATCAAAATTAATATTTTTAATGTGGCAATCAAAATTTATTAAAATAAATCCGCACTAATCCTAATTTATTGCCAAATAGATTCTAGAATATTTACATTTTTTGTAATTTTGCCAATCTGAATTAAATAATTGTTACATAGTAGAGGTAATCAAATCTTCGTCATCTTCGTCTTCCTTTGTAACTGGAGCATCAGTGTCCACTTACAGCGCCATTCAGGATTCGCCGACGTTCTCTGGATTCACAGGATCAGCGGGTTCCATCGTGGTGCCGTCAGTATGTGCTCTCATAGAACCACTTTCCAAAATGATAACAAAAGCTAGGGTGATGAGCGCGAAGAAGGATGTTTGCAAGGTTGATTCCTGACGTCGCGCCATTACCAGGGAGAAACATATATGGTTTGACTTTAAAAGACGTAGTTAATAAGTGCGTAGAAAATGACAGTGTTCGCAAAAAGCTAGTCATCATTGCACTACAAAGATGTGTGAGAATGTAAATAGCAACTAGGATAAAGGTTTTTGAAGGGATTTTGAGTACAATTCTCAAAATAAAACTGCATTTTTTTCGAGCTCTTTAAAAACTCTTGAAATTCTAAAAGGATACTGACAAGTGGAATTTCCCTTAAGCATAATCCGCGTGGCTATCATACAATTAAGGTCATTAAGGTCGATGCTAATTGATTCCGATAAACACTACAAAATCAACTAAGCATTTTGCCAAAATAATAATCTTAGAAATCATATTAAGCAGTCAAAATAAAAATGTAACACAAATTTAAACAGATTTGAGGGATAATGTGTTTACCTACAAAAAGTGGCTCGATGGTGACTATTTTATGGGTTGCCAAATTAGCGATTTATCAGATGCCTTTTAATACTTTTAATACGTTATGTACCCCAGCAATTCTACTTTTCGTTTGAAAAAGTAGTTCAAATCCTCTTATTTTCGCCCAGTTGAACCTAAGTGAAAATACTGATCAATTCATTATTCTGTCTGTAAATATCCAAAAACCGATTAATAATTTATCAATTCTAAATAATTTTCAATATCTATTTTGGATCCTTTTTATTAACTTAGACTTGAACCCCCCAAAAAGTCTAAACCTTTTATACCCAATGACAATTACAAATCAACCCTCAAAGGATAAGAAATGGAACACCTTCATGCAAGAATCATAGAAGAAAGCCTTTATTAATCGTTCGTTCTTAGTTTGCGAAAAGACATACCAGTGAATCTATTAGTGTATGTATTTGTATAAATCGTCGGAGATGTCTTCATCAAATCCGCCATCATCGGAAACCGTCTCGTCGGTTTCCACTTCCACAGTCGTTGAGGAATCGCTGACACTCACTGGATCCACCGAAGTGGTTGGTGCCACTGTGGTGACGTCAGAAGTTTCTGTCATAGGGGCACTTTCAGCAATAACGACTAAAGCCAAGGTGATGAGAGCAAAGAACGATGTGTACATGGTTGAGGACGGTAGTCCTGCGGTTACCAGGGTGCGAAATATATAGAGGAGAGGTGTGTTTACCTTTGGCGTACGTAGTTTGAATGTACGCAGTCAGAGGGATTGTGTTTATCATTCTTGACTCAACGCAACGTTTACTATTCATACGAAATTCATAAAATGTCTACACAAGTTGAAGAACTTCTAGCGACCTTCACTAACGCATTAAAAATTTAAACGAAAAACCTAGAAGAAATAGTTTACTAGGTCTCTCGGCTAGTTTCCAGATATGGTAACAGCGGTTCTTAGATTCTGTAGATTTATTGTCTTTGGATATGCCGGAATAGACGGAGTAGTTCTGAGTATCTTGTATTCAGGTGAAAAGTCTCTTTTTAATGCCCGTTACCAGTAATTTAATGTGGCGATGGAGTCTGGGGAACGTATTAGAGATTATGCAACCAGAGTCAACAAACCCCGCTCCGAATTCCAGTCCCACCGTTTTTCGCTTCATAACCAAAAAGCCTCATTTTTGTATTTGGCTTTAAGAGCTCTCGAGTTATCTTCCGTTCGAATGCAACTCATTTCGAAGAAAATAAGGCTTTCCTATCTAACCCGAACACCGATTGAAAGAACTCGAATTCAGAAAAGCAAAAGGAAGCTTGAAATTTGGTTCCTTCATTTCTCATTCAAAAAAAACACCAAAGTAAATTTTAAATTTTATAATGGAACCGTAAGGGGACTACAGGAAGTGTAATGACATTAATATTATATTTAATGTTTCTTGTAAATTGTTGTTGAGCTTTTATTTTAATGCATATTATAATATAATATTACGGAAGTGGAAGTTCTGAATAGTTTCGCTTCCTTAGCCTTTGCATTTTTATTATGAAATATTAATAACAGTCCTCTTTTTTTCCTTCTTTTCAAACTAATACTAGTGGAAATAATGGAGTCGAGCTCTAAATTCTTACCATATTATTAAGAGGTTGATGAAATGTCTAAAATAAACTGGAACTTGAGTAACATTTTTGATTCCTATTAGCAACCAAAGTAGATTCGATTCGACGCACTCTCCTAAAAAGACCCTAAGCGGTCATCTCCGGTTACTACAACAAATGGAACCACAAGATTACTGTCAAATAAACATTTCGTTTCACACTTCTCAAACACATACTAGACTAAATTCTTCATGCGTTTGGCGATTGGTTTCCACACGGCTGACAGTTGGATGTCCCTGAAGGTTGCTCCAGCTGTTGGGCGGGGGATTGTGACATTTGATTCGTCGGTGATTGCGGTACTTGTTGCTGTTGGGCATTCACAGTGCCCAACGTTTGAACGACAGCCACACTCCCACCAGATGGAAGTAAGAGCTGCTGATTTTGCTGGGCAATCCACGTTCCTTCAGGCCCAGGCAGCACTGGTTGTGTTGAAGAAGACGGTGAAGTTTGCATTATCTGAGTCGTTATTTGCAGCTCTAGCTGCTGCCTTTCAGGAGGTGCGAATGCATCCACATACTGAGACGGTGAGTTGTCCGGGGTATAACGCACAGAGTCAGCAGAGACATCTGCGGCATTTGCAGGAGTAGAGGGGTATTCACAAGCATAGTCAACACTGGACTCCCTCGGCTCTATCATATGCAGAATGTCGGTTTCTCCTAATTCTGAAAATTCCGTACTTCTGTCAGACTCAGGATGGGATTCGTCTGTTAACTCCTCCACTAATTGCGTAAGTGCATCTCTAATAAGGATAATATCTTCCATTAACTCTCTCATAAGATTCCGCTCTTCATCTACAGAGGTGTCGGGATTACTTGAGCCATTGTTAGACATGGAGAATGGGCAAGGTGCAAAATCACTCAGTGGACAATTTGGGTGGATGAGAAAACCTGTCCTGTCATACATTTAATTTGGCCTCGTGGCGATAGACTAAAATGTGAATTATAGCATGTGCAAAACGGACGAATCGATACGCCAAACCCTGTGATGGTACAGGGATTCCAGACAAAATGACCTATTCAAAGGGTTATGTGGCAGTGCCTTTTTAAATCAAACTCTGTAGACTGATCACAGCAAACAGATAATTTAACAAAGACTTCAAAATACCTTCATGAAACCCATTGTATTTTAGGATATAGATGACATCGACATCCACTTGCAGCAGTGTTCAAGTGTTAAAAAATTTTTTAGATAATAATGAATTTCATCATTCAGTTCTATTAATCCAGTCATGTATTACTCTTAAGTGTGAAAGTTGTTAACGGTATAGTAAAAAGAGCAATATATTAAAATGACGTTATACTCACATTCTCTAAGGTAAAAAACTTAAGCAAAAATCTAAACAAAATGTAGTTTAAAAGCAAAAAAATTTTTAAAACAAAATTTTAGATATTGTGTTCGTATCTTCTAACATCTCACCTTGAGCATTTGAGGAGCTTCTGAAATACTGGTAGTCGTGTGTAGCTGCGGAAGTGTTGGTATGCAAAGTATATGCTATTCAGTTTTATTTAACTGAGATAGTACAATGAGCTATGGAACGTAAGTTTATAAATCAGATGTATATTTTTATGTAATGTTTTAGGACCTCATTTGTTGATGATATTGTTCGAATCGCGACCTTTTTCCTCTTTCAGAACTCTTAGCCTAGCTTCTCTAAATGACTGTGGCTGCGACGTGTTTATTTACGGACCTCATTTACAGTCGAAATTGCAAGGTCTCTCGCCCTACGCGAATTTGGTGACTGGGGATTTCCCACCCACATGGGTCGAGGTCAAGGTTCGGTTGAAGTTGCCACTTCTGTCTCTCCTGGTGTACCTTGTGTTTGGCTCCCTATGCGCTGCATGTATTTGTCACTTCCTGAACAACGTAAATCACATTTCTACAAGTGACCGTTTTGCTTTGTTCCAAACTACCAGTTGTGTTGTAATGATTATAGGTGTGCGTTTCCCTTCTATCTACAAGCATTTCACTGTTAGCTGCCTGGTTTTGGCTCAATTCTACTGTGCGAGAAGGCAAGTCCCCATTTAATGATGTGTGAATATTGGGGTGTCTGCGGTGCCTCGCTACTGGTCAAGCCCGATACTAAAAGTAGTGCCTTCTTAATCAATTCAGTAAGCGTGTTAATGAGTCGTCCACTGGGTGTGCAGTCCTCATGTCGATATCTCTCGGGGCGTTGGCAACGCTCTGCCCTCATCCCCGCCCATCTTATTCGCACTGTCCACCTCATCGAACGCGTGACCAACGCCACCGTCACCCCCTATCTCTTCCTGGAGCTGCGCAGATCCTCCGTCGCTTCCCCTGCGTCGATTGTCGCCAAATCAGCGCCTCCGCGAATGGCTGCGGCCTCCGAAATATCGATTACCAGTGCCGCCACCGTCGGAGCAGAGGCTGGGGTCACAGAAGAGGCGCTGAGCTCCGTCCTGCATCTCCAGCCGCTCTTCTGTGTGCCACCGTCTGGCAGGGAGGGCACCCCTTGTTGTCTGCCGCTGCAGTCGTTGGCGATGATTTACCGACTGGCCCACGCTGTGCTTTTCAGGGAGAATGTGCCTGCTGCTATCTAGGCATCGGTTGCAGGTGCACCTTAACATATACTTTCTCCAACTACTTGTTGTTTATTTGCATGTAGGAATTGGGTATTGGTTGTATGGCACTTACCGGGTTGAGTGCGTTTCGTTTAGTATTCTCGCTGGTGCTACATTTGGGGGAATTCAGAGGGGATGGTTGGTCAGTAATGGTACTCCATGGAACCACTTGATTCGTGTAAAATTGCCTTAAGTAATTTGATAGATTTCGCAGTTTGCAACAGTCGCCGTTTGAGCAATTTAGCTGTCCTTGAGACTGTGTGCGGAGAGAACCCTCTGCTATTGCGGTTGAGCTCTATGAGTTGGGCGCTGGGTGTTTTGCCAGCTTCGTGGTGGAGACTGAAACTACTTCTGTAGTGGCCCTATGGTGACGATTTTTACCCAGATAGTGCTGGTGACGGTGTTTTCAGGGGCGGTGTTCAGCAGAGCAGCAGTAACATGGATGTTTGGACAATTTGTTTAAAAATGGATGGTTTTGAGGGAAAAACGAGGAAATGTATAAGTTCGTGGTGAAGTGTTTGATGTGGAATCCAGACCGATGCATTTTAGCATGATCGACTTTAAAAAATGCCATTTTTGGATATTTTTCTTATTATAAAAAAGTGTCCTTCGTAGTTGAATATACCATCGACAAGTTTTGAAAAGGATCACTGAAAATAAGTGAAGTGTAAACATTGGAAATATTTCCTAATTACTAAATCTAATGCGGCCATTAATTGTAATCCCCGTTTAGTTGAAGTATCATCGGTCCGTGAGAGAATTAAATCTCGTTTAGAAATGGAAGGGACGAATTTTTAGCTATCATCGCCGACAAATTGAAGTGACACAATGCAGAAGATATTGCCTCCGAAAAACGCAACTTGGATGCTCAAAATGGAATTCTCGGATTAGAAAACAGAGATGGGATATTTATTCCAAACAACATCTTAACTGAGGCTTTTGATGGCGCTGACATTCTGGCATTGCAGAACCCAACAGTTTCCGCTTTTTGAATCACGCGATGTACGTCGGCACCTATGTGGTTGACGGTTTTGTTGTGGAATGCAATGCTTCTCCAAAATCCACTCGGAAATTCCCTACACCTCTTAATGAATGAGCGATTGTTTTAAAACAGTTTTCTGGTGAAAATTGAAGTAAGTAAGCTCAGTCCTATTACTTGTATTTCTTCCTTGACCACTAAAAGGTTCCGCGTAATTGAAATCCAGTTTGGTTGAACAAAATTTATTTTGGGATTTAAGTAAATAGGTACTGGGAAATAAAATGGCACTCTGATTATCTAAATTTCCTGATTTTGCACTTTAAAATAATGTGCTTTCTAACGTCACGCGTGTAATGCACCACGACTTGGGTGAATTACAATGCATTCTGGTTTATTACGGCATCGCATTAGGGCACAGAAATCACTTAGTTTGCTACAAATGGTGCAGTATTTAATCCGAAAAAATGGTTTCAATTGCAATTATTTGTCAATTTGAAACGGAACCAGCTACCAGAATTGTCGTAGCTATAAAAGCAAAATCTAAAATTGAAATATGTATTAATGCGGAATCTCGCATTTGCGTCGAGGTAAAAGTGCATTTATACATCGAATAATAATTTCTTTGAAGTGAAATAAAAAATTATTTGCCTACTTAAGGTAGAATTATTTTGAATTTAGAAATCACGCAATAGGTTGCTCGAAGAAGAGAGGAAGAAGAGGAAGTGAAATATTGTAATTTGTGCGTTAATTTTGAGTTCGAATTCAAAAGCCCCATAGAACCCGGAAAAAATATCCGGAAATTCTTCCTAAACACTAAAGAGGACAGTCGTGTTGTCACTTTAAACTCTGCCCTGCAAATGGCAGCATCTATTGATACCAAATTCAGGGTGTTTAGAAGTGGAGTTGATATAAGATAAGGAATTATTTTAAATATTCATTTAGCGCACATTTCATATCAAAATTCATTCAGGTAAACTATAATAAGCCGTATTTACTACATGCGTGTCTGTATTTATTTATACTAAAATTGATCTTTAGTTCCAAATTAAACGGACTTTGTCGGACGTTACTGTTGGACCATATTTATATTAATTTTTCTTCTACATATTTGAATTTAGCTTGCTGCATAAAAAAACCAATTTTGTGTTTAAAGAGATGCCACACAAGTAACACCCATCAATTATAGTAAAAATATTTTGGATAGTAATCTCTAATAAATAAAGTATTAAATAAATAGGATGCACAGTTAACTAACTTAAATTCTTAGTCTTGCATGTTTGCTAAAAACTATTACCTAATGCAGTGGCTTACACATATAATTAATTATCCACAAAACTCAAAGATCACAATAAATCATTTTATTTGGCATGAATAACACTGTTGGATTATAGTTAAGGCGGTTATGCAATCGCTTAAATTAATGTCCAACTATTTCCTTAATTGGGGCACTTTTAGCCTTGGATTAGAGAGAAGCTAATAACTATATTTCTAATAAGTGAAAAGATAAAACGCACATATTTTTAAAATTAGTATTCCTGAAAATTTTTAAAGGCGTATTTGCCTCTTAAGTTATCCATTAAGGCGGCGAGGACCTCACTGTTAGTTGCCCCCATGAAATTTAGTCCCCTAAATAGAAATCCAAAATAAATGAAAAAATGAAAATATTATTATTTTTGTTAAAAAGAGATTCAACAGAAAGTTTTCCAAATGAAATTAAAGCGCAACAGCCCGGATTGTAGATACAAGCGGTTATTTTGATTTGCTGATATCTGTCTGAATTTTTAGCCGATTTGACCTTGTACAATTAATTTACCACCGATATAAACACACCGAACAGCATTTCTAGAAAAGTAGATGAAAAATTGGATATTAGGTGATTTTTCGGTTCTTTGATTCATTTTCGTATTTTAAAATCATACGAATTTCAAAGCAGATGTGATGAATTTTTAAATTTAAATTTTTCCTCAAACCCATCGTTGAAAGGGAATACATTCGCACTTTCGATAATTCACACCATTTTTAATTATACACTTACATAAAATGCCGATTTTTCAAAACTTCTGCTATTTGAGGTCCTTAAATGTTTTTGGAAAATGCTTTACATGTCCACCTATTTCGATTGTTTGTTTGATTGTTTGTTTGTAGTGACATTAGCCTTGAAGATCGAATCATAGGCGATTTGAAATGGTCTTTTGTTCAAGTCAATTATTAACAAGCCTCAAAGATTATTATTCCATTGCGCTAAATTAATTTGTTCACTGCATTCAAAATTAAAATTAAGAAGGAGTTTGCTATAAAATGCTCCAGGCAACAAAGGTATCAACTCATTTCCAATCAATGCTGACTCACCGCACACCGTTCAATCAATTTAAACAAATCCATTCTACTGAACAATACTCAGTATGGATTCTTCTCGGCATTCAAGCCCTTATTTTTCCGTATAATTTAAGAAAACACCTTCTTTATCCAACAGTGAACACCGCGCCAATTCGAGGATTAAAACAACGAATTGCACTTCGACACCATGGCTTATTGTTGCGCCTCAGATAAACACTCAAGATGTGCAATCAGTGCTTTTATTGATTTAAACAAAGGTTTGGGATTTTCTCAAAATGAACAGCGGTGGACTTTTTGTCTCAATCGAAATAATTCTATTTTAGCGAAACAAAATGTCCATTCACACCGTCTTACAACCAGCAAACGAAACACGTGTGAGTCTGACTGAACACAGCTCGAGTCGCCATCAGTTGAGAGAATGCTCAGTTCAATCAGTGTCCAAACTAAGGGTGTGACTCCAAGAAACAGAGGACACTGCCCACCACGAATCACACCGAGGAGCACTCAGGCGGTAGTGGAGAACAGCTAAACTATTCTGTGCACTTTTAACCTCGAAAGTGCAAAAGAATGTGACTAGTGGTAGGAGGCAGTACTTCGGAATCTCGAGGTGCCTCTTGAGGCGCAGCAATAAGTCATGGTGTTGAAGTGCAATTCGTTGTTTTAATCCTCAAATTGGCGCGGTGTTCATTGTTGGAAAAAGGAAGTGTTTTTTAATTTTAATGTATTATTAATGTTTAATGTATTATTAAATTTGAATTCAACATTTTGCAAGTCAACTTCTTGAGGTAAATTTTCCGTAAAATAACAAAATTAAATTTAAAAGATTTGTTAAGAAGAAAGCAGTAATTTCCTATCTTAAATTTTTAAACACAAAATATTTAAATTGAAAAATTTGTTTAGTCCAAACAACATCTTAACTGAGGCTTTTGATGGCACTGACATTCTGGCATTGCAGAACCCAACAGTTTCCCTTTTTGAATCACGCGATGTACGTCGACACCTATTTGGATGATGGTTTTGTTGTGGAATGCAATGCTTCTCCCAAATCCACACGGAAATTCCCTACACCTCTTAATGAATGAACGATTGTTTTCAAAACAGTTTTCTGGTGAAAATTGAAGTAAGTAAGCAAGTAATCTCAGTTCTATTACCTGTATTTCTTCCTCGACTGCTAAAAGGTTTCGCGTAAATGAAATCCAATTTGGTTAAACAAAATTTATTTTATGACTTAGGTAAAAGAGTACTGGGAAATAAAATTTCACTCTGATTATCTAAATTTCCTGATTTTGCACTTGGGTGATTTACAATGCATTCTGGTTTATTACGGCATCGCATATGAATTAAACTGCATTCAAAATAATTCGTTAAGTCCAATTACAGTAAAACAATATTTTTTGTTTTAATTGTATTATATGGACCTTAAATATATAAAATTTGGCTTAATTAAAACGTAGCAAAGAATTAATTAGAGGCAAATAATTTTCAATTTCAAAAAAGTGAACCAGCTAAATTCAGATGAATTTAACCGCCTTCGAATCATTTTTGCTTGTAATATAAAAAAATTATATTTTAAGGCAATTTTAAATTTAATTGCTCTTTGCGGAGGAGAAATTGTCTTGATCCAATTATTTCTACAAAAACTTCATATATATTATAACATTATTTAATTAATCATTAAACAAGTTTTTAACATGCACCACCGAATAATCTAAAAAAAATAAAATAAAGCATTCAGTTATTAAATTTTAATCAGATAATATAAAAGTCCAGGTTTCTAAATGGTGTGAAAACTAAAGCAATTAACCAATTATGGTTATTTAATGCGACTGTGACCAATTTGCTGACTTTTATAACTCTACACCAGTTAAACTTAACCAAATAAATTATTCCTTTTTAAAAACGATTATTTGGAACAAAAATATTAACTATATTAAGTGCTTTTCATCATTATCTATCCTTTGATTTATGTAAGGATGAACAGTACCGAATGTGATGCAAAACGCTATTATTTCCACAATGCTGTTAAATTTAATAATTACCTAAAATGTGCAACATATTAGAAACGACCAAATGGACTTACTACATCATATGACAAAAAATTGTAACGGCTTTTTTGAAAGATAATCAACTATTTAAAATTATTAGAACACCCAACAGACGTAGCAAAAGGGCAAGCGAATGGTATTTGAAAAGATATTTTCAATATTGGAAGATGTTTAAGCTGATAAATTATCCAGAAAGTAATTAATTAAAAAACCCAAAAAGTCTTTTTGCTGCATTTCTTCACAAAAATTTGTAAACGGATAAATAAATCACCGAAATTGCTTCAAATTGTGAATGGTAGGCATTTAGTAAATTGTTTATTGAATTTTAGTTAATTTGTTAAAAGAATATTTGTTTTGGTAGAATCTCATGCGCAGGTAATGTTAAACAAAAACAAAGGCGTAATGCATTTTGCTACCATTTGTGTGCAGTGAATCGGAAAGAATTAAATTCCTTCAAGTGAAAAGATACAATAAAATTATAATTCTTTGTTGTGAATAGCCCATTGAAAATAAGCGAATGAAAAATTCAAGTAGGAAATAAATGTTTAATGTATCACTTAATTTAAATTCAATATTTTGCAAGTCAACTACTTGAGGTAAATTTTCCGTAAAATAAAAATTAAATTTTGAAGGATTTTTTAAGAACAAAGCAGTAATTTCCTATTTTAATTTTTAAACACAAAATATTTAAATGTAAAAATTTAATTTTGCCCATTAATGATTATTATAAATTTCTAAATAAATAAAATTAGTAAGTTTTGGTTAAATATACTCCATTTTATTATCTAAAGTGGCGATTTAAAAAACCCTGCTGAATGTTTAACTGAACAAAAAATGCCAAAGTCTTTTAAGAATGTTTCAGGGAAATAATTTTAATATAATAAACTTTAAAGTAATTATCAAGAACAGCTGTTTTAAGCATGGATTTTGTTATAAAATTCAATTTTTTACACCCAAAGAACTAGTGTTTGAGTGTGTGTTCGAATTTTAAAACCGCATCTAGACATTTCTGGGGAAAACAGCAATATTTTTTCTTAAAATTATACTATTAGGGACTGCTAGGCCATAAATTTACCAAATAAGCATCTGAGGAAACAGAACACGAGCACCACTATTGGTCGAGATTGTACAATTGCTTTCTACCAATCACATTAATTTTAAGGAGCATAAATAGACTTTATTCGAATGAGCTAATTATGCAGCGAAAATGCTTCACGTTCTTCTTCTACTAACTTTTACTGATTACATCCATTCCCAGGGTACAAGTAAGTAATAATTTTATTATTTTTTAAATAAAATAATTATTTTTTAGGTTACGGTAACAGTTTTGATTGGGGTTCACGAGTTATCTGTTTCAACGATACCTCATTCAACACCACATTTCAAATTTACGACAGAGCATCGGTATATCTTTTCATATCCTAGTATTTTTAAAAAGTTATTACAAATCCAATGTTTACTTGAGCCGAAAAAATTGTAGATGCTGAAGTCACTGAACAGATTCTCCTATGAGTATATGGAAGCTGAAATGGAGAATAACAGGATAAAAATTGGTTCCAATGAAGTTGGTTCCTACCACTTTCAGGCAGAAACCCAAACGACACAAATCGCTATGTCTGATGTGAGGAATTTCACGTCTTTGATTATACAAACAGATAAGTACTACTACAGCATTCTCTTTGCACCTAAATGTGACCTCAACAAAGTTGGATTTCGTGAGTCGTTGGCCTACATTAAAAAAGGAGAATTAAAATTACTAACTCACTCCAAAAAGTCATTTAAAATGCATTAATTTTGATGCTTTTTAGGGAATATTGTGTTGGAACCAATGCTTCCACTTACCAGATTTCTTGGCTGTAATGAAAGCGAGGAAATTAAATTTGCAATTGGTAAACAAGCTTACGACGCCAGTGTGAGTTAGTTGACCGGCACAAGCGAATGAAAACAAAACTTTTAGGTCGTTGAAGCAACAGTGGATGGGGAATTCATATGTCCTAATAAATTAACAAATCTTGCTTGCAGTAGGTTTAAATTTCCTTAACGAAAATTTGCTTAGATTTTCACGCAGATTCTGGTGTGGAGTATATATTTTTCACTGAAACTATTAAAAACCCAGAAGGTCGATCTAAAAGCACTGTGGTATTTCGTGTTGAAAATGATGTTGTAACAATATCTATTGATTGGAATCGTTACATTACATCAGACGAGGTACTTGATTGTTCCGGTAAGTTAACTTTTCTTGTTTATGATTCCCGGGACCGGCGGTTTAAATTAACAAAACAATAATAATTAACTAATTAGTTGATTAACCCTAACAATTATATTTCACACTGAAAAACTGTCTTTTACTTCTCTCGCTCAACAAAATACTGTTTTCCCCCTCTGACTTTGTAACGTTTGCCCACAATTGTACCTGCTGTTAAATTCTCCAATAAATCATCATTTTGCCCTGATTTTCATTAAAATGTTATTGTTTTCTATGTTTTATTAATAAATAAAGTCATGTTTAAGAAAAAATGATGTGGTATACGTGGGATTGTGGATAACTGCGAAAATAAAGACCGTATGGGATTAACCTAATGAGCAATTCAAGGATGAAGTTGTTTAAAATGCTAAGTTTATTAGCGCGTTATTTGAGTTAAAATATTTAAGGTATTCACCTGAAAACTTTCCAATACATTGTCAGTTAAATGAATCTAGTCAGCGTAATTGATATATCAATCAACTGAAGGTAAAGTATAATGAGGCTATTAGAAATTTTAGTGCAAAAAATATTTAAATAATCAGGCACTTTTTCTAAAAAGGTATGTGTGATCCCTCTTATGATAGAAACGTTTCTATAAATTTATGACAAAGGGAAAAACTGTTAATAATTAAGCTTCATGCAACCTTTGTTTACGAATTGCCAAATACTTTTAATTTCCCCTTAAATTGCTAAAGATATCCAGGATATATCAAATAAGTCGTTTAAATCTTTTAAATTTATAACTAGACTAAGTAAGTGGTGTTTCATTAAAGTAACTCACCTCCGTAAGAACGTTGCGAATTTCAATTTCGCAGTTTTTTCCAATGGAAGCCAACACTTAATTAAATTTTGAAAACAGTTTAAGTCAGCCCAAATTATTCTTTTTCGTACATTCTAAAATTCTTAACAATTTCACCGCTATAAACTGAGTTAAAGTTAATAATTTCAATAACAAAACGATTTATATAATTATTTCATATTTAGAAATCAAAATTCGCATATCAACTACTTTTTCAACTCATTAAATTACCCCAAGATGGAAGATAGCAATTTATTTAAGAAAAGACGAGTTGAAGCGAATTTTGAATAATGTTCTTTTAAAACTGTCGCTTTAAGTATAATATTTACAACAAAATAAACCACCATATACCAGCAAATTTCCATTAAATTATTGTTATTGTTATTGTTATTCAAACAATAGAAGTTATGGCATTAAACTTATACAAACATGCTTTTAACAGACTCTTCATCGTTACAGTAATAAAATAACTTCCTAAACAATAACACAATGTAATTATAAAATACGCTGGTAAATAAAATATTTATATGCCAACGTATTTACACGATGCGATATTATTATCAAAAGGAGACAATGGTATTTTAATGCTCAAGACATATTTTAGTTGCATTAGTCAAAATATTATCTGTTTTTTAAATTCATTTAATATAAAGATGGGAAAATTAAGCAGAACTAATGAGATCACCTTATAAAATGCTAGTGCCACTTTAAAGAAATATTCGTATATTTTTTAGTTTAAGTTTTTAGACTAAAGGGACATAAAATTGCACTTGGAAACTTCTTTGTTTTTCAAATAATGCTTCG
>JAUOZQ010001149.1:0-17517 GCA_030710315.1 Anomotaenia brevis
GAACATAGGTTGTTTTAAGCAAAGGCCTTCCAGCTGAAAGTGGTTATGAGGCACTTCTTGCAGTCCGCTGAGTCTGAGCATACTTTCTGCTTTCTGGTGGAGAGCAGACTACCAAAGCTAGAACTAGGGTTCACAAGTAGGTGATAATTTTTTGCAAAGTAGAAGGCACCAGCACCTCGATTCCTATCATTTAGCAGCTGTGATCGTAACAGGAAATCAATAACGGATTCATTAGAGAAGACAAAATTAAAATTATGTATTTTTCATGATGCATATACTCTGTGTGGATGTATTTATCCCAATTGCATAGGCTCTCAGGCCACAAGGCAAAATGGTAGTCGGAAAACAGGTAACTACATGCCCGCCTACGTCTGGCTTTATTAGCCGCTATCCTCACTTAGGACGCTTTGGCCGCCCCAATAAAACCTGGCAACTCGGAATTTAAGTGGCTTTTGCTTGATACGTCGAAGAAGCCAACGCTTATAGCAACAAGACATGGCATGAATTAGTCAGATTTTGAGTGATTTAATCGGCCAGATCTTCACTCTTGCCGATTTCAAGTTTATAAGCAAGATTGCAAGTTAAGATAAAATTAAAAAGCTGGTGCTTTGCTTTGAAGCACTTGGTGGTTTCCAAATGTCAACAATTGATTGTATCGTGCATTACTTTGTCTCGGATGCATGGTTTGACCAAATAACGTTCTTCCAAGGTCAACGAATCGAATTGTCACAGTAAAACAAAGGTCATATTTTGCTCACTTGTTTAAATGCGTAAAGGTGCACAACGGTGGACCAATTGGTGCCTAAGCGTTCCGCCGCCAATCAGGATCAACCGACGCAATATAAACCACCCGTCAAGCTAATCCTCAGTCATTATTAACTAACCTGCTTAAGAGTAAACATGCCTTCTGGTGGCGTTCCGTCCTCCCTTCACGAAAATTCTAGCGACAAAACTCAAAACGAGAAGTTCTCGTCTCCTGTTGTGAGAACATCTCAATTACCACCACTTCTTTCTATTCATCGAAACTACGACTTAAGCAGCACCACTGGCGCTGATAATTGTTCTAGGAGAGTGGCAAAGTCGGCAGTGAGAGTTCAGACTCATTCGAATCAATGTTTAGGACAAGCGACGTCGATAGTAAGTATGTAGGCTTCTACCTATAGTCTACAACTTTTCACAACTAACAGAGATACGAATAGGTCAGCGATTTGACACACGATTGTTTCTACTGTAGACACGCCACAAAATGGAGTACAGCTGCGGTGTCTGCAACAGGATGTTTGGCGATAGACGGGACCTGCAAAGGCATATGCACTCCCACGACGAGAGTTGGCCATTCAGGTGCTTGTTGTGTGGCAAGAGCTTCTCATGTCAGGGCCACCTGAATATGCACATTTTCATCCATACTGGTACACTCCTAGTTTCTATCGAAATTTCCATTCAAAAATACTATGACCTATCGATTTTAACCATTATATATCGAATTACAGATGAAAACCGTTTTGTGTGCTCTGAGTGCAACAAGGCTTTTGCCAGGGAAGATTACCTCAAACGCCACATGGGAAGAATGCACCAAGGTATTGTTGAGCACCTCAGTAATTTGTAATTAATTAGCTTGTGTTGCTAACTCATAATTATTACATCCTCATTTAGGAGTGCTCACTCGTGTTTGCAGCGGCCCAAATCGCACAGAAGTAGTGGGCGACCCAAAAGGCGAAAGAGTTGAATCAACAGAGGTGACAAATGACCACGACTCCTCCGCTATTTCAGCTTCTGCCATTCATTCGGCTTCGCCACTTTATGCCGAGACCAGTTGGAATGCACAGCCACCTGCGCCATCTCTGATTCCGACTTCCCCCATCTTCTCTCTTGCCTCCCCTTTGACTGGACGCCGGCACCTTCAATTTAATTTTGCCTACCATTCACTGCGGCATACTAACGTCACATTTGCATTTCCAGGCTACCAAGAGGAGCTTCTCGATTTGGTCATCCACAACCGCCTAAAGGATGAGTTGCAGCACGACCAGCCCTTGGATCTCTCCAATGGGTCCAGACGTTGTTAAACTCATAGTAGGCTTAGTGCAGGTTTATATGATTAGGACATTGGTGTCTCGAGGTCAAATTTCATAGGTTTAGAAGGTCTGTGATTCTCTTGTTTTGCCTCTACTTTTTCAGATTTTTTCCATATATTATTTTCCACTTTGTCACTACGCTTGGATTTGGTGAGTCCACTTATTTTTAATTTTGAAGCTTCGCACAGAAGGTGCGTTGCAAGAGAAGAGGAGCTGTATGATGCATGTTTTACATTTGATTGACACAAAATCCTTTTCACTTAAGAAAGCGTCAGGATGTCCGTTGTATAGATACTGGACAGTGCAGGAAGCGTTCCTCTAAAATGCAGTTATGATGGACAATAGAGATGCGTTCTCTTCTATTGTCTCGTTTGTCATTTGTTTATTTTAGCTCAAGGTAGGTAGCGAGAAGTGCTTCAGACCAAGGAAAAGTCCGCTCTCAACTGTGGCGCCTTCGTCAAGGAAATGTTTATTATCAATGCAAACTAAGTAAACCAATAAAACATGATTTTCATAAACATATATTTATACTTCAATATTACTTAGTTGACCCAACGTGCTCGGTCACACCTTTCATTAGGTGGTACACAATTGATTCTTATCTCCATGAGTCATGAAGTTTGAGGTCACTGGGTGGTGACACGCATCTATTGGGACGATAACTTAGTCAGACCTATTCATGAATTCAGGAGTCTTGAAAAATACTTCCGTAATGGAGGAAATCTGATCGAAGTATTTGTGCAAAAGTGCTACTGACAAGTTACCACAAATGTTTGATTTTTCCTGCGCTATCGCTACTCTGCCCTGGCGTTATGACCAGGGGTATTTTAAGTAAATTTATGACCGTCTTCAAATGCTGAAACCCATCACAGATAAACGTGATTGTTTGGTTGCAAAACAACTGTAAAACTTGAATTAGAGAATTGATTTTGAGAATTGCATTGCCTGATTAATTTGAGTGCCTTCATTTCTCTCTATAGAAACCTCCCCTGAATTCTGCACTCAAGGACAGCTTATCGCAATAATTATACTACGACAATGCAGTTATGAGGGATGATGAAGATAAGTTTTTGAGGTCTTGTCGTGAAGTCTGATTTGATTTCAGTATTAGAGTTCAAATATTTTAAATTGGTAAGCTGTCATGGTCAATAAGAACCAGAAATTAATGTAAACTACTTGATTTATAAAGTAATTTAAGCAATCCACTTAACAGATATGCGATTGCCCAACTCTATGCAAGGGAGCATCAGCCTGTTACTTTATGAGTCCACTAATGCAATGGAAGCTTTTGTTTTCAATGCTTATAATCAATTATAGCAATTGTTCAGCTTGTGCGTAGATCGTTGATATTTTCACATTTTCATACTTCTGCACCCTTCAAGCGCTGCTTCGCCTCGTCAAATCTATCCCTTAATCGTCCTACATTACTTAATGTCACATCGCCGGAGTTGGTATTTCCTTATTTGTTAATTTATGAGAAAGCGATGTTGTAATTTGGACCATCCAATCCAGACATTGTGAACCTCAGGGAAGTCTTGGTTGCTGGTTTCCTTGGTTAAGACTGTGGCAAGTAGATGTTGACATTTTAAATGCTTAGAAGGCCCGCGATTTTATTCTTTTGGCTCTATTTTACCTTACATATTTTCCATTTTGATACTATGCTTTTATAGGGCTAGGAGACGATAGTTTCATTCAACCCTTATTCATGAAGTCATTTCCCGGGAGTGTTAATCAGAGGTATTCGATTTTTAGAATTTCCTGTATATTAACGTTGCGGTTTTGCTGCAAGGTAATAGTAAAACCCGAATTTTTACTAGCAATACGGCACATATCAGGAATTGTGTCTCGAGATTGCAGTTTTAAGTGATGATATGGATGAGTTTGTTTGCTTTTTGTCTTGATTTTTTTGTTAGAATTACATATGGTTTTAGTTTTAGTTGATTCCATTATTGACAAAATTGGAAAAAAACAAGGGTAATTTTGGCTTTCGACGGTAACCGTGTTGTCAAAAATAACTGCATTCCACAATACAACTTTTTTTCAATTACAATCGCATTTTGTAAACTCCATAAAGCTGGAAATGCTTTGATTGACTCAATTAAGACTAGTTTCTTAGTGCGCAATGTGTTTAACAAAGCTGAGACTTAAACTCCATGAGTCGTTGGAGCAGTTTCGACTGCGCAGTGGAATGATGACCTAGTCATATTTATTTATAGATACGGAAGGTACGAATAAGTTACCATCGCTGCAGGAAATCTGACAAAAACTCACGTATGCAGGGACTCATAATAATCCTCTAAAAATGTTGTCCTCCTAAACTAGAAAGCAATCGCTCCAATATGTTGTAGCCAACCATCCACTGTCATGCACTTCCAGGAGGGCAAGGAATGTCTCTCTACTTGGTGGTCTATAATCTGGAACGGAATGAGTAGAAGCAGGTTTACAAGGCCCACTACGCATTTTTGATCTACACATCTTCTCCATCAAGTTTCCTAGGTTTTCAAACTGCGCCTAAAATCGGAGTGCCGTCGAACGTTTTATTTCTACTAAACACAATGGTACGACTCTAAGCTTATTTATCAATAACGTTGGAAATGTATGTTGTTTAACCTACCGATAGATGTCCACTTGCCGAAGGTTCCAAAAGACTTACGAGAATTGATCTTGGAATGACCACTACGGAAAATCTGATTTACGATAACTGTGATTCGAATTGCCTTCTATTTGAACGACGAGGATGCGGCTATGAAGGAATCAAAAGATGAGGTACTCCGTTCATGACTTGACTAACAGTTTCACTTAGCAATACAGTTTTTTATGTTCGTTTGACTTGGTCTTCGAGAACAACGAGAAAACAGTGTATGCGACATGGCGCCATAGCACATGCACAATACAGTGAGCTAGAAACTGCTACTTAACACTATGTTGGTGAATAATTTTTGTTTGACCTGAATATGCGTACTCACTGAAAGCGTGATGTGCGTCATGATATGTTTGGTTAATTTTGAACTGTTTTGACCGGGGTGACTCATCCCGGTTCTAGACATCAGAAGGCTGGTTTTGTCCACAGCCCTAGCTCGAAGGCTATTGCCTTGGATAAAAATAATGAAAAGGGGATATAAGGCTCTATTAAGATAAGTGCCTTCCTAGATATTTTGCATTCATATAAGTGGTATTTGCATAAAATTGTAGAGTAATGCTTCCAACCTGTCCATATTTGTGTACCGGTCGATGATTTATTTAAATTATGGATGATTAACCTGTTTTCATGGGCATTTGGAAAATTTTTGCTAGCCTCTTAAATATTTAGTCATTGCTAGGCACTCTTCCATGGATCTTCAACTTCGTTGTGGAAACAGTCAGTTGATCTCACACGATTGTTTAGGATAAAGAAAAATAAATTAGTGTCCTCCCGAATTGTATTTTATATCCGAGGGGCAAATATCAGGTTTGTCTTAAATACCCAAATGTTTATTTAAAACTTTAGGGAAATGTACACGATTGACCTAATTCTGATGAAGTAATTAACTCATTATTAATATTAAATGATTTATTATCGCTACCAGTGACGTAGAAGAACCTCGTTTTAATCAAATTCAGGTGTGTTTTGCAATTTACCTGTTTACTTGCTTTTTTCGCATACAGGCTGTGAAAATGAGTCAGCAAAATATGCTCTTCCATTTCAAGAAAACACACTGACAGGCCAGTGGGGGCTAGAGGTGAATGTTCGTCCCGAGATCCAGGCGTGATGACTCAAATCGCAGTTGTGGGGCCAAGGTTAATTTATTGCATAAGTGCAATCATTATCACTGAAATGCATGGCATCTAGTTCTGCACAGCTGCACTGCTTAGGGACTCAAGTATTTTTCAAAGGTAAAGAAGTTTTGCTAGAGTGTGTTGAGGAAATGCATAACTTGAGTGATTTGTCTCATTCCATCCGATCTCTGACTGGCCTAACGAATCAACCACTTTTGAAAGTTCCCTAAAACTCTTATCAAAATAAACTCTTCAGCCTGTATTAGAATCAATTTTAAAAGCGTTTTCTCTTTCCAAGTTCGAGGAAATTTTTTAATCTTTAGCATGAAACAAAAATTATAATGATTTGATAAAATTAGATGATGCAGATACCTAGAAAAAATTGCAAGGTACCATATACACATTTGACTGAAGGAAATATAAGATGAAATTTTATATCAATTTTATGCTTTGATGGAACTTTAAATGCACTATATACTACTTTGGAGGAACTCATCATATACCCCCACTGCACTTCATTTGCCTTTTGCTTGTGAAGTCGCTTCGTTTTCGTGTGCATAGCGTGAAACTAGGCAGCATACGGAGCTATTCACCCAGGCCAATAATTATTGTCTGACCCGAGGAGGCCAGGTGAAGTTTATCAGTGAATCACTGTGGCCGTGATGACAAAGTCCGTATCTCAAGGTCACTTAGTAGGTTTAAAAAAAGGCTATTAACATTTGTCCCAGAAATCCTGCTGAGTCAGGCATTAATATTCAGATATTTGTCAATTCTTGTTAGGCACACGTTTAAACCAACCAGCGGGAAGCACTCCTGATTCTCTTGCCTTTATATCTGGACTGATAGGCATTTGAGGCTGGCTCTTCTCCGAATTCATTTCAGAGGGGCTCTTCTTGATGCTTCTACAAAAATCATAATGTGATTCAGGTCATTTATTTGGTGAATGATCTTGCCCATGCCTAGTAAACATTATCTTGTCGGCAGTTAAATCATTATTCATATTGATCATTGGTTAGCTATGTCATTTAGCTATTACTACCAGTGAAAATCTCGTTATTATTTAGGTTTGCTCAATTTAGAGTTTAAATCCTCTCATTTAGTGAGTAAAACGCTGATTAATAGTTATTCAAAAATCTGAGCAGTACTATACAGATGTATATTATAGTATAGTATGCTAATAAAACATATGGTGTCCACCAATCTGAGTGGTCTTAAGCATTAAATAGCCTTATTCCTAGCCATGAACCTGCTTGGAGCAGCATTTCTACATCTTTGAAGGCCACTTTCTGGCACTACTGCTGATATTATGCGATTAAATTCAATTTTTGAGAAGTTCGCAGCAATAACGAATGGCTTTTTAAACAAAGGCGTGTATACGACGTCGAATCTCGTACTCGATGGAAGTAGAGCTCCAATAGCAAAATATATGATAAGCACTCAAAACGGCTGACGCAGAGAGTTCCAATTTAATTTATCGTTTAGCAGTGGTTAACATCAATACACGAGTTTGAATAAAGACCTTTTGCTTCGGGTTTTACATTTGACCAATTTGCAGTGATAAAGCACAATGGAAGCTGCTCCTGGTCTACTTACTACCGATATCGGGGAAATCGAATGAGACTAGGCTCACTTAACCATGCAACAAATACATGATAGTTAAAATTAAATCCATCCCAGGATTAAAAACAGTGCATTCCATTCAAATAAGGAGGTGATCACGGTCACAATTATTTAGAAACAGCTTTGGACCAAAATTTTCAGGTAATCTAAAATCGTTCTTAAAATTTAAATTGGCAAAATTGAAGATCCGACTTAGGTTAATTCATTCAGATTTTCGCGAATTCATCTCATATGTCTTACTGTCATAAGAGTTGGCTTCTTCGACGTATCGGGAAATGTCACTCAGGATCAGGGTTGCCAAGTTTGTTTGAGCGGCCTGCGACAGTGTCTAAAGAGCCGATGGCGGCGGATGGACCTGGGAGTGGGCTGACATCTGGTTGCTTGTTTTCGACTAGCATTTTGCCTATGCATATGGGCCACTTACCTATTCGTAGGCACGTATTTGCAAAAATTTAGATTTTTTTCTCTTTGCACTTTTGTTGTTTATTGGATCTGTTATTGCCTACCTGCTACAAACACACCGTTTAATAATAGAAATTTACTTGATGGTGCCTTTTATTTGCCTTTTAATACGAGACTCCTAGGCTAGCGTAGACACCTTGACGTATACATATGCGTGGTATATGCCTCTGCAGTACTTTAAATTGTAGTAGAGAAACATAGCATCTGTTAAGTGTAAGCCTTCGAGATGGAGGTGTTTATGCGGCAAACGTTGCTGCCCTCTGCGCGGTCTCCTGTAGGGTGTGCACTTAGAACGTGCCTCCGAGTTTTGCTCTTTAAATCTCCAGCATTGTACAATCACTTTAGCTACACCCAAGGGCCACAAGACGCGAACTCATAGCAAGCGAACTCATAGATAAATCGAAAGCTCAGACACAGCGGGCAGTGGCAGCAAGGGGATGCATAAGCACCTTAGCTCAACAGCGGCTAAACTTCACTACTACATTTAAAATCTGTGCAGCGTCAGTGCTGAACACACACACACCTTCGATACGGCTTCCACATATTGATTATTTTCTTTGAAATCGTGTTGGCCTTAACTCTGGAAACACTACATGTTAAACTTTTATAATAGAATAGAAGTCGCGACGTGACACCTGATGCTTGCCATAGTCTGATTAACCTCCAATGCTGTATTCATGTTCTATTTGCTTTACGTTGGTTGAAAGGCTGTAAATTATGACCCAAGAATTAGGCAACTCGAAAAGGCACAGGTATATAGAGGTAAGGGTGTGTGAAATCACCACTTGTAACTAACTGGCATCTCACTGAGATAGAGTGCAAAACAATGATGTACCGCTTTTTATTAGAACGAGTAAAGGTCGTGTAGTGATATGGATTTGAATTTTCAGGGGCTATAGAAACAACATTACAAGCGGTGATGTGATAGGACAGGCACCCTTTTAAGACGACACCTCGAAACATATAGCAAAGAAGAAAACTTTAAATATAATTTATTAAGCCTAGAAGATTGAAAAACTGACTAAAGACCTTTGTTATCCAGTCACCGAAATAAACAAAGCTGAATTTCACGGACCGATTCGTTTAATGTCACCTGACAATAACAGTTTCATTTCTGCAAGTCAACCATCTCACACGATTGGTTATGTGGGAGAAAGATTAAATTAAACGTGCCTTCTCAAACTCAACAATTTCATATATATTATTTTATTTTTATGGGGAATGCATCATGCTTGCCTCAAAGTAACTGCAACTTTTTTAAACTCTTGGGAAAATTGTAATTTAATCTAAAAAGTGTGAACGGGATTTCTGATTTAGAAGCGATTACCTCAAATTCGTCATCAAAAATTAGTGTCGAAAGCTTACTTATGGTAGGCAGTGGCATAGAATTGCAGAAGAACCTCATTCTAAACAAATCCAAGCGCTTTTTTCCTTTACTTGTCAACTTGCTTTTTAGCATATTGGCTGTGAAATTTAGTCAACAAGATGTGCTCTTTTATATCCAAGCAAACACGCTCCATTCTCATAGGGTCAGAAGGAGGCCATGTTCGTCCCCTTGACCCAGATGTGATGACCGAGCCCGCAGTAGTTGGGTCAAGGTTAATTTAATGCAAAAGTACAAACGATATTCTTAAAATGTGTTGCATCCAGTTTTGCACAGCTTTAATATGAAGAGAATCAAAATACCCTTTTTGAATGTTTGATTTCTTCTTCCGAGTTAAAAAAGTAGTTGAAATTTGAAAAATATATTGTACTGCTAGATATTCTACTTTGCAGGAACTCTTCATACACTCTGACCGCATTTCATGTAGTCGATCAAGACTTTGTGATGATCAGTACATCTTCTTTATAGGTTATCATTTGGATAATCCTCATTTTCATTATAAAAATACAATCAAAAACTAATAAACCATGATCCAACAGGAATAAGTCAGCCAGCTTTCTTATTAGGGTTTTAAGAATGTTTCACACACAATCGTGAAAACGAGCATATCAAAAAATATAACGTATGCAACACTAACTGCTTATTTACCAAATTAAGGTCTGTTACTCAAAATGAAAAAAGACAAGGTTGATGTGCTGCTATCCTGGTACAGCCCAGTGGTACTGCCTGCCATTTAATCATCCTTTGATGCTGATGACTCAAGGAAATTTTCATAAAACAACTAAATTTACTCTTCGTTTAAAGACAAATCATTTTGGCAATTCGATTGTTCGTTTCTACCGGCAAATAGAACACCAGTGAATTAAAGGCAGGCCTTCTAACAAAGAGCTTCGACAATGTATATAAACGCCGTTTATTCTTAAGAGGTAAATTTTAACCCTAGGTTACGGTTTATCATAACCGACAATTACTTAATTATTAGAATATTAGATGTATAATAGTAACTTGTATCTAAAATATTATAAATTTAATAATAAAATAATATTGTGTAAAAACATACATTTATATATCATTCTTATGATTATAAGTGAATTAATAAATCATAATTATTAAATAAAATTCATGAAAAAAGGTCAAACACCCATTATCTTACCCACGCAGTGGAAGATCCGGAGATATCCACCAAAAACACTGAGAAGTTTAATCGACGTACTTAAACCACTTCATCTAACGAGCAGTCAACCAACGTAATGAAAAAATATACATGTATATGGGAAAATGAAATCGATATATAAAGCGTATCTGTCTAACCGCCCAAAAATAAATTACAAAACTGCTTGATTTCTGCCCGGGTCAAATCGCTGGGATGAGGAGGTAACTAGAAAGTGGTGAATCAGTTGCTATAGCAACTACCGTTAACTCGCAGAGGTCATTGAGTAGAAGCACATAGAGCGCTAACCAAAGAGAATAAAGGGAACTGCGATTGGCCAGTGACTCCATATCTTAAGGACACACCAACCGTCCAGTTATTCGTAACCGAGCACAGCTACGAACAACACCTATTGCACACTTCGACCAACTTTTGAGAATCAAAATGCCCTAAAGTCATCATCTACTCAATGTCGCCGCAATGCACACCAACAAGTCACAGAAGACAGGCCAAACCACGCCGAATTTACTGCAAAAATTCCCTATTGTTAGACAAGGCCACGTAGGAGGGACTGCTAACAAACCCACAAATGCTGATCAAATGTGGCTCCCCCTGAGTGCTCCTCAAAGTCCGTTCGTTTATCTGCACGAGACTGCTGAGTTGTGCAGCACCCTCGCAAAGGCACAAATTGAGTGCTGCCCGCATGTATTTCAGCGACTGTCATCCTCGCCCCTTTATAACAACATGGATGTCATTCATCCAAACAATGCTATTCAACCGCCCGCGATGTCATCTGAGCAGTGGTTGGCACCTGGTGGCATGGATAAGAAGGAAATGCATGTCGAAAGAGAAGAAGGTGAGGAAGAGGCGGCGGTGGCGGTGGCAGCGGCAGTGGTTTGTACAGTGCCTATGCTCCCACCCTTACACTCTCGTCCTGTTTGTGTTGAAAACGCCCACACGCAGACATCGCCTCGCCCTCGCTACCGACACAGTCGCAGCAGCAGGCACCGCTCCCGTTAACATCAGCAGCAGCGATTGGAGGTGAGTGCAGACGCAGTAGAAATCTGCGACGATCCACCAGTCAGCTGATAAAGAACGTGAAGAGGAAGGTGGGTGAGCTGAGGCGGTCAGTGAGTCGCGAGGGAAAGGCACCGATGCCTCGACGCCCTTGGGCATCTTCTTCACCTTCGACAAGGAAGAGGCAGTCGGCGGTGGAGGAGAATTGTGCATCAGTCGACTGGCGAGTGAGCCTCACCTGGTGGCGTGCAGTGAGCAGCTGCGTGTTGGCGACCGTGTCTTGGCCATCCAGGGAGTGCCAGCACAGCTCCTCAAATTCGAGGCTATCACGGACCTCGTCAGAGGCAGCCTCCTTGTCACCACCAATGTCACTCGCATCTGAATTTCTATGGATCTATGATATCCATCTTGGGATCTGTGGCAGCTTTGCGGTTCTGGGCCACATTGGATAAGGCACGGCCTTTTCTATCGCAGTCTCTTTTGTGCCGAATTTCAATGGATTAAACATATCCTTTCACCATATTATTTTTGCTTTCGTTTTTTCCATGAATTCATCGTACCCATTCGCAATCGGGATGGCGTTCTTTATCTAATATATCCTTTTTAGTTACTAAATTGGAGATTCTTTTGTACTCTCTGCTTAACAGTTGTAAAGCACAGAAGTCCCGTGAACTCCGAATTACTTCGGCTGGTTGTGTGAAGATTGGAGTATATTTGATTACAATCAAACATTCCAAAGTAGACAGCAAAAGAAGTTTCTTCCGCTTCTCATTCCTGGTGTTAGACTCAATATTTAGTTTGGGGTAGCTGATTCCTCTGCTTTCGAAAAAGCTTTCTCTTTGCCTACTTTATAAAGCTATTAAAATATCTCTGTGCACATTTTGAGCCCCACATTGAATTTTTCAATATTTATGAAAAATAAATTTTGAAATTAAAATATGTGTATATTTAATGTAATTCAATACATTAAAGGTATCAAGACACATGAAGCACTGTTGGCAATTTCGAGAAAGAAAACGAATTTGCATAATGTGATTATTTGGGAATTTAAACGTTATAGAAAGTGAATTCATTTAGTGTTATGATCTACTTAATGTATCATTAGGAGAAATTCGCTTTCTACGGTTGGTTTGTCGATAGCCCTTGAATTAAAAGAATGAAAAATGGATTCCTAAAGCCCCATTAAGATAAATGCCTTAATAGATACTGTGCACTTGCATAAGTGGTATTCACATAAAAATTGTAGAGTAATGCATCCATCAAATCACTATTTGTGTACCAGTCGATGACTTATTTCAATATATGGATTGCTTTATCTGGTTTCAATTGCTATCGGAAATTTTACAAGCCTCTTAAATATTTAGTCATTGCAAGGCACTCTTCCATGGATCTTCAACTTTGTTGTGGAAAGCAGTCAATAGATCTCACGCGATTGCTTAGGATGAAGAAAGATAAATTAGTGTGTCCTCCGAAATTGTATTTCATTTCTGAGGAGTAAATAGCGGATTTATCTTAAATGACAAAAGGGTTATTTAAACATTTAGGGAATTATAAGTGAATTTCAAAAATGTACACGACTGGTCAAATTCTGAGGAAGCAATTAACACGAATTCATAATAAATTATGAATGATTCAATATCGTTGACAATGACGTAGAAGAACCTCGTTTTAATCAAATTCAGGTGCTTTTTGCTACTTTATCTGTTTACTTGCTTTTTTGCATACAAGCTGCGATAATGAGTCAGCAAAATGTGCTCTTCCATTTCAACTAAACACGCTCTGACCCAATTAAGTCAGGAGACTATCAGTGAATGTTTGTCCCCTAGATCCAGGCGTGATGACTCAGCTCGCAGTGCAATCCGTATCACTGAAATGCTTTGTCTCTAGTTCCGCACAGCTGTACTACTAAGGGACTCAATTATTTTTCAAAAATAAAGAAGTTATGCTAGAGTGTGTTGGGAAAATGCACAACTTGAATGGTTTGTCTCATTCCATCCGATCTCTTTGCCTGGCCTATCGAATCAACTATTCTTACAAGGTCCCTAAAACTCTTATCAAAATAAACTCTTCGGCCTGAATTGGAATCGATTTTGGAAGCGAATTCTCTTTCCAAGTTAACGATAATTCTTTAGCTTTGATATGAAATCAAAAATTGTAATGGTTTGATAAAACTAGATGCTGCTGACACCTAGAAAAAATGAGATGTACCATTTCCTCATTTGACTGAAGGAAATTTCAGATAAAATCTTAAAAAAAGGTTTATACTTCTTCGTATTCCACTCTCTAGACACTCTTCATATACCTACTGCACTTCACTTGCCTTTTGCTTGTGAAGTCGCATCGTTTTCGTGTAAATAGCGTGAAACTAGGTTAGCGTACGGAGCTATTCCCCCAGGCCAATAATCATCGTCTGACCTGAGTAGGTCAGGTGAAGTTTATCGCTGAATCACTGTGGCCGTGATGACTAAGTCCACACTTGTGGGGTCTCTTAGTAGATTTATTTAAAGAGGCTGTTGGAAATTTGTCTCAGTAATCCCGCTGAGTCAGGCATTAACTTTCAGATGTTTGTTAATTCTTGTTAGACTATTGAAGGGGAACATCATTTTGATGTATTTTGGTGGATTAATCCACCAATCAAGATATCGTCATTTGATGTGTGTCTTGTTAAAAGCACCTCTGAATTCATATATCGTGAGGATGATTGTTTAATAGATTTGTGGAAGTGGCCTTAATGCCAGAGAGGCACCAAGGAATGAGTTCTAACTTCCTATGAATTGCGCATTCGTTTATGTCCAAAAGCACGCCAGAAAATAGCAGCAACTCACAGCCTTCGTGAGAGAGGGAAAGACGTCCTCAACAAAGCAAAGGTCGTGTCGACACTTGAAGTAGTTTGCTGAGAGAGACCGTTTGACTCCAGATGGAATTGTTGGGGAGGATCTCATTACCACAGCTCCCAAATCACTCAAGAGCCCAATAAATTCAGAGACCACCGAACCCAGTTTGCGCACAAATGCACAGTGAAATTTGATTCCACATAAGAATTACACTAAGAAAATAACCCTAAGAAAGTCAAGGATGACAAATGGTTGAAAGCGCTTAGAGTGGTGGAAGAAGAGCCTCCAACATTTTATTCTCTAACATGGGTCTGGATATTGGCATCGGATTAAAGGTCCTTTCAAGCACTATTTGAACACATTTAAGCCAATCAATAGTAAGCACTTCTGATTCTCCTGAATTTATATCTGGACTGATTGAGACGCGAGACTGATTCTTCTCCGAATTCATTTCGGAGGGGCTCTTCTTGGTGTTTTTGCCAATCTTAATGTGATTTAGGCCAATTATTTGATATAACATCTTGTCTGTGCTCATTAAAAATTATCTCATCGGCATTTAAATCATTATTCATATTGATCGCTGGTTAGCTATGCCATTTAGCTATTATTAACAATGAAAATCTGATTATTATTTAGGTTTGTTTAATAAAGGGTCTACATCCTTTCATTTAGTGAGTAAAATGCTGACCAACAGTTATTAAAACTTCTGGGAAGTACTCATACAATTACATATTTTGTGTTAGAAGTCTTAGGATAGATATATAGCGGCAGTAAATACTTCAATCGACTGTTTTTCGAATATATAATGCCCACCAAGTTAAGTGCTCCTGAAAATAAAAAGCCCTATTTTTAGTAATGAACTTGCTTGGCGCAGCATTTCCACAACATCGAAGTCCACTTTCTGGCACTGCTGCATGTATTATGCGATTAACTTTAGTTTTTGTGAAGTTCGCAGCAATAACGAACGACCTTTTACTCAAAAGATTGTATAAGACGTCGAATCTCGTACTTGCTGGAAGCAGAGCTCCAATGGTAAATTATCCGATAATCACTCACAAAGTTTGACGAAAAAATTTGCAAGTTGGACGCAATATATGTTATCGTTTGGCAGAGCCTAAAATCAGTGCACGAGTTCGAATATAGATCTTTTGATCGGGTTTACATTTGACAAAGTGGCAGTTATCGCACATTGGAATCTCCTCCTGCTCTAATTGCTATCGATATCAGAGAAATCGAATGAGACCAGGCCCACCTAACCATGTCGCCAAAACATGATAGTAAAAATCAAATCTATCCCTAGGATCAAACATAGCGCATTCCATTCAAATAAGGAAGCAGATATTTAGGAACTTGTAAAACCTATTTGGTTTTCTGAAATGGGGAACGTATATAGATAAAGACTACGACAGCACAGACAGGTATGGACCAAAAATTAACACGCGATCTGAAGTCGTTCTTAAAATTGAAATTGACAAAATTGAAGTTTTGACCTGGGCTAAATCATTCAGACTCGCGAATTCATATCATATGTCTTGCTGCCCTAAGGGCTGACTTCTTAGACATATGGAGCAATGTCACTCGGGGTCCGAATTGGCCAAGTTCGATTTAGCGGCGACAGCGTTTAAAGAGCGGATGGCGGCGGATAGAGCTGAGAGTGGGCAGGCATCTAGATGCCTGTTTTCGACTAGCATTAAGCCTCTGCATATGGGCTATTTACCTATGCATAGGTAGGCTTTTGCAAAAATTGAGATTTTTTCTCTTAGCATCTTTGCTGTTTATTGGTTCTGTTATTGCCTCCCTGTTACTAACACAAACTTCTTTATATTGGAAATCGATCTGCTGGTGCCTTACGCTTTACAGCAATATTATCACTCATTTGTAAACCTTAGTTTAATAAGATATTTTTATTTTCAACAGCTCCCAAACCTGAATAGAAACCGCGACATGACTTCTGCTGCTTGCCATAGTCTGGTTGAACCCCTGGTGCCTTATGCACGTAATGAAGACTCTGTGTACAAGCCTCAGTGCAAGACTCTGTCCTTCCGTGCCATTCGATCCAACGAGTCAGCGAAGAATGCTGTCGAAAACCTACGGAGTTTTGATCGTTGAATGTGTTAGGTTTTAAGTGCCAAAATTTGGAAAAGACGTTATTTATTCGATGTTCTATTTACTTTACGTTGGTTGAAAGAATGTACCTTTTGAACCAAGAATTTGGCAAGTGTGAAATCATCCCTTGTACCTAATTGGCATCTCACTGAGATAGAGTGCGAAACGATGACGCACCGCTTTTTATAAGAACTAGTAAAGGTCGTGTAGCGATATCGATTTGAATTTTCTGGAGCTATAGAAGCAACATTACAAGCAGTGATGCAGTAGGAGAGGCAGCATGTTAAGACGATACCTCGAGAAATATAGCGAAGAAAAAATCTTTAAATACAATTTATTATGCTTAGAAGATTGAAAACTGACTAAAGACCTTTGTTATCTATTCACTGAAGTTAACGAAGCTGCATGTCACGGACCGATTCATTTGATGTCACCTGGCAGTAATAGTTTCATTTCTGCAAGTCAACCATCTCACACGATCTCACACGATTGTTTATGAGGGAGAAAGATAAATTAAATATGCCCTCTCTCACTCTAAAATATCACATATATTATCTGAATTCTATTCAGAATGCATCATGCTTGCCTCAAAATAACTGTAACTTTTGGTTAGACATTTAGGAAAATTGTAACTGAATCTAAGAATGTGCGAAGGAGATTTGTGCTTAAGAAGCGATCAACTCAAATTCGCCATCAAAAATTAGTGTCGAAAGGTTACATATGGTAGCCAGTGGCATAGAATTGCAGAAAACCTCATTTTAAACTACTTCAAGCTCACTTTGTCCTTTACTTCTTAAAATGCTTTTTTTCACATACGGGCTGTGAAATTGATTGAGCAAAATGTGCTCTTTTATTTCCAAGCAAACACGCTCCAACTTTACGAGGTCAGAAGGAGGCGATGGGTTAATGTTCGACCCCTTGACCCTTGAACCCGCAGTAGTTGGGTCAAGGTTAATTTAATGCAAAGGTACAAACCATATTCTTCAAATGTTTTCCATCTGGTTTTGTACAGCCTTAACGTGGATAGAATCAAAATGCCCTCTTCGAAAGGTCTATTTCTTCTTTCTAGTTAAAAACGGTTGATATTTAAAAAAATAGTGTACTGCTGCATATTCT
>JAUOZQ010001150.1:0-17500 GCA_030710315.1 Anomotaenia brevis
CCAACAAATTAGGTCAAACATTTCTTAGCTCTCCTGTCATCATGTACACAGACAAACGTGTCTTATAAACGCACTTTCGTCTTAGCTGAGATGGTGGATCCATCTAAGAAGAGAACCTACAAGTTCTATAACTCGAAATCTCAAGGACTTTATAAGTTGTTTATTTATTCCATAGCATAGACCTTAGCAAGACTACTTTGATAACCTCAAAGACAACCAAATGGATCAATTCAGCATCCCTTCTCATTTCAACTACATTCAAACCTGACAAAAAGAATCTTGAAGGGTTATTTTGCATAAAGAGCTTTGGCGGTTTTATAAGGTAAAGAAGAAAATGTTCTCGTAATCTTTCGCTTTGTCTTTCACTACCTGATTGTTAAACAAACGAAAATCTAGAAGGAATTTGGTGCTAAAACAATGTAAGTGTTGTTTAATGCGAGGGTTTTGCTCACTCATGTGCTTGACAAATTAGCGCTACGCAGCCAATCAAATGCGCGCGTGCGCACACCTCATCGATTGTCTGTGGTAGACATTTTCTCACATCACAGTGCTTACAGACGCCCTTGAAAAATCAACTCGAAGGTTTCACAAACGGTTTTTTATCATTTCAGTGGTTTTTTGCAAACGGGTTTATGAGTCACGTTTATCTCCAAGTAGCAAGGGACAATATTTCAGTGTCAGAATCGAGTCAGAACCTGTTAACGAGTTTCCGTCAGCCGCGTCATGCTCTGCTTCTATGAAACTTTTCAAACCATTGATATATTTATTCAGATAAATCTTTCAATTACTGTTTTTCATGTACTTAAACACACATTACTGATAAGTTTTGTGCAAGCAAAGTTTTTGAAACCTCCGAATCGAATAGTTCTAATGCTTCTAACAAATTTACTGTTATTTTGCAATTCAGCTGTAATGTTTGACACACATAAATGGTAGGAAGCATGAATGCATCCACTTAAGCATTTTTTTAGTTTTGAGCAGAATGCAGATAATGCTTTTTAAACAACTGATATTGACTGCTAAAATCGAAATAGGGTAATTAATATTTGCATGGTTTTGGAGAAGAAATTCGCTCATTTTCCCATAAAATGACCAAAATACTTGGTAGTAATGCTGTTTGCAGAGAATCCCATCTTGATACTCATAGACCACAAAACAATTAAGGATGTATTGCATAGAAAATTTACTTTATTCTGAAATATTTGTGTCAAGAAAAGCAATTAAATTGCTGCTAATTGCCACACTTGAGTCAATTTTGCCACAAAACAAGCAAGGCTATTTTTATTTGAAAATTCTGGAGTGACATGAAAATCCAGAGATGATGAGGGCATTTCAGCTAAGAATTGAGTTCCTTCTTGCTGGAAGCAGGAGAAGATTCAACCAACTCATCTATGGTTGTTTGTGAGTTCATTCTGTTTTTATTTAGAATAAAATTGCTGTAAACGAACCAAGGGAAGAGAAGTGGTCACCAGAATGACAACAAAGCCATGTCAATCCAGAAAATTCAGTAGGTTATGCATCGCGTGGTGGGGAGTTCCGAGATTGAGTTATTGAAAAGTAGAGCAACAAAATGCCCTGTTTAATGCGTTTGAAAACATAAACTCAGAAAAGGCTTTTTGCTTCAACTCTGTCTGTCACTGTGTAGCGTCTGAGCCAATTTTCTACTTGTCAAATAAGACGTGCATGCTTTCATTCTGTAAAAGATACAGCTGGGCACAGGGCAGAAAAGCGAAGCAGAAATAATTTCACCAAACTAGTTCGTTATTTCCTTACTTATCATTTAGCCATGTTAAAGGCAACCGACAATGTCATTTGAATCAATAAATTCGTGAACATCTGCAGCTCAGCGACGATGGTGAAAATGCCACTTCGAAGCTAGCGCTGAAGCTTCGAGTGAAGATCTGCCTTTTGCCTACTACTTGGGAGGTTTTGCATTTGTTTGCCTTGAATTGGATCTTGGAAAATGAAATAAGAATGGTGATTCTCATTTGAGAACGCAATTTTTTAAAGTATAACTTTGTTACTACTTGTGTGGATGATGAATAGATAGTGTCACCGAGAATGTAACTTGTAAATTATTTTCTTATATATGCTAGTGAAAAACGATGCAGTGACTTATTATATTAATCAGCATTTGTGTAATAAACTTAACACATAAACCGCTAGAGACTGCGTTGTATACTCATAATGCATCGGACTCGTTAAACAGATTTAATCTTTAGGCAGATCGTGCTTATACTACAAGCTAAACATCAGAATATGTTTAATTTGTTCAATATTGTAAATCAAAGTGATGCAGAGAGCAATAAGGGTACTTACGATGTGACAGCAAGTGTAAGAGTGTCAGCGTGGTTTTCACGACACTGGTTCGGCGGAGAGATGAGCAACTGCTTAAATTTAGTGCGACTAAAGCGTGCCGTGTGTGTGTCATCGTGCCATGTGGCTATTCGGCGATTTCAATCACGAAAAACGGCTCCTTTTAGATGTTTTAATTATAAAGAATTTAACGCCAATTGCAGAACAATAAAAGGAACACGCAGAGACAGATGTCAAATTTTAGCAAGACAATGCTTCATATCTTATAAAATCTTCCTGTTCGACCTTTTTTCAGCTGTGGTATATCTGAGTTATTGTTCCTTCAAAGGTTAATAATCAAATCGTGCAAAGTGTACGAATTAAGACGAGAAAATATTTCAAAATCCTAAAATTATCATAGAAAGTCATTGGTTTTATGCAAATAAAAAAATGCCACAAAAGTACAATTTGATTTGAAAAGGCAAAGTATCAGTCAGCGCTGGGGCATTTTTTAAGTTCACGTGTAAATTTTTCACAATGAATAGATGTTATGGCGACGTTTATCCCATTTTTTCCCTTGAACCTACTTTACTGACTAGAGTTCTGCATTTTTATTGGTCTTCGGCTGCACAATTTTATGAAAATGCGACTATCTCAGAATGATGTATTTTGCTTGCATAGCATTCTTGCTTATTTGCATCACTGGCCTGTTTAATTTCAGGTGACAATATTTTTGTACAAATAAATATTTGCATTTATTATTCAAATGCAGGTGAGCAATCCCAGGATGTGTGTAAGTTCTCCTGCACAAGTCATTGACTTATGGTTATCAGAAGGACTTGATTAAGATTAAGATATTCAAATTGAAATAAAGTTAGACCGAATAAGTTGGATTACTTTATTATTTTCAAGTGCCGTACGACAAACTATGGGGATCTCGCGTAGTAGCACAGAGTTCTGGACCGTCTCCTACTATGCGGTTTGAATTCCCAGGCATAAAGGTATGCAGTTTGACATGATCGATCAACGAAAAATAAGGACAGAAAAAACTATGAAACTGAACAAAAACCTTTAGAAATAGAAAATTTTGGTAGAAAAAAGCCCGCGCTACTTGTGGGGAGATAATAAAATTAAAACTTTTGCTTTTTTTCAATGGCAATATTTGTGTACAAAGATATGGTTGCGTCCAATCTTACCATTGATGGAGATAACTGCTTGGTTAATAACACTCAATGGGGCTACCCTTGCAGAAATAATTCTGGCAAGTTTCAGCTTTTATCAATTGAAGTAACATTTTGTTCACAGTGAAATGTTAAACATCTCTTGTTCTTTAGACTCCGTTGACATAACAGTTGATGATATGCTATTGCAGGATTCCATAGCGATTGTTTTAGAATCCTACTTTGAGGCGGGTGCATTCTTTGTGCCAAAGTGTCAATTTCCACCTCCAAGAACTGGTAAAATATATCACAATAGTTCTAGTTATGACTTATAGATGGAGTTGACTTGAACACTTCGTACCCGTTTTCGCGATTTACAAAGGAATCTTCGATAAACTTGATGTTTGCAGTCCAGGGTGCAAGTAGCTCAGAGGAAGTAAGTGAGATTTTTTTATAAGTAAGATTGGGCCATATGTCTGTTAAAGCGTGTTTTTAACATCAAAATAAGGTAATCCTGCAACGCAACGAACTTGTTCTTGGCGATTGGATGGGGACGCAACTAGATTTAACTGAGAAGAGTTAGCAATTTAAAAAAGCAATATCTTTACTTTATTTAGTAGTAAGGAACGTTTAGACAATTTCAGTTTACATATATTTAAGATAACTTCAGTAATAGTTGATGTATGTGCTTTAAACTAAAACGCAGACAAATTCTAAAAAAACTCAAGCAATCCTTGAATATTATTCTATTGTAAAATTAATTCCCAGGTTTTGTTGGTAATCATTAACCGCTAAATTATGTTCTGCATTAAAAAAAAGCTTTATGCAAAATTGGGAAAATAAATAAAACCACAAAATTCAAAGAGAGAAGTTAACTTACATTCAGGTAAATTATAGCAAAAGCTGCAAAATAGAAAACTAAAGATTATAGAGTTATGTGCTCACTTTAATGGATGATGTTTTGAAAAAAAGTGAACCATTACAGTTTGAACTCGGTTTCAAAGTTTTGCAAATTGACCATGTTACCTTGTAGAAAATGCATTTGTCTATGTATATATGATATTTTCAAAAATAAATTTTTTAATTGAACGCACCTGAATATCGCAATGGCACATTTCATTGTCAAACAAATTGCTGTTGTCAGTCAAAATCCCCTAAGTGGTTATGCAAAATCACTAAGCAGACAAAAAGACGCAAATTTTAAAGCTCAACTTTTAGATTAACCGCAGTATGAAATGGACCTCTTGGTAGGCCTTTAAACCTCTACGCTATTTTGTCGAAATTATTGGTTAAAAGTGCAGTGTTTGCTGCTCAAACCTGAAATTCCACTTCTTTTGGTTTCAAGGTCTATGCATGAAATAGAGCAAAAACTATCGACCCCGTACTCTACTAAATGTACGGAATATTATATCTCTTTAAATGCAACACCGTTGTCTTGAAGTACGAAATATTAAAAAGTAATAATAATAACAGCATATTTAATGACCATATTATTTGCAGTTAATGTTTACTTGGAATTTTTCTTTTCTAGAATACGTTGGAGGTTTGACGATTTATCCAAAAGCTGCATTAAAATAAGATTTATGGGTGTCAAACACACCAGACACTTTCTTCTATACACAAACTGTCTAATTCTTGCATTGTTGAAATCGGCATAAATTATATGATTGTTTACTTAAGCATTAATCTGAATACGACGGTAATTTTGATTTTATACATCATTTACTTATGTTTTATGTTAACCTAGAAATCAATCCAAACATTAAGGACAAAATGGCGATTATCAAAGCATCTTTATGTCACATAGAAATCATCTCATTTTTCTACAATCGTTTGGATATGCGCATATGCGATTTATTCTTTGCTGCCAGGGTGTTCTTAGGAATTTCAGTTCCTTTTAACAGCAAGATATTGTTGAAAAAAGAATTATTTTTGAAATCATAAACTTGTTTCTAAACAAAGAGGAAGACTCAATAGCTAAAAATGAATTTACTTGCCATATTTAAGTGTCCATACATATTTTGGAAGTATTGACGTGGTCATCTACTAATAAAAGGCTTTTCAAAGACTTACCAGCGGTATTTCTTACTATGAACTAATGTAAAAATCTTAAAAAGTTATTTATTTACGATCTACTGCAAATAAATTTCAAACGAAAGCATGGTACTCGTGTTTTAAAAAAATATTCAGGCTCTCCCCTTGAACAATAACTAAAATTGTTCAAAGTTACGTAAGCAATTACTTTTGTTAAACCCAGTGAGCCACAGCTAAAAGCGCAGTAATAAAACACATAAAATATTATTAGGGTGAACAGTTACAAAATTTTCAACTTAATCTTCTAGTTGGCAAATAGTCTTGTGGTTGATCTCATTCAATTGCTATAGTATACTCGATTTAGAGATTTCGGTATTGTTAACTCACTGTATATAGCTTTTATTTTCGAAGAATCGTCTGAATCTTGTATTTCATTTTTAAGTTACTAAATAAAGGAAAAAAGAACCCGTGGCTGTGTTAGGTTTCCTTTAATCTGAAACTCATTTTAGCTCACTAGCTTTACTGTCAACTGCCAAAATCGACAATAGCTTCTGCTTTGTTAAAATAATTACTTTAAAATCGCCTAAATAAATATTTTTAAATTGTTAAATCTCACGTAATTAAAAGTTTTTTCTCGTGTTTCCCTTTTAAATTTAGTATAGAAGTTTGGTGTTACTAAAAGATTGTAAGCTATCGTTTCTATTTGCATTGTATTATTTATGTGCATTACAATTAGTTAAACCTGGCAGTTCTTTAGGGATCTGAAATTGATAAAGATGCATTCAATTTCAAAATATCTGAAAGTAAGTTACTAAAATCAGGTTTACACAATTATATGCATTATTATACTACAATAATTTTAAACGATAGCACTCGCAAATGCTGTTCAGCTTAACATAATTTAAAGTATCGAAAAAAATTATGCTAGCAAAACATTATTTAAATTTGGTTGTTATTTTGACAACACTCACTGTATTTTCTTTGACTCAGTCTATTAATTTCAAACAGTGTGATCGAATATATTGTCATATAATAACAATTCAACGGTTGTGTCCTTGGACTGACATATTAGTTAAAAAGCAAGCATCCGATAGATCAGATGATTGATAGCTTTGTCAAATTGCTGGCTTTCATTTCTCTTTGAATTTTCTTCAATTAGCAGCATTATGTTTAATAATAAAAAGAATTTTAACGCAAAACACTTAGTTTTTGATTAAAGAAAAATAAACAGAAACTTCCATTTTAAAAAAGAAACATGCGTCTGCAACAAGGATACGTATGATTTAAAATTTTTTCCTCATTAAGGCGATTTGCTAGAAATATTTGCTAATTATAAAAATAATGTGAAATAATTTCTTGTTTGCAACATATAATTCTAGCTTAAAGGGAACATGTTAGGTATGAGCATTTCCACTCATATTTAATGATTTTTTGAGATTTACACCATCGTTGGTTTGGTGAGGAGCACACACGCAACAATGCTAATCAAAAATTATTAAGTAGAGATGATTCCCAAAACTACAAATCTAGTCCTGATCACATCGCGACCTTGAGCTTTAGATCTGAACGAATCGTCAAACCACTTTGCTATGCACCAAACTGTACACACCACTAATTATACCCGTTTGAAAGCGGCCATTCAGTCTTATGAATACGCGTAGATTTGCCATAGGTTAAGTTAACCCAGGAGAATCTAACAGACCGGCTTTGCTCAAACAATGACTGAGAAGACTGTATTTGGAAATTAACTGCGAATACAATAAACGTTATACCAGTCAACGCCTAAAAATATATATTTAATAAGCATTACGTACACATTTTTTCTACTATTTTTATGATTAAACCCAACAAAACCAGCGTCTGCATATAAATATAACTCATATTTACCAACGATATATAAACTTACTTTAGTAGTTTGAATTCATATAAATACCGATGTAACTATTTTGGAATATTTCCGTTATCACTATTAATACTTGAAATAAATCGAGAGCTATTATGTTATACTTAAAGCACCCTGTGTAGATTTGTGATATCTAGAGTAAAACAAAGGAAGCATGCAGCATGCATAGCAGGAAATAGATTTTTAACAGAATAAGACTGAGTTATGAGAAAAGGCAACTGTTCGAGGCTTTAACATAGCATTTTTATAATATAAATAAATTGTTATTGCTGTGGAGTTGTGATTTTGGCGCAGTCAAAAACATGTCTCTTACCCCATTTAAAACCGTTTTATTCACATCAATCAACAAAAAATGTACATTTCTGCACCCACACATCTGAACAGTGTATTTGTCTTATTAAAATTAATTGAACAGTACCAAGTTAAAAAAGTCGTCATTAGCAGACAAGTGCAAAAACCACAAATGTACAAATTCCCGTATTAAGTCGAATACAAGTCGAATAATTTTATGTTTTGATGTTACATTTGCAAAATTTTGGGCTAAATTTCCAAAGACGGTTTTTTTGTTTTAACAAAAGCTTAAGGTGGAATTCTTAGCTTGTCCTGCACCAAAACAGAATTCAGCAAAGAAATAATTGAGTCCGTAGTGAACTATGGCCATTCCCCTCACTGTCATCAAAATTCGATACAGCCACTTTATAAGTGGATAATAAGGCCAAATTTTAAAATTTTCGTAATAAATGCATTATGATTTTTGCGGTTGTTGGGCGAAGAATTCATCCCAAATATAAACGGAAGCAACACGCCTTGTGGAATATAGACTACCGGAATTGCAAAAAATGTAAGAATTTGAACGACGATAAAAGCTAATAGCTTTATAATTTATAATTCTATCCACATTTTTTAACTCTTAATCAACTGCGATATTCAGCAAAATTTAAGCCTGTGAACCCTTATTTTCGATTCCCAGAATCCACAATATACACTTTTTGTGTAAAAATTAGTCCGAAGTAAATAGCCATATTTTCAGATTAAGAAACAGGAAATCTTCAGGCCCATCGCCCATTACAATTTTTTTGCGGATACAAATCATCTCAATGTTTAAGGTTTATGTCTGATAAACATTTATCCAGACGCTTTATATGCGAATTAAACCATGGCAGTAGACTTCTCTCAATGGCAGTCACGTGTTACGAAAGGTGCTCTCTGGTACACCAAAATGAACTCAGTTTGTAGTTCACAGGTAAAATACTCGTGTGTTTGTCTAAAAACCTCGCGATACTCTAGCAAAACGCATTGTTTGCCTATATTCCCCTGAAATAATATGAACATCTCAAATAAGAGATTTTTGAGACCCAGTTTACAGTTAGTTTTGAGCTGCGTTAATTACTCTAATCTTATAGCCGAGCCAAACAGCAGCAATAATAGAGTGTTTTTTTTTCAAATTGCCCTTTGGTAATTAGACACGGATTTTGATAGTGAATTATCAGAGAAAAGATAAAACACTATTACTTCTTAGAGCTCGTTTTATGAAAAAAATGCAGTCAGTTGCAAAGAACCCCTGATGATCCTTAACAATTTCAAAAGCTGGTTAAATTAATAAATTAGACGAAATTGAGTGAAAGATAGCGTCTGTTGGGTTTCCAGAGTACAGAAAATTAGAGTATACAAGTAGGTGATTTCGTTATTCTTGAACGTGAAGAAGAATGTTAGCCTGGATTATCAGACAACTTAACATGTTAAAATGGAGTTTAATCGAAATATATAAAAAGTTCTTAAGGTGGGAAACACTGAGTCAACTGGAGAGTGAACCTCTTTGTTTGTTTCCTCTTTGCGCTGACATGAAATTTAATCCGTGTGATAATTAGAGACTAAGCAAGCTCGCAGTGCCATGGGTCCCATTAGTCAACTTGAACTCAATGCGGATACACACAAGTAGTTATGACTTCAAAAGTCGGTAGTCCACTTGATGGCTCATACTCACGTCATTAGAAAAATTTGACCTTTCAAATCTCAAAAGTTGTCACGAAATATGGTATTAGTACGGAATTTAGATTTGGGCTTCTAAAACATTTTCGCCCAAATGAAGCAGATCTAAAGGACATTCCTATAATGAAAAAATAAGAAATCTGCCTCGGGAATATTACTTGAGAATAGTAAAGACACAAATATGCCAGAAATATTAACCGGACGTTTAAATGGTATTTTCTTAGAAATAACGAACCAATGGTCTTCTTATCCATCATTTCATTGAAAAATTTGCCAATCATTATATAAATCTACCAGCAAAGTAAGGTAATTAATTAGCAATATTTTTTTCCTAATGGTTTTATACAAATAGTGGAAACCCTTTAAATGTGCAATTGTAATATTTGAGTACGTCTTATACCATTTAAACTTGACATACCTCAACTTCAGAATTTTTAAAATGCAAATATTTTATATTTGTGTGTTGTGTTTATTTAATATAACCGATTTGCAGATATTTACAAGTTGGTTACAACCCCGTGGTAGTGGCAGACCTTTCAGACTTTTAAAGAGGTCAAATTGTTGTTGTTCGCTTGTAACACAAACTGCCAACAGAATGCTTGAAGTTCCAAGAGTTACTGACTTGAAAGTGACCACTGCTTCATTGGAAGTGTAGGAAAAACGCCGTCCTCAGCAAAGCACAAGTATGGTCGACTCTTAAAACCAACATTGGGCTTCGCAACGCAGACTTTTAAGACCAGTTTTTCACATTGATGGTCAGGCGCTGCACGGTGAATCTGGATTGCAACATGGAAGACCTGAGATTGGCAAACCTCTGCTCCCAAAGAAGACAAGTGTTGCAAAGCGCCTAGAGTGGTGGAGTAGAAGCCCCTGAACTGTGGACAAGTTTGAATTCCCCTGATGAATCAGGTTGTAAATCCAGTAGAAAGCATGGCGGGGGTTCTGTGCTGATGATTTTGGGTGCTTTTTCTTTGCATTCCAATGATTTCCGGCCCAATTACTAACTATCCTTCATGGGAGAAGAATTAACAGTCATATTTCAAGATGTTGACACTGCAATAATCGATACAGCAGCTGGGATTGTTAAATAATGACGGCGTGACGAACATTCGAATGAAGTTGAGCATCTCATAGGCGACCACAATCCCTAGACCTCATCATTATATTTAGGAATTGGAGTAAGATTACGATTTTCGGCGCCGACATCGTCTCTGAACTTACTGGGTCGGGGTGTTTCAACTGAACTCTCAGCTAATTTTCAGTCGTAATCAACTATTTACCATTTGCATGAATCATTATCTGCGAGAAATGAGCCTCTAACTGCTGCAAAAATGGATCCCTACCGTATTACAATGTATTTTGTTGATTTTGCAAGGTCTTTTCACTTTTCCGTCCCTCTATTGTATCTGATTCTTTTTATCCTCATTCTACTTTGAATTCCTAGTACAGTTAAAGACCATGAATACATTGTCGACTTAACCAACCTAATTTTTAAATTCACTTGATAATTTTAACAGCAACGTCCTCAGCGCAATTTCTCTCAGACAAATCTTCTCTCATTTTTTCATTAAACAAATATTATTTAGTAAAACTAAAGCAAAACAAGTGGAAAACGTCGTGGACTGTAAAACCCTTCTTGAGTTGCCTGCAATCGGTTTCAGACGAACATTCTTTCAGGACGTCGATAAGAGACGCTGCCTTTTTGATTTTGAAACCGAATATTAAGGTAAAGAAAAGCATATTTTTAAACTGTATTAATTAATTTTCATAGAAAATATCAAGGGTTCATAAATATTCTATTAAACTCGCGAAGGTAAATGTGCCGGTACATGAGTTGATGATACAGTGATTTAATTTAAAACTTGACTATTAGTAACTTCTAAATATGTCATAAAATGGATGATTAGCCAATGTCATAAGGAAACATGCAGTGGCTATTGGCCCAGAAGGTGCCAACATTGAACTAAATGCAAAACAATATTATTATATTTACTTTTAGTGCAAGAAATATTACCTCGAGAGAGGTTTTAAGAAAGCCGGCAAAGAAAGAGGCTTTGTGAATATCTAATTCAAAAAGGGTTGCGTAAACACAATTTGATTACTGCGAAACATACGGATATTGCACTAGTAGCAAGTTAATTTTTGCAAAGAAGAAGTATTACAAAGTTCATTTAGGTCATGACACATCACAACGCAAAAACATCTTTATGGAACCCTCTCTAATGCTCAGATATTCCAAAAGAGAAGTTTTTCTCTTGGTGGTCACGGAAAACAAATAATCGTTTTATATATAAACAGCTACGAAATTGAGATGACATTAGAATTCGTATATCAATGTGGCAACATGCATGGACTTCTGGTTAGGATCAGTGCTGTGTTTCTGAAATATTAACTTCTAATGCAATTAAAGGTAACCTGAATTTACTCTGGTGGAGTTTTAGGGAAACTGGTAGAGAAACTTTACCAGAAACTAGTCTAATCCTGAATGCGTAATTAAAAAATTGCATTCATAACATTAGTATTCCAAAATTTAAATCGGACTTTTAACTTGGTTTTTCTAAATACAAATGACTAATGGTCTTATGAACATCTTCTCATCGTAATATTTTTGATTCCAACGTTGCTTGACATTAATTGTTGGATCCATTTAGTCATTTCAGTTAGAAGAAAAGGAGGAATATCTATGCTCCTCAACAAACTACTACTTTTGAACTGATTTTAATTTTCCCAATTAATTTTAATATCCAGTATAACACAGTTTCCCACTTCAATTTAGGACTACAAGACACGGCATTTAGATAATTAATTAAAAAGCAATATTTAAAAAACAGTAAAACGGCCAAGGTTTATTTAAAGTATCTCCCACTTGTCAATGTGCAATTTTATCTACCTGATAATGTGGGACTGACTTGGCTCTCAACAAGCTGGGATCCAAAAAAGCCAATCTTAACAAAATTGCCGACGAAGTGACTCGTTCATCGTTAAAATCGAGAGATAGTGATATTGCAAAGCGAATTCCTTGGCCAACAGAGTAAGCCCATCATCGCTGTGTAGGTCTGTTTTGGCCAAATATTCCGGTATTATTATGAATATTAACCGTACCAAATTACACAAACCTAATGTTTCAGTATAAATGTCATTTGTTACTCTGTTTTGGAATGCTGAGATAAAATTTATGATATCAAAGGAGCAGATGATAAATTTGCAATTTATTTTAAATATAAAAACAGGTTAAGACTCAAACAGTGGGCTATTCCATATTACCACAATTAAAATGTTGTTTATCGGAATCTTTTTAAGAGGCAGTTTTGGTATCATTCAACAACGCAAATAATAATGATAAGCCCTGATTTGTATAGATTGATAATCATTTTAAGCAAATTAACTAGTCAAAATATATTATCATCGGTGTATTTCGATTGAGAGAAGGTAGGCGATATCTGAAGGGAGCAAAATTTTATTTTGTAACTCTGTATATACACAATTTTAAGATTCAGGATTAAATAAATGGATGATTCTTATAAGCCACTTTTTTACATGTAATTCTTAAATCTCCTAAAATTACCATTTTAAATTTCTTTTTACTTTTAAATTTTGTTATAAAACATACGACAATTTCAATGTTTGCTGTAATCATTTAACAGGTGCGTTAAAGCTAGGCTCTTTTCCAGTGCAACATTCTTCAATATTGCTTCAACTAGTTTTTTACATTGTAAAAATAAAATACCGTGCTTTCTAAACTTCCTTATATTGCGCAAGCTCTATATTACCCAAAACACGAAATTGCAACAATATTGTTAAATAGGTAAACGTGTATTTTAATTACGAGACGACACTTTCTGAAGTATAACGTGCTACAGAAAAAAAGCATCATATTTTATTTTGTCAGAAAGCAGGTTGATTATCATGAGTACTCGCTTATTGAAACCTTGAATTGAAGCTCGTTTTTTTCATTTTTGTAATGCAAATAAAACACAAATTATACACTTCTGCATGTTCAGGTGGTTTTAATTATTATATTCTGATGAACATTTGATGATGTAGTAATGAGATATTTGTCAGCTTTTGTGGCGATGGAAGAATGTTATTCGGTATGAAAAATTTCCTTCTTTTGCTATAAACAGCAAATAAATATAAAAAAACTTTTTTTCGAAATTCGTTCGCTAAGTTTTGCAAAATGGCTTGATCATTGCAATAACACTTACTAATTCCTAATAAAATCTTCTAACAAGTTTATGTATTTTGTTTGAATTCATCAGTTGGCGTTCCTTTCACATCAGTTAGTATAAACGCAAAGTAAACTAGTCACGGTTAAGTATGTTTAAACAAAAAACATACAGGTTGAAAGAAGTACAAAATGCATTTTTGAAATCCTTTGTCTATCTTCGCCGATGTCTTCTAGGATTACAAAGCATTTAATCCTTAAATTTATATATAAATTTGATAATATAAAACAATAGTATATCTATATCTAAGGAATATAAAATGAATGTAGATATCCAGGTAATAATATTAATTAATATTGACATATGGCAAAACTTTAGACTTAAAATTAAAAGGGTTCTTTGTAGTTTTAGTATATATTGCTTATCACATAGTACTTGAGAAATAACGAAAGGTATTTTTTAAACGTGATTTTTAATATTAAATTTAGTTTGGAAGATACGACGTTCCCTCATATGTGTTTAATGGAAAAAAAGTATGCATTACAGTTAATAATTTGATCTTTTTGTTATTTTTTAATTAATAGCAATGACAACTAAATTTTGATGCTTAAGACGAATCGAAAAGGTCTGGTTAGTAATAGTTTTCATTCTGAATTTTGTGGAACAATTTATATCCGCAAGCTCAACACGAAATAAAGTTTCACTTCTGTGATGCCCAGCATTTTATGCAAGAGCAATAAAAAAGTTCGACAAATTTGTCAACGGATATTTTCTTCTGATACAATCTACTTGGACTTCTAAATAGTTCAAAAATCATAAGCCAATTTCCTTTAAAATACTGTTGTCCTAATAAGATCCGCTAGCATTCCTTTGTCTGTAAAGAAAATCACTTTGAATGTTTCACTCCCGGTTGTAAGAAGGTTAAGTTCATACTTGCCTTTCCCGTGGAGTTCCAAGAACACAGAGCCGCAGTCATGAAGAAATTAAAATAAAACGAATAATCGTATTTTTTAAATTAAAAGTTAATCTGGGGCAAGTCGAGTTATCTGAAATTTTGCTAGATAATCAAAATTTGAAAAAAAGGTTTGAAAAAAAATATCCAGCAATTTTGCGGGTATTTCGAGAGAACAACTCTTACTCAAATATTCATTTCGAATTTATAATGCTATCTAAAATGTTAGCGTGAATTCCAAATTAATATTCACGGTTTTGCCTAGAAAACCTGAGTTCACTATTCAATTTTTGAAAATAAAACAATTACATAAAGGTATAATAAAACTCAATGATGTGATGAAAATAATAACAGGGTCAGTTCCTTTAGCCAAAAATATCATGACTTCATGGCTACGTCTTTTGAATTTTCCAAGGTTCTTTGTGATGCTATGTAAATCTGTTAGACCATATACCGAGATTGGAAATTAGAATTATATATACATATACTTCAAAATCAGTAATTGAAATTTTTGAACAATTATATTCTGTTATTATATTAATCAACTACTTTGATTTTAAATTCACATGTTTTAAAGTCGGATTTTTGCTTAATTTAGTAACTACTTATTAATTAGAACCTTATAAGTCTTCACACTCTGTTACTTAAGGTAAAGATTTCATTATATTAAGAGAGCTGTAAAACTAAACGATGATTGTCGCAAATAAGAAACGTATTATGGGAGACTATCTTAAACATGAATGACTGTTTTATGCCGTAAACGAATTTTATTCTGTTTCAATTTTTACTGCCGATAAGCACACTGTAAAATGAAGGGAACTGAATTATCTTTCTTAAATTTATCTTCGGACACAATGAGGTTCTAAAAGTCCCGCGGTTCGCACTTTCCGAATAGGCATATACGAAATCGCGAATCATGAGAGAACAATGCAAGGCCGGCATATAACTTTTCACGAATATTCTCACTTTGTATTTGCATTAGTGGCCTGACTAAGCCCCAAATTTTCATCAACGGCTCAGTCGAGGTCAGTTAGTCAGATCCAACGAACGAGATACTGGGCAGCTTACCAGATACGCAGACAATCATGTTCCCTTGTTTCAACTATTTCGTCTAGCTTTTGCATTTTCCTTTACGCTTGGGACGTTTATTCTAGCCTACTGAGAATAGACAATAAGTCTCAGAGAAAACCTAAGTGTAGCCTTCTTACTAAATACGGCTAGTTAAATCTATCTTATATAAAATTTTCTGCTTATATCTTCACTTTGCTGTGTTATCAATATGATTTCTAGAAAAAAAGTTCGAAATACTTATAATATTGTAATGTTTCTGGCGCTAGATATAACATTTTAGAATATGTTAATCATGTGTCACTATATAGGGAACATTTTTGTATTTACTGGAAAATTTTGTTACCTCTTATTTCAGGCAAGGGGTTGATTTCTGTTGAATGACTGTCATAATAAAATACGCAGGTTTTTATTCGAAAAAGTCTTTTCAATTGCCGTTAATGTTTTAATTACCGTTTAATTATCATTCTCTCGTGAAAGGTGAAAAACAGAAGATTATTTTGCTCCTTTGGCAAAGAGCATTTCTGAATTTTGATTTGTATTTTGAAAAATGTGTAAACACTTTAAAAATTGAAACTGCCTCAAGTTTTAATCTTGTAGCGAGCCAGAAAATCATCAGGATGTTAAAATTCGCTTCAGCTTCAGTCTTTGGTTGGCGATTTTCTTTGCATCTTTGTGCTGTCACAAATGTATAGTGATTAGAGATTTATCTTAGTGCAGAGTAATCAGAAGAAGACAAACCAACTAAAATGCCGACCTTCTAAACTAATTTGATAATAAGTTTTTCAAGATAGTAAATGAAGCCAGCCAGCGGCTAACAGCCTTTTGCAAAAATTGGCAACAAATTCACGAGGGCGCTGCCAAAGACAAATATATAATGATATATTGTGAATATTTACTAAACTTAAATGAGATTGAAATGAATGCCGATTTTGACAAACTATGGCTAAACAATGTTTTTCTCTCTCTTTAATTTGAAATAATGCGTTAATTTAAACATAAATCGCATCCAAAATTGCTTCTGGCAAAGGAAATATTACGGAATTAAGGTTGTGGTGGCAAAACAAATGTGATGCAACGATTCCTGCAAAGGAAAGACACACATAGCCTGAATGTTTCACTAGTATCCGAAAAAGTTAGGTTTCAGGGTTAAAATTAGGATTAATTGTTTCCTCCCCAAGAAGACTGCTTATTTGCAGAAACTTGTACCAGTTACTTGCATGAATCTAGATCCTTGCACATGGAAATATTAGCAATTTTTACTCTCCTTATTTCTTAATGCATTTTTAGGCCTACAAATCAGCTTTAAAAGTATGCATCACGTAGTTCAAACCACAGGCACTCTTGGTGAACCATTTTGTTAACTTGTTGGTATCAATTAAATGTCTGAATTCCGATTGGCTATTCACGACGTACATCGACTGCAAATACATCATACACCCAACCGATTTAGTTATTGGTGGACACGGTAAGAGTAGGTGATCCCTATAATTTGTGATTTTTAATTTCTCTTAATCATCCACTTTAAATTCGTACATGTAAACAACGAAGAACAATGTTTTTATATTTGCACTTAAAATTGCGAATTATAACATGAAAGCAAAATTATCCTTTTGAACTTATAGAAACGTAATCAAACTTACAAATGCACTCTTTCTTTATAATTTTTTTAGATTATGAGTTAAATAAATCATTTTCTAAACCAGGCAGTGCCAAAATATATTGTGTCATGACGTGAGTTTTAGAGCACCTTGATAGGCAAATGAATCTGGTGGGTAGATTAATGCTGAAGTATTGAAATTCACCTTGAATATTGCTTTCCTTGCGTTTTTTTCGGCACTGCCACCGGTGGTTAATGTGGCGGAGATTGTGGCAGTGGCGATAATGGTGGTGGCAGTCCTTTACCTAATTCTTGCAATAAGGGTGACTGTGA